>SAYR01006123.1:39721-55343 GCA_004382745.1 Argopecten irradians irradians
AATTGTGTACAATGTAAGTAGGAGTTATTCCCCTTTGCTTGACTGTCCCTTATTTGGGGTACCGTATGACGTCACCCTTTTGTAAAAGAATCTGATTGGCTAAGCCATCAGCCCTTCATCTAAGAAAAAATTTTCACGGGCGCCATATTGGCATACATTTTGTGCAACATTTTATTGATAATAACTCAATAAATTGCCAAAAACCCACCCTTTGTATACCCGCCCAATTTTTTATTATTTTAGTTCCTCTTTGAGATTTTTTCATATTTTTTGGCCCTGTTCTATCGAACCCCCACCTTAATATCAATATTGAGATGTTCTAGATTATGTTATGTTTCATAATCTTTTAACATAATTCTATAAAACTGAATTATGTGTCAATTTGTTTGCATAGTGTCAATTTGTTTGCATAATATTTGTTTTATTACTTTGATATGAGTTTTATATAATTTTATAATAAATATGTCACCTTATGGTGGCCATTTTCAATTCATTTAACTCTTTGTTTTCTGTATGTGGAGTGTGCATAAATGTATTTTAATCAGATTGAGTTAACTTGGGATTCTTCTGTATTGTTAAATTTAGGACGGTCTCCCATGTATGCGGAGTATACATCGTGTTAAATACGATATGTCACTCGACTAAAGCAGCAGGCTTATTTGGCTCTGGCACTAGAGTCGTGATTTTTACACCAGAGACCTGGATTCGATTCCTGGTAGGGACACATGCATCAGTATGATGCTAGATTTGTCCTCTTTAACAATAAAGAATTGTACCTGCTGCACCTATTGCATGATTGTAAAAGGCGACTAGGCCCTGCAGGTAGGGCGTTAGAATTGTACCTGCTGCCCCTATTGCATGATCGTAAAAGGCGACTAAATTTAGGATCTTATCTTTTCTATTCTTCCTAACTGACTTTTTCCTTCCTAATGCTTCCCTTGGCACCGCCTCACTTTTGGCCTTGAGTTGAGCGTTCGCCCCTGTGAGGAAGGCTCTGGGTTCTGTCCCCTGGCCGAGACACACCAAAGTCTATTAAAGTGGTAGTTTCTGCTCCTGCTTAGCGCTCAGCAAAAAAGGAGTGGGACGACTGGTTCGCCCGTTGTCAGTATAATGTGACCGGGTGGGGTGTGTTGCTTGGTGTCTTCGGCGCCATGCTCCAGTGATATAGCACTATAAAAAGGGCAAAAGTTCCACTATACAAGAAGACACAACATGAATATACCGCAGTCTCCCGAAACACGCACCTCGCACAACATACACGCAACCACACCGCATACATGGGAGGCCGTCCTTACATGACCATAGCTGTTAATAGGACGTTAATTAATCAAACAAACAAACAAAAGGTTCAACGGGATTGGATGGGAAAGGATGGAACAGATATGGTTCAATACAGATTCTTTTTTGTAATACACCCCTCTGTAAACACATGTATAATTTGCAGAAGCAATATATTCTTGGGTATATAGCAATATATACCTGTGTATATATAATACATACCCATATCATCTGACATGCAGATCCAACATATTTCAATTTTAACTGGATGGTCTCCTCACATCTTTTCCTTGCTTCCACATAACAGAGAGATCGATAATCATTGCATTCCAATTGTCCTCTACGAGCAATGTTACAGTACTTTCTGAGAATAGCGATAACAAACTTTAATCTATCAAAATCCAAGATGGCTGCCTGGCGGCCATCTTTGTTGACCGATTTGGTCCAAAATGCCAATATGCCAACTAGGCCCTAAGGGAATCCTACATGATGAATTTGAGACAGATCCCTTCAGTTTTTCTGAGAAATAGAGATAACATAACTTTAAGTTATCAAAATCCAAGATTGGCTGCTGGCGCCATCTTTTGACCGATTGGTCCAAATTCAATATGCACTAGCTAGGGCCCTAGGGGACCTACATATGATACGAAGACAGATCGCGATTAAGGTATAAGTCATGTATGGATTAATTCGCACTTCACAACCGGAATGTCTTTTCAAAAAACATTTTTTGGAGATTTAAAGAGAATGACTTATGCACAAAAAATGTATTCTTCCCTCTGTTATACCCAGCTACATCAGTAAGGAATCCCTCAAAATGTTAATGTTCTGTTCCTTGTAATTTTGTATTTTCTCTTGAATTTCAAGGAATATTTCTTTTTTAAGCATTGCAATAGTCTTCATCTAAAGGTTCTAAATCATTGTCCTTGACATTGGGGGTAGTGGAAACGCAAATCTGCAAACAGCTTTTTCTTTTTTTCTACAAGTTTTTTGAGTGTTTATGGGTCGTATGTCTATACAAGTGATTTCAAGTTTATCGGCGAGCATTTGAATGGCATGATGTAATAGTGTTCAACATATTCAAGACGCTATTTTGTCATTTGAATCTTCCTTTGTATTTTGGAGCATGCGCTTTATCCTAACATAAGCATGTGTATATATGAGGTGAACCTCTGTGGTTGAAATTCAACACGATAAAAGAAGTCTGTCATGTCGCCAATAGGAGCATGGTGGTGATTTCAAAACTGTATTGATGAATTTGTTGAACCTCGGTGTCAAAAATATTAGTGGCAGGTAAATTGGATCTTTTTGTACGCAAGACTAGTTTTTGTTGATCATGTCATATTGCTAATCTGCTGATCTGTGTAATTGAATACGTTATCATTTAACTCCCGAGAAATTCTTAAAGAGGTCAATGCCTATCTTTGTAACCTGCAGAACAGTGACCGCAACCATGTTGGTAGTCAAGTTTTGCCGAATATTTGCAAAAAAACATTCTTCTTTCTCTTTTCTAAGTAGGGCGGCGAGTTTCTAAGAAGTTCGGATTATGTAGAAACTTCGTCAAGGTTTACCAACTTGTCCATTGCGTGTCTGATTAGGGCTTCAGCAGCAGTAACTTTTGTCTTTACTTTTGCATCTTCTCAGTGCCAAATAACTTGTCTGATATCTGTTTTATCTGTATCTTTTTCATTTTAAGAAAGAGATTTGGTAGCAGAATTAGCTGCTCGTCTATCATATTTCGGAGTTCCCATTTTAAACAAGCATCACTGTAATTAACTTTTAATTTGTCTTTGGGTATTGAGTATCACGCGACGTTTGCCAACGAAATTATGGAAGGAAAAGACAACTTCTTCCTGCATCTTTGTCAGAGTATAAACTCAAAGGACGCTGTCCTTACACGCAGGAGCAAATGTGTATAATTGAGTCATTCTTGTTGGCATACCAGGGGTCTATGCATGTAAATCAGCATTTCCTAATCACCCTGTCTTCATCTGCTATTTCACTGAAAGTGTCAGAGGTCCTGACCGCTTCATCATCAGACTGCTCTCAAATTTGTTTGAGGAGAATGCTATGAATGTGTTAATGATTTCTTTGGCAGCTTTGATCTATCTTTGTAAACGCATTCTCAATCTATTTCAACACCGCGATTCTTTATAAAAGTTCAGCCATTCTTAAAAAGCCAATGTAAAGCAGTCAACACATGTCATTGTCGAATATTTCAGTAAACTCCACTTTTTTATAAGACATTTTCTTTTAATTCTCAGCCGGAATGGTTAAAGTTTGTTCGAAACTGTCTTGGCAACGCTTTTAATGGTTTGTTTGTAATCACTGGAACATTTACAAACATTTCCATGAATACTTAATTGACCAACCGACTCGCGGGAATGTTCCCGCATTTGCACATGAAAGGGATTCCTCAGTGCAACTAACCTTCTCCTTCAAGCTGATGGGCAAAATTAAGTTCTGCTTGGTTTATCAGGAAATGACATTTGATTTGCAAGTGATAATGTTTTGGAATTTTTCCCAGTTTTTAATGATGAGAACAAGTTCTACAAATCCATTCCTTGTCATCCTTTGATTGTAAGTTAGTAAATACATTTTATGAAAAGAGAACTTATGGTCAACATTTCTATTTACTTCTGTTAGCAGAGTGTTTAAACCATGTTTGGGTGACAACTTGTACAGACATACACCTGGACCTTTCCTGCTATATGTTTTTGGGTGAATTTTTTGATAGACATCATTCAAATAGTAATCCTCGTTACACTGCAAAGCTCTTTCAGCTTGAATCGGGGTCGTTTCTTCTGCAGACTTTTTGTGGTTTTGGCAGCCTGTCTTTCTTTAATTTTTGTTGAATTTCTGTTCTCCTTGAAACCTGTTTTATGAATTCGTTTCTTTTTCTTGGTAACTATTTTAGATTGACGAAGCCCGCCTTACGCAATAAGTTCTTTTAACTCTTTCCTGATTTTCGATAACCTTCGCACTGAGTTCTAACTTTCTGTTTACTTTTTTCTTTTCTTTATTCTTTCAGAAGCTCTGTAATTCATCATCTGTTCTTACTCTCTGTTTACTTTTCTTTTCTTAATTCTTTCAGAAGCCCTGTAATTATCATCTGTTGCTTGCTTTCTTTTATCTTTTCTTTTCTCTCTCATTGCTTTCAGATGCTCTGTTTTCATGCATGTATCTCGCTTTCTGTTTACTCTAACTTTTTCTTTTTTGTCTTTTCATATGCTCGGATAGTCATCATTTGTTCTCATTTTTCTTTTCATGTTGCTTACATGAAATTTAAGTTTTAACATTGGCATCTTGCTTTTCTGTTTACTTTTCTTTTCTTTGTTCTTTCAGAAGCTGCTGTATTCATCATCTGTTTCTTATCTCTGTTTACTTTTCCTTTTCTTTCATTCTATCAGAACTCTGTATTTCATCATCTGTTCTTACTCTCTGTTAGTTTGTTCTTTCTTTCATTTTTTTTCAGAAGCTCTGTATTCATATCTGTTCTTGGCTCTCTGTTTAAACTTTTCTTTTCTTTTGTTCTTTCAGAAGCTCTGTAATTCATCATCCTGTTCTTGCTCTTGGTTTGCTTTATATGACTTGTTTTCTTTCTCTAATTTCTGTAGTTTTCATTTGATCTTTGCTTTTGCTTGTATATCCTTATATAGTTTTCTTCTATTTGGCCTTTGTCCTTTTCCTATTTTCCATCTGTTTTAAGTGAAAGTGTCCTATCTGCGATATTGTAATCATTTTTGTGGTCCCTTTTTTTGTTTGACTAAAATGCTGTTGATCTTCGAAATATTTTTTGAGAAGTTCAAACCTATTAGAATATTTTGCTTTTTCTCCACTAACGGTGAAAAATGTGATTTGGCAGTTTGTTGCGTCACAGCATCAGTATTGGTATCACCACAAGCTGTATTTCAAACTGCTCATTATTGCACGCAAAATTCAAAGCTTATCCAATAATACCTTTTCATATATACACAAGGTCACTGATGTTTCGAAAAGTGCAAAAGATAGTTTCCCTCCTTGTGCATACTAAAAGATCATTACCTGGGGGTGCGAATAGTGAAGTAATCCATCATGTGTTTTCCAAAATGCTGATGTAATTGACCCCTATTGGTTATCAATCGCCATTTATGGTCTTGTTCAAGTACATTGAACATACAGCTGAATGCAGGATAACAAATTTAAATCGTTGTGGTTATTGACAATTCAACCGAGCATGCTCCGTTTTTCTATATGGCATTTATAGATGGAGTATGAATGTCTGACGGGAGTTCCTCAATATTGTAGCAGAAAAGATCTGAAGTTTCCACTTGCTTGAAGATCAGATTGAAGTGTGATAGAGCTGCATCTCCTTTTGGTGTAGGACTTCATCGAATGAACATCAGTAGTAAAATGACTTACTGTGTCTGGCATAAAGAAGCAATCATTAGTGAATTAACAAGTACATTGAACGACCTCTTGAAATAACTTGGAAAATGTATTATCGGAACTGGGAATAACTTTTGCAAATATGCTATGTGTTTGGTTGGATTTAGTTGTGATATTTCTCCCTGTATATGAATTGGACATGTCTTTTGAGTAAATAATGACATCACTCGCAGAATTTTTCATTCTTTTGGTTTTCAAAGCATTTGTATAATCAATGTTATGTCTGGACTTTCTTTTGTTTGTTATTTGAAAGTGTTTTGTTTGCGATTTGAATGCAATGTACTACAGAATTCACCATTGGGTTGAGTTCACAAGGCAAAACTTCCTCTTTAGATGTTCTTAATCATTTTTGAGCACCATTCCCTTTGTTTTTGTATCTTTTTTAGTTAATTTTGAAATTATGTTTTTTCAATCTCAGCTTTGTTCGTTAGATGTTTTCCTGGTGTTTCCTCTTCTTTTGGTCAGTCTTATAGGAGGATCACTTTGTGAAAAGACTTACACTTTTGTCAGGTTTTATTTCATGTTTCTCGTTTAATCCTTTTTTCCATTTGAAGACTGAAAATTCAACACGAAAATCTAACTTTGATATGGCGTTTGTATTTTTTTGTGGCATTTCTGGTTCGATACAAATCAGTCAAAGTGATCTTGTTTCATTGATCGGCACCACTTTCCTATTCAATTTTGTGGCAGTAGCAATCATGATATTGTAAATAGGTTTTTTAGCATTACGTTTTCTTGCTGGTTTTTTTCACTGGGAATCTTTTTCCTGTCTGATTTTTGCCAGTTAATGCAGCATAATGTTATACAGTGGCTTCTTCTTTTGATGGTGATTGCTTAATTGGCTAGTTTTTCTCACAGATTCCATAAATTAACATTTGTAAATTTACTAAGGTGCAACATTCTTGGAAGTTTAATTTAGGATTCACAACTATTAGTTTGAAAGCAAATTCCGTGCTTTTGTTAGCAACGCTATAGAAGGGCATCTTATTCACATCTTCAATTTGGCCATGGTTTTTCATTAATTTGGTTTTTCTCTGTTGCAAGTCAATTCTTAAGTTCAATGTTGCAATTTTATTTGGCACTTCCTTTTGACAATTCATTTGGCCAATCCTCAATTGGCATTCTTTTGACAATTCATTTGGCGGAGAGGGTCATAAATGGAAACTTCATACTGGGCAATCTCAATAGTGGGCAAACTTCATTTGGCAATTGATTTGGAGTTGATTGGGCAGTTCATTGGCGCTCTTGCGAGCTTCATTGGCAAGTTCATGTCCAGTTCATTGGCGTCTTGCGAGCTTCATTAGGTTCAAGTTCATTGGCGCTCATTAACGAAGCAAGGTTCAATCGGCTGTGTTTTTATCGAGGCCACTTCCTCAGTCCACGTCACTCGTCAGGTCAATTGCTGTGTTTTTAACGAGGCCACTTCTCAGTCAAGTCTATGTCATTGGCTGTGTTTTTAATTGAGGGCCACTTCTCAGTCGGGTTCCGTCAGTCCTCTTCTCGAGATCTCTTCCACATATCTCTCTTCACCAAAGCCACTTCTTCTTTCTTCGAGGCATCTACAAAATACAAGCAGGAAATTTTAATTGAAACTTGCATTCAAATAACTGCGCTATAGTACAAGTAAAATTTCCTTACATGATAAATAACAAGATTTTGCTTATGTGAATGGTAAAACATTCAAATATAGTTTTTTTTCCTTTGTGAAATTTGAACATTGGTTTCATTCTAGCTGTTTGAATGTTGACTATCTAGTATGCTGTACTTATATGAATTTATACTGAAATGTTCCAGCGAGTGTCATTACAAATTATACTGACAGGTAAAATTTTAGGCAAAAATATATAGAGCGCCAGGAACTTTGTCTTATTTTCAAGTATAATTCTAAACACATCCTGCATATATGTAAGTTCAGGTTCTGTTTGGATGTCTTAAAACATTTTGCTAGTTTGGTGTTTGATCTTAAACAAGTTGCGACAAAACTATAGTCTTCAAGAATTCCACATGTTTTGTACACATTGGGTAGCTCTCTGGATAACATGATAATTCACATGAAGTGAAGACTCGAGAATGTTCGACAGTTTTTATTATTTTGTTTTCTAAAAGATTTAAAATAACCTAGACCTTTAACCTCGAAAGCCGTAAACTTATCCTAAATGTTTTGCTTTGAATCTTCTCTCTTAAATATTAAGTTTTAATCGAATAATCCCTTCAAAATTTAAGCTGCGAAGAGATGGGCGATATGTGTTGATTAAAAATTGTAAGTGACACTTCAACCTTAACATACAATATCCCCATAGTCCAAGCCTAGTTTCAAATATTCTTATATTATCTAAGAAATTTCGTAATACTAAGAAAAATAAGCAGTCGGTGAGAGCACCCAAAATACCCGTGGTAGTAAAAATAAACCTTCATCTGACCATATTCCCTGAAAATTTGTAACTGCCAAGCTGTTTCATAGCCCAAAGTATTTTGAACTTGTCATAGATATTTTAATAATCTATAGTTTGGAGATAATTTGGTAAAGGAGAAGTGATTGCATGAAGACTTTAAATGAACCACACTAGTAGTAGATAGAAATTACTCCTCATATAGAATTTGAGTTTCAGATATCCTTTTCCTTCAGAGAGAGGGCCATAACTTTTCATTGTAAAATGCGCAAACTAGTTGTACTGTTGGCGCATTTTGCTTTTCGATATTTGGTTGTACAAATGCAATATGAGTTACTTGTGTTTAACAAGAAGAACCTACATGATTAAATTTAAGAGATTTGTCTGTAATTCTGAATAAATATTAAGGCCACTACATTTTCCGAACCGCGCTTTTTATTTTCAAAAAGTGGGAATGTCAAAAAACATTGATAATTGTGTAAGAAGGTCGCGAAAGATCATTACTTCTAAACAATTCCAATTTTAATAAATGTTAAATTTTCATAACGCAAGTTTGGCCTTATAATGAAAAACTTTAAAGAGGTCCCATCGGTGAAATTTTTTTTTACTATCAAAACAGGATCAGACGAATTTAATATTTTTTTTTCAACTTACAAAAGTTACTTACTTACATCATTCCATCATTGAAAATTGAACTTCGTTACAAACCAAACGCAAACGCAATCTATACAAACTGAATTTGAATAATTTGGGGCCGCGGTGACGAGTGATTTAAGATGTACGCAGACATATCACCACATGCCTCCACCTCTTGGTCGCGAGTTCGAATCCCCATGTGGGGCAATTGCAGTACTGATCCAATGGTCAGATTTGTATTTTTCCTGGTAACTCTAGTGCTTTCCTCCACGCAACAAACGCCTGGCACTTTCCTTAAATGACCGCTGGTTGTTAATAGATTTTATAGACAAAGACAAAAATGTGCTTGTGGATACGTATACGTACCATATAACTATGTACAATGGAATTCAGATGTGTGATCTGATGTTAGTAGCTATAAGCACCAGCTGGAGTCAGATGCCAAATGTCCTTATAAGCTGCCCGGATGCAAGAGGCATTACAGTTTTCACTAACGACAGTGGTCAGAGCAGGGACATGTTTTAGAATTTATCATTAAATATAATGTAGATTGTGAATTTTTTCATTGTGTAAATCACGGCGTGTTCAATGGAATTAAGTGTGATGTAAAGCTATAGACACAGCTGAGTAGCAATAGCCAAATATTTTCAAACACTATATGCCCACTATGGACTAATTTCCAAATTAAACATAATGCATGTGCTCTCAATCATAGATCTAATTAAGATGTGTGATCATGGTGGCATGGTAATAAATACAATCGGCATATATATAGAAAGAGATATCAACGAAAAGCGAAGTAAAATTTGAAGCATTATTTTGAGGTTGTAATGTTTATAAATGCAATTTAAACTATAGGCCTAGCCTAGCTCTATATCAACATGGGAATTGTGCCAACAAAAGTATTCTTACAGCTGAAAAATAAAGAGCTGACTGTGATAGATATCAATCCTGTATATATTTCATGTAACGTTTGACAAATTAAATCTATGTAAATAATTCCTGTGAGTGCATGCATGGGCGTTATCTAATACTGCTAATGCTATGTGAATGACGTATAGGCTAGTTTTCTATCTAGACTACTGGTCACTAATTTCTTATTCATATAAAAAAACAACAAACAAAATAATTTCTAGTCAATTGGAAATGTCTAAAATTTAGACATTATCCAACTGTCAATGCAAACATATGTTCTTCTTATCTATTGTTTCAAAGGCAGACCTATCCTCAAATTGTATAGGCTGACATAACATCATGTGCAAATGCATTTTGTTAATCATTAGGGCCTAGATAATCAGAAAAAAAGTATCTTTTTTATCACTGTGCGCAAAAACATTAAAGTGATACTGCATTCTATAAAATATCATATCATAAACACTTTGAATATGTTTAAGAAATATGGTATTTACAATAGATATTTCAACAGAATCCAAAATGGCGTCCATTTTCCGCACCTTGCAAAAAGTTGGTAATAACTGGGCACATCTAAGTCACTAAAAGCTTTAACAGTACTTGAGTTTCAAAACACGATAAAGAGCAGAATCAATCAGTAGATTTGGAACAATTCATAAAAAAAAGGCACATGACTTAGAAATCTAAATTTATAGCTTTGCCCATTAAACTATTTAAAAAGTATAATACATCTGATTAATATGCAGAACTTATTGGCAATGCAATATGATATTTAGATAAAGATTTTGTCATTTTTCTGTGCTTATTTCATGCATTAGAAAATACCATGGCAACTACAGATATACCTGAAAAATTGTTAAAACATTTGTGGTCCAATATTGCAGGAAATTGTATAAATTTTCTTTGCTTTAATCCTCCTGTACCTTAAAATTGAGAATTTTATTCACAATGGCAGAAAAGGTTAATTATTGGCAATCAATCCTACTGATTTTCAATTTTTGCTGAATGCACCCATGGATTTTGGATTTTTGAAATAAGTACTAAAAATTAGCTTCCTTTATGTAGGACCCCAAACAACAGTGATCTCTAACCCATTTTGGTATATCTTTCATTTCAAAAATTGGAAACTAAACCAAAACCTCCATATTGTATGCTACCAAACATTGTAGTAACAATTTAAAAGGTTTTACATCTATTTCAGCTTATGGACCCATCCCCCTTAATTTTACCACCTGGGCCACTGATTTAACAAACCCTGTTCCCACTTTCCCAAAAGATGTTTTAGGCCTAAATATGTGATCACATTCCCTGGCAGAAAGCTCTATGACAAATTTGTGATTTAGGGTACTCTATTTCCCTATTGGGCCCCACCCCTCCTGCTCCAGAGGGGTCATAGCAAGATTTACCTATACAAACTCTGTTCCCTTCCCCCAACAATATTTATGGCTAATTTGGTTATATTTCATAGCGACGTTGTGGACTAAGTAGCAATTTTAAGGTTTTTACCTCTATTTTCCCTATTAGGGCCCGCCCCGAATTCCTGGCGCAGGGGGATGCCGGATCAGAGCTAAGATTTATACAAAATCTGTTTCGCTTCCCCCAAGGAATATTTCTGACATAATTTCATTACATTCCATGCAGAACTCTGTGATCTAGAAGCGATTTAAAGCGATTTACCTTCATTTCACTATTGGTCTCCGCCCCCTCGCTGCCGCCTGGGGGGTCAAGAAGCCAAAATTTTATACAAACTCTGTTTCCCTGCCCCTTTAGGATGTTTGTGCAAAATTTTGGTTACATTCCAGCAGAAACTCTGTAACAAGTAGGGCATTTTAAAAGGATTTAATCTCTATTTCCCCTACTGGGCCCCGCCCTTCCTGCCGGGGGGTCAGAGCCATAAATTTATACAAGTTCTGTTCCGCTTTCCCGCCAACAATGTTTCAGGCAGATTTTGGTTACATTTCCATGCAGACTCTGTGGCTAGTAGCTATTTATAGGATTTTACCTCTATTTCCCATATTAGGTCGCCCCGCCCCTACTGCCCCGGGGGGGCAGAGCAAAATTTTATACAAGTTCTGTTCCCCTTCCCCAAGGATGTCTGTGGGCCAAATTTGGTTACAATCCATGTAGAACTCTAAGACAAGTAGCGATTTATAAGATTTTACGCTCTATTTCCTATTGGGCCCCGCTCCTCCTGGCCCGGGGGTCCAGAGCCAAAATTTCACAAACTCTGTTTCTTCCCCATGGATGTTTTCTGAAAAATCCTGTTACAATCCATGTAGAACTCTAAAACAAGTAGCTGATTTTATAAGATTTACCTCTATTACCGCTATGAGCCCCGCCCTTCCTGCCGCCCAGGCGGGTCAAAGCCAAAATTTATAGCAAGTTCTGTTCGCCCTTCCGCAAGGATGTTTGTGCGGAAATTTCGTTATCAATCCATGCACAAACTCTTATGGAAAGTAGCGATTTACAGGATTTTACCTCTATTTTCCCCTATTGGGCCCCCGCCCCTCCTGCCCCGGGGGGTCAAGAGCCAAAATTTATACTAAGTTCTGTCCCCACTTCTCCAGGATGTTTGTGGGCCAAATTAGGTTACAATCCATGTAGAACTCTAGGACCAAGTAGCGATTTATAGGATTTAACCTCTATTTTCCCCTAATTGGCCCCGCCGCCTCCCTGCTGACGCTGGGGGTCAGAGCAAAATTTTATACGAAGTTCTGTTTCCCTTCCCCAAGGTGTTTTGTGGCAAATTAGGTTACAATCCATGTAGACTCTAAGCAAGTAGGCGATTTTATAGGATTTTACCTCTATTCCCCTATTGGGCCTCCGCCCTCCTGGCCGGGCGGGAAGTCCAGAGCCAAATTTTATCAAGTTCTGTTCCCTTCCCGGCCAAGAATGTTTTGTGCCATTCGTTAACAATCCATGCAGAACTCTAGGACAAAGTAGCGATTTATAAATTTTAACCTCTATTTATCCTATTTGGAACCCGCCAGCTCCTGCCCCCCGGGGGGTCAGAGCCAAAATTTATAACAAGTTCTGTTCCCTTCACCCAAGGTTTATGTTTTGTGGGCCAAATTTGGTCACAATCCATGCGGAACTCTATGACAAGTAAGCGATTTAAATTAAATGTTGACGGACGGACGGACGGACGGGACGGACGATCGGACGCCGCGTCCATGACATAAGCTCACAGCGGCCCTTCGGCCAAGGTGAGTAAAATGTGACAGCTCGTGCTTTAGCTCGAATAACCGGAACAGTGTATTCTATGGCAGGACACATAATTCCCCAAGCTAAACTTCTTCTGCGGAACTTATATACGCCTACTTAAACAACGCGTAATCCTTGGGCAGGATGTTTTAAACACTAGATAACGGTTGTATATCCGACGCTAGAGTGGTGGAGTTTCAGGATTAAAAACATGGAACGGAAATCTGTGAAGAAGTCGGCTATAGACCTTCAGTTAAGGGACGTAACCGATGCTTCAACAAATCGGGTTGGGAGGCGGTCACAATACAGAATATGGAAAGCCGCCAAGGATTGTGGACGCCGGACTTTCTTAAATGCAAATTCATAACTGTCGAGAAAATGGTGGCCGTTTTATCTATCGATGCTGTCATTCCGTTGTCAAATCAGAGACAAGCATGTACAAGAGTGTTATCGACACATTTGCACTGTAGCCAAACATAAAGTTTTCGCAGGGCGGTCCTCAGTCAGGACCTTACGTGTATAGCAGCCCTAATTTGGAAGGAAGCATTAAGAAACAATGTGACTTTGACAGTAATTACTTAGCTGGAAAACAGAACTTGTCACGCAGACTGCTATCCAGAAGGATACTTCCATCCGATTAGGACTCTAAACAGAGCCATTTTCAAATATTTTAGATCGTCTGTGGGGCCCACACACGATCGATCGGTGTGCGTCGATGACAAACGCTCAGGTAACAACTTACAACAGTTGGTTTTACGATTCCAACTACGTCGGGGGTAGACTGTCTTGCTCAACAAGACTGGGAGGTACACAACAATTTATTAATCCTCCATTCTGTCTCATTCCTCAAATAATCAACGTGTTGCGTAACTCAACAAGCGGTCGGAACTTTTAAGGCGCGGCGTGAGCAATCAAAAATGTGGATACACGACCTGCGAAAAAATGTCAATTTGTCCGCCAATCCTACTCAAAAACTCAAATCTTACGTTCTACAACCAAGGAGTGAAACCCGAACCTTTGAAAACAAAAAATGGAAAATCTACGCCTGGAGAATATCTGGAGCGAAAAGTTAACTTCCTCTGGTTGGTCTGACCGTGCGCATTTCCGGTGCGTTTTAGTTGGGCTAATAGTACTCTTTCTCAATACAACAGATGTATCAGAAATTTTGAAACCTTTTTGTCAGGATAGGAAATGTGTTTTCCCCACCTAGTGAGACTTCAGATATTGCTGATTACCTGTGTTATATTTCCGACAAAAGCGAATCGACCAGAATCATCACTCAAAATGCAAATCGCAGCTATCTCGTGTTTATATGAGGTATGCGCCTGCAAAATCCTATGCGATGTGAATCTATACGTAGACTTCAATCGGCTCTAGTAAAATCCGGTACACGAGCCGCCGGCTACTCGTTCTAGAGTCATGCCTATAACCCATTCATGGACTATTTTCGTAAAGGCCAAGACACAATAGCAAGCTTCAACTTGAAGACTTTTGAGACTTAAAGTGATTAACTCTACTGGCCTTTGTATTTCATGACCCGGCCATCAGACATTGCTCCAAGGTCAGAGACTTTTGACCCGGTTACTAATACAATTACCACCAGTGCTTTATTCGCGAAACAACTTGAAGTTTCACTCTGATGGTTCTTTAACCGTTACGTTTTTTCGGTATCAAGAACGACACTTCTCGCACCGGTTTGATGTTCGACTTCCACCATCATGTGACGATAAATTGGACCTTGCTAAGGCCTTATCAGTGTATTTAGAACGAACAAAGAAATGGTACCCCCGATGGACCAGTTACTTGTGTCATTAAAGTAACCTTACACTTGTTTATCACCTCAGACAATTTCCTCGATCTTGATAGAGCAGATATATGTATAGTTGGTCTGTGGACAAAGGATATACCGGCAAATGTTTTCCGCCACCGGAGATACGGGGCAATTCAATCAAACGTCGATCCCGAAACCGCTATGCACATAGGGCGTTGGAAAACTAAGGACGTATTTTATAAATCACTATGTTCACTCCATGGCACAATCAGGGTTATGTTTGATAACATTGCTCAGTTTCAAGGGTTAAGATATGGTGAATCATAGACTTGTAATATGCAGTGTTCCATAATCAGACATTCATAACACAGACATTCCAGGTTTAACATGCATGTACGAGTTTATTCAAATCAGTTGGTTATATTTCTAACCTGTATGTGTCCTACCATGCATTTCTAGTCAGTATGTGTTTCTACCATATAATAATTTTTCTAGTCAGTATGTGCCCCTACCATATATAAATATATTTATATGTGATAATGATAACAGCATATTTTCTTCACTCATCATTTATACTATATTTGAAATTAGCTTATTTCGTTTCATTTTCTCTTCATTTAGGCATATCTTTTAATAAATGTTCAATGTATGTGACGTAAGTTTTTATTTCCTTTGAAATGGTAAACTGTAGTCACACCAATTACGACATTGATGATTTACGGCAAGTTTAGCGACTGCCGTAAATTGGTCATCGTCTTTGCCATTTTAAGTCTTTATTATTACTGTAATATATGTTAGGTTATTATTGTCATGCCTCTGGGTTTGTATGTGGTGAAGATAAAGGCATATCTTTAATAAAATGGTCCAATGTAGTGTGACGTAAGTTTTTATTTCTTTGTGGGATAGTCAGTATGGAAGAAGAGAAAAGAAAAGATCCTAAATTTAGTCGCTTTTAACGATCATGCAATGGGCAGCAGATACAATTCTAGTCTACCTGCAGTAA
>SAYR01006123.1:55368-110171 GCA_004382745.1 Argopecten irradians irradians
CAATAAAGAATTGTACCTGCTGCACCTATTGCATGATTGTAAAAGGCGACTAAATTTATGATCTTATCTTTTCTCTTCTTCCTAACTGACCTTATATTTGCTAATGCCTCCCTTGGCACTGCCTCATTTTAGGCCTTGAGTTGAGCGTTCGCATACAGGATGTGGGACGACTGGTTCGCCCGTGCACTTTAAAAAGGGCGACAGTTCCACTATACAAGAAAACAACAGGAATATACCGCAATCTCCCAAAACACGCACCCCGCACAACATACACGTAACACCCCGCATACATGGGAGGCCGTCCTTACATGACCATAGCTGTTAATAGGACGATAATTAATCAAACAAACAAACACGATGTATAAACCACACCGACCCGACCCGTTTTTAACACAGGCGTTTAAATTATTTATCTTTGTTACAACAATGTATAAACGCCGCCTGTCATGTATACAATGACAGTATACACAGTGTATGGTAGTGGTAGTGTACATTTGTATGTGTATATATCATGTGTGTAGGCACTCGCCTTAACTCAGTCACCCGTGAAGACACATTTAGACTCACCTTATCATCAAGAACAGTCCATTATGATCTATCTGGAGTGAATGTGCCACACAAGAGTTGATAGTAGACCTCTTTGTTTCGTTCGCTGCATCTTAAATACTTGAGGATTTAAGTTAGGTAAGTATGTATTTAATGTTATTGTCCTTAAAAAGGTAAATGAAAAAAATGGTAATATTAAGTTAGAACACCTTCACTATAACGGCAGTCGATAGTGTAGCCGACAATATCTCCATGTTTACAAGGAGGTAGATCGATGTTATGTTTACCTGTGCGGAATAGAGTTCAATGCGTGTAATTTTATTTGAAAAAATAGGTATACATCATGACCGCCGTATCTTATGAAATAAGTAAAAATCAATATAATGGAATCTGAGGATTTGCCATAGATCAGATGTCGACAAACTGGAGAATCGCAAATCATTAATCTCATATGCATGTTTATATTATAATGTCGGACAAGGTGGTGTATCGATTTACAATTACCTGCTTAGAATCAAGTCTACAAGTGATACATGTGGATATGAAGCATAGAGGTATTCTACCCGGGGTCCCAAATTTTAGTAAAGCCCGAAGCATGTCGTTCAAAATACTTGGCACAAAATATTTTGTGATGCCGAAGATAGAATATCCCTATTCACATATAATAGAGTATTTCCCTCTCATATCTCGATGTTTTGTCACAATTTGACAATTATGTCTACCTGTTATGTTGAGAAATAAGTTCGAAAAACCGCAACTACAAGTAAATTATTAATAAAGCTACACAAATTACAAGAAAATAATTAATATAACTAATCTAAATAATACTAAATTAATAAAAAAAAAGGCGGAGACTACAGTCATGATTTCTAATTGGTCCGTTAAAAAAATTAAGCGTTGATTTATAAATATATCTTTTAATCACACTGGTCAGTCAGATAATTAACCACCTAACCATGGATGGGTTACCTTAAAGCTGACAATGCAAGTTAAAAACATGCATTTGAAATTAAAAAAAAAAAAGATAACGAAATATTTTTTTCGAAAATTGTTTCTGAGACAAACCCTAGTTATGACAGTGCGGTATCTAAGGAAGTGGTAACCATTTTTCTTTTGCTCTGCTTAGTAACCTTCACTGGCCAACCCCCTATATAAAGCACGGGACACTTGACACACGTGTGTCATTCTAAACATGTCTTGTTTCAGATACACATGCCCCGATATTGCAAATAACAATGTCAAATTGATTTGTTTGTTTGTTTGTTTGATTGATTAACGTCCTATTAACAGCTATGGTCATGTAAGGACGGCCTCCCATGTATGCGGTGTGTTGCGTGTATGTTGTGCGGGGTGCGTGTTGTGGGAGACTGCTGTATATTCATGTTGTGTCTTCTTGTATAGTGGAACTGTTGCCCTTTTTATAGTGCTATATCACTGAAGCCTGCCGCTGAAGACATCAAGCAACACACCCCACCCGGTCACATCATACTGACAACGGCCGAACCAGTCGTCCCACTCCCTGTATGCTGAGCGCCAAACAGGAGTAGAAACTACCACTTTTATAGACTTTGGTGTGTCTCGGCCAGGGGACAGAACCCAGAGCCTACCTCACAGGGGCGAACGCTCAGCTCAAGGCCAAAAGTGAGGCGGTGCCAAATGAGGCATTAGGAAAGATAAAGTCATTTAGGAAGAAGAGAAAAGATAAGATCCTAAATTTAGTCGCCTTTTACGATCATGCAATAGGGGCAACAGGTACACTTCTAACGCCCTACCTGCAGGGCCGATGTCAAATTGAAAATAAACACTGCACTCACCTGACAATTGACGGATCGCCAGCTGTCAATCAAATCGCACGTGGCTTTGCATTTTGCATTGTGTGTGCTACGATGTTTGCTCCGACATTGAACAGAGACACGTGCGTTTGCGAGCACGAGGCGTGGCTATATTACACCTGGCGATCGGTCAATATTTCATTGAAGTAATAGATGAATGTGTTGTCAGCTATATCCCAACATATGTCCAATACGAACTAATAAAACACTTCAATATACACTAGGTTTTACACGTACATGTACATCGACACGTGTGTGTCGTTGATAGTTGTCGCTCGTTCGGGTCAGGTACTATAGTCACGTGTATATAGTCAGTTGAGTGCATCGCGTACGATGATATACGTAGAGATATGTAGACGGATTATTGTTTGGATTTCTGTTCACTTGCGCGTTGCCAGAATTGACAACATTAGAGGATAATGTTTAAAGCTGTGGTAATCATATATAATATTTACCTACTATCAGTGTATAAATAACATATTAATAAAAGCGTTCTTACGTTTAGGGAGTCAGGAGTATTATCGAAGAATATGGTGAATGTATGTACCAGCTATGAAATAAATGAGACGCACAATATACTTATGTATACCCAACACATATTCTTTATTTGAAAAACAAATCTCTTGTATAGAATAGAGTAATATAAACTAATTGACCAGTTTGTGCATTTTATAAATTTGTATCAATGTAACAATTCAAAACAATTGTTTAATTAAAGGGAAATGTTACTAAAATATATCAATACGGTTTTAAATAAGAATAACCTTTTATATAAAATTGTTTTACAGATCGGTTAGCGTAAAATGGCCGGATGTCCAGATCAGCTTTGCATTCAACTGAACAACGTACTTGATGCATATGGAGTATCTAAAACATTTACAGAGTTTCGGAGAAGAATGCTTTATGACATTGAAATAGATTTGCACATTGCCATTGGCGACACAGCACGAGTTTTTTTGTCAGGAAGTAAACGGGATGCGTTATGTCCTATTTTTGATACCGAGTCGGATTTTGATGGGGTAGTTGTTCTACCGGCAATTTTGACAACTGATACAACCGCTCAGATGGAGAGATGCGTATCTTTATTTGACAGCAATTTCAACGAACATTTACCAGTGTTCCAATTAGAAAGGACTCCTTATCCAGGATACTATTATCTTAAGCTCTTAAGTAGTAATCCCGACTCGGCATTTATCAAACAAATCGTGATGCCGTGTTGTACGTCATTTAGAGGCGGTACATATATGAGCAACATGTTTAAAGAAACAACCACGTTCAACACGGCTGATTTTGAGATCCATGGTCCAGCTATTCAGTGGGTTATAAAAGTCAGTGGAATTTCGTATTCATTAGACAATGTGAAGGCATTCCATTGTTCATATCTACCATCGGAATATGGTGAGTGGTTTAATAGAACAAGGGAGCACGGATGGCCTCCGAAACATATAATAGAATCTACGAAGAGCCTAGGATGTCTTGCTGTATGCGTTGGCCATCCGTTCAGTGAAACGCGACCGTTAGAATGGCGGGTTTCTTTAAACAGAACAGAATATTTACTTACAAAGTCATTCAACAACATCCAGATGAAATGTTACGTAATGTTAAGGTTAGTCTTGAAATGGCTTATTCAACCGAAATTGAAGGAAACCTTAAGTTCATACCATATGAAAACAGTGATGTTCTGGATGTCAGAGGAAAAAGAAAAGTATTTCTGGCGACCCGCGAACTTAGCAGAGTGCTTCATGCATTCCTTAATTAAATTACGAAGTTTTGTTGTAAATAAAACCTGTCCGAACTATTTTCTAACCCACGCTAATTTGCTGGAAGGAAAGTTAGACGACGAAAACGTCTACCATGATACACTTCAGATTATTGACGATATCATCGCAGAAGGAGCCGGGGTTGTCTGTCAGTGCCTTCCGTTGAATATTCACTTAAGTAGTCGATGTTGTTCCCATGGCAACTCTGAGGAATTCGAATGTTTACGGTACCACCTTTTCGCAGACAGACTGAATGAAATGGTTCGATCCGGCACAACATCAAACATAAATGCAGATACCTACAAACTATGTCGCTTTGGTTTTGTGGACTGGCATGTTATCAATGAAAAATACAATGATTCGATTTTAGATTCTTTAACATTTTCGTCTATATCGGTGTCTTTAGAAATGGGCCTTCCAAACAAACCTCTCTACATTTGGCAAAAAAAGCAAATCGTGAAACTTCGTGGAAATGGACATGTTGCCCGAATCAAGCTAGCGACATACTTTTATTACATATGACGTCTCGGTTATTGCGTACCTCTCCTGTGGCTGGTCGTCAAGTCTATGGAGTTTAGTGGAGAATTAGAGCTTTGTACACAGGAACAGGCTTGTACAAGAGATAAGGTAGAAATCGAGGGAGTCGAGTGCATCTACCTCACTCAGAACAAGAAAGGGTTTCGTGTGTCTGAAATAGTGTTCAGTCCCTGTGACAAGCGTCTGATCCCGCCGGATCTACAGGACGAGATGGGGCGACCAAAAACTGTGAATGGTACCCATTACGAAGGCTGGGTGTTTGTTGACTCCATAGTGTACGCGTACTACCTACTGATTGTGACGCTTCATGACATGCGTAGATACAGTTGTATCATGTCGTTGTTTAGACGGTTCGAGAATGTCTGTACACAACAACCTGGCACAATCCGTATTTTCAGGAAAGACATGGCAAAACGTCTATATGAACACGCCTATATATTAGTCTGGGCTGCCACCAAAGGTTTTACCAAACTTTCATATTGATACTTTATCCCTTATTATAATTAAAAATACAGATTCATAAGTTGATGATTTGTTTGTTTGCTTATTTAAATTAACAGCTAGGGTCATTAAAGTATGTTCTTCCATGTATGAGTTGTGTTCCTGATTTACCTGATCTTCGGTCTATATAGGCAACAATACCTCTTGACCTCCTCAATTTAGACTTGGGTCACTTGATTTTCACTTGTTGCGCATACATCGTCGAGTCACACTCATAGATGCCCACATACTCAATTTAAAGTTAAAAATACCTGTCCATACTTTACAAACTGTGTATCCTTCTGTGTAATGTTTTTATATATACAACCCTTATATTTCCCATATGGTTATGGATGCACTATACGATGTACATTACATCCAAACCCTATCCTTTGGTGGCAGATATGTGATCATGACCTCACATGGTATCATCAGTAGCAATCCGGACTAAATTTCAGCGGGTGATTTCTCCATTCCTTGTTTAGTTTGGATTTAAACGCATTTATTGTTTCTGCACTGACCACATTTTCACAACTCGAATCGCAAATGAGTTGGTTCTACATCTCGGCCTAGTCACGGTTTTTCTCAACTTTTGACTATGACCCCTTGTTCTGTTGTTCTCAATTCGAATGAATAAACCTTCTGATGTTACACTAGTTACGTCAATTTTATTTAGTATCCTGAATACCTGAATCATGTCATATCTTTTTCTTCTATTTTGTAGACTTGGAATTCCAAGTATTTTTAGTCTTTCCGTATATGTTTTGTCATGGAGACCTTTGACTTGTTTTGTTGCCCTTCTTTGTACATTTTCCAGTTCCAGGATATCCTTCCTTAATATTGGGCACCATGCTGTTACTCCATATTCAAGTAATGGCCTAATTAGCGACTTGTAAATTGGTATAAACATTTCCTTATCCATAATTGTGAATGTGCGTCGTATCAATCCAATCAGTCTATTTGCCTTTTTTGCGCAATTGGCAACGTGAATGCTGAATTTCAACTCCGTGTCAAATGTTATGCCTAAATCTTTATCTGTGGTGTCATTTTTTTATGGTTATCATATTTCCATCCTCGTTTCGCATTGAATATTCATGTGCTTGATTCCGAGACCCGAAGTGCAGAGTTTTACACTTAGAAACATTAAAATGTAGCTGCCATTTTTCTGACCATGTTCCAAGCTTATTTATATCCTCTTGAATCATACCTTTTTCTTCTATAGTGTTACTAATTCCGTAAATTTTTGTATCATCCGCGAAGAGTTTGATGTTACTTCTAATCGAATTTGGTAAGTCATTAATGTACATTAAAAAGAGAATGGGACCTAATACACTTCCATGAGGGACGCCACTTTCCACGTCTTCCCAATCTGATTTTACTCCGTTCACCACTACCCTTTGCTTTCTCGAGTCCAGAAATGATCTAATCCATCGACATAGTTTCCCTTGTATTCCTAATGAATTCATTTGCCTTATTAATCTCTCATGCGGCACCGTATCAAACGTTTTTTTGAAATCAAGATAAATAATGTCAATGTTGTTGCCTTCATCTAGTTTACTAGTAATGTCCTCTATTACTTCTAAGAGTTGTAAAGTTGTAGACTTTCCTTTCCTAAAACCAAATTGCTCGTCACACAGAAGATTATTTTCCTCTAGATGTTTCATAGACTCGAGACACTTCACCATCACACTTGTTAGGCTCACAGGTCTGTAATTTTCTGATTTGCTTTTGTTTCCTTTCTTGAATAGTGGTGTGATATTTGCTTTCTTCCATTGTTCCGTATTTGAAGAACATGTTGCGTGTTTTTGGAGACTGCTGCATATTCATGTTTTGTTCTCTTGTATAGTTCAACCTAAGGCCAAAAGTGAGGCGGTGACAAGAGGGACAATTAAAAGAAGAAAGTCATTGATGAAGAAAAAGAACCGCATATTTTAATTATCAATATATGATAGGAATGTATAAAACAATGAATAGAACCCATTTACATTTGTTTTGTATCACACAGTATTGTATTGATGTAGACAGGTGAAACATACTTGTACGTGATGTATGCATGTGTGTACTCTGTGAGTAGGTATTCGTGAGTCGTCGCGCAAGAGGTCACACCTGTTATGCACAGGTGTTCATATGTGTGTATGTACATGTAGGTGTTTGAGTGACTGTATACTATCTATGGGACGCCTGGTAAGTGTATACAAGTGTGAACGGTTTGTACTTTCGTTTTGTGAATAGTCCGTTTCATATTTGTCTACGTGGTGTTATATGGTGTGTTTGTCTTTGTTGTAGGTTTTTATGGAGGTGTGTATACACCTTCCAATATAAAATCACTCAGGTTCTTAACCGGAACACTATACCTTGGTAATCCTATCGGCAACCTCCTTACTACGGGAGATAACTTTTACACTGTGTATTGTAACGTTGTGTATTGCACAGAGGTCAAGAACTGTCGGTGACTGCCGGTTCTCACATGCTTCACATTTTCTACACATACTTTAATTGATTTGGTTTATTTAGTTTTGCGTCCTATCAACAGCAAGGGTCATCATGTTATATTATCCCCCAAAGGTATATGTTATATTAATTATTTGACTACACTTAGATCTACTGACTTTTACAGCCGTGCTATATGAACCCCTACCGCTCTACCACTGACTTGTATCGATGTATTATATACAAGAAGACACAACATGAATATACCGCAGTCTCCCAAAATATGCACCTCGCACAACATACACGCAACACACCACATACATGAGAGGCCGTCCTTACATGACCATAGCTGCTAATAGGACGTTAATTAATCAAACAAACAAACAAAACAAAAAAAAGTATTGAATGAGTGTAACCGAATTGAAGAGTTTTACGTGCCGTCACGCTATCGTTTCTGGGCACCAAGAAATGAGTGTAGTGAAGAGTTTTACGTGCCGTCACGTTATATATATCGTTTCGGGGCAAATGAGTGTACTGTAACCGTGTTATTTATAGTCTCGAGTACTGTCGCCAAAATCACAGGTAAATTGGCTCATCCAGCTTAACAAAACTGAATGACTAGTTAGCTTAACCGATCTATATATCATCAACAATGCGTCGGTATCTACTTAAAAACAAAACAAATATTCTTCAAATTGCATCAACATTCATTTGAAGAGTATTTCTTTATTTCAGATATTTTAACAAATCTTCATATTTCTAGTAAAATTGCATATGAAACTCCTTATAGATCTAGCGATGCTCATCACGTAGGGATCCGCCATACTATGTCCAGGCTGCAGGCCGTACGCAAAAAGTCAAAACACACGTGGGATTTATAAGATGGGTCCTAAACTGTCCTATATTTAGGATTTTCAATAAGTGGTTTGTAAAATTATTACAGTAAAACCGACAAGCTACAAGGTTAGTGGCATTTTTAACCGTACTTTTATATATAATTAGCCATCAGCTTGGATCTGGAGCCGTACAGGTAGTGAGTTTTGCTCACCATGTGATTATTGTAAGCCAACGTACAATGTATCTGCTATCCGATTGCTCTTCGAAGTTTGTTAATGATCTCAAACACACTTTTCTAACTTATTGTGGCAATTTAAAGTAACTAGATTATAATAATTTCAAATAGTTCTGATATCTATTCATGTGTAATATCTCTAGACATTGACATGTGTACGGAGTACAGCGGACTTGCAATATTTTGGACATGTTCTGCAAGATACATTTCAGTTACAGTGGCAAATAAAAGAAAACAAACACAGTGCAATTATATTATCTTATTTCTTCTAAATACAACACTTCTTTGTGCAAGTTGTCAAGCATTTATTACATAAAAATGGGTTCCGTCCGTCTTTCCGTCCGTACGAATGGTTTCCGGAGCATAACTCTAAAACCAGTAGAGATATTTCCACGAAACTTCATACACACATTGGTCTTATGGTCTAGTAGTGCCTTTTGCTAATTTTAGGTTTTCATTTTTTGCATTTTTTCCATAACCATGGAAACATTGCTGAAAATATCATATTTTTGTACCAGGTTCGTTCCGGAGCATACCTCTAAAACCAGAAGAGATATTTCCACGAAACTTCATAGACACATTGGTCTTATGGTCTAGTAGTGCCTTTTGCTATTTTAAGGTTTTCACTTTTTGTACTTTTTTTCTGTAACCATGGAAACATTGCTGAAAATGGCAGATTTTTGTGCAAAAATCGTTTCCGGAGCACAACTCTAAATCCAGCAGAGATATTTCCATGAAACTTCATAGACACATTGTTCATATGGTCTAGTAGTGCCTTTTGATATTTTTAGGTTTTCATGTTTTTCACTTTTTCCGTAACCATGGAAATATTGCTGAAAATATCATATTTTTGTACCAGGTACGTTTCCGCAGAATAACTGGAAAACCGGTTGAGATATATGCACGCAACTTCATAGGCACATTAGTCATTAGAGATATTTCCATGAAACTTCATAGACACATTTTATGTATGACTTCTAATTTTGTATTATGCTTTACTTTTTATTTAATATGCATGCAGTAAAACTCAGATATATCAAACTCAATTACAATGAACATTCACTTAATTCCTATCTAACTCGTCGCTGTTTAAAACAAATCAAAAATCGCACTGTTAGCTGCTGAACTTTGTTAATGTTTAGATCAGTTCTGGTATTTTTCAAAGAAGCAAATGTTTTCAAAGTTGGTTTCACTTTGTTAAGAAAAACATAAATATGTTTTGTATATATTATTCAATTGCAGTTGGGTTTTGAAATACTTTCCCTATACTCTTAATAGCATATAAAATTAATGCATTAATTGATTTAGCTCTTCATTGGCGGGGGATCTGAATGACTATGTCCTTGTTGTGAATGTTTTGCAATGAAATTACCACCTTTATAACATTGAATTTGTGGTTCCCCGGACATCCTTTTTCCCAAAGTTTTTGAATGCGCAAAATATACCGATAGTAGATTTTTTTCTCATTATTTTCAGCCCTAAGAGAAAAACGCATGTTCAAAGAACACTGGTGTGTAAGTTACACAAGTTTTTACGGTATTTGTAACAATTACGATTGTGTTTGGAAAAGCTAATATAGCCAGAGCACCCGCGATTTACCTGTGGTTGACTGCAGGTAGGGCGTTAGAATTGTACCTGCTGCCCCTATTGCATGATCGTAAAAGGCGACTAAATTTAGGATCTTATCTTTTCTTTCTTCCTAAATTACTTAATTCTTCCTAACGTCTTCCTTGACACCTACCTCACTTTTGGCCTTTAGTTGAGCGCTCGCCCCTGTGAGGAAGGCTCTGGGTTTTGTCCCCTGGCCGAGACACACCAAAGTCTATAAAAGTGGTAGTTTCTGCTCCTGCTTAGCGCTCAGCATAACGGGAGTGGGACGACTGATTCGCCCGTTGTCAGTATAATGTGACCGGGTGGGGTGTGTTGCTTGGTGTCTTCGGCGGCATGCTTCAGTGATATAGCACTATAAAAAGGGCAATAGTTCCACTATACAAGAAGACACAACATGAATATACCACAGTCTCCCAAAACACTCACCTCGCACTACATACACTCATCACACCGCATACATGGGAGGCCGTCCTTACATGACCATAGCTGTTAATAGGACGTTAATAAATCAAACAAACAAAATGAAATCAAAATAATCAAAGTTAGTGAATGAACAGATATATAGATAGATTTAGACAATAGACAAATAGTACCAGGTATGAAGATATCCTTATAACATTTCAGTGATTTATGAGCTATACATACCATACCACAAAAAAAATATCATAAAGTTTGTACAGTATACTGTATTTCCTGAATAAATGTATTCAACAATTTACTAAAATTTAAAAGAAACGTCAAGAGGCATCTGAGTTTATATGCTGTCAATATATTGATAAACTTATTTACAGTTCCACTATACAAGAAGACACAACATAAATATACCGCAGTCTCCCAAAACATGCACCTCGCACAACATACACGCAACACACCGCATGCATGGGAGGCCGTCCTTACATGACCATAGCTGTTAATAGGACGTTAATTAATCAAACAAACAAACAAACTTGACTGTCATTAATCAAAATCAAACACTTCAGTACATTTTGCACAAGAGAGGTTAAAACATGTTTTAACAGAATGGATATACATGATTGATTTAGTTGTAGCTAATAATTACTGGGCAACTAAGTTGTGTCAGATATTTGTTGTATTCTCATTATTTAATTTGTATTAAGTTATTTACTTGCATTTGCTTAACACCTTTTAGTATCTATCGATAATGTTAATTGTTATGTATACAGTACATTGATTATACTTTACATTCATGTATAACCATACTTATCAATGGATGAATGCTAGTAAATTAGAAATGAACCATTGGCTTATATTTTTCCAAACTGGAGATTATAGGCCAATATAAATTGTTAAATATTAAAATCAACACAAAGATATAATTGGTAAAAAATATATATGCATAATGAAAGTAATAATCACTGAAGTAGTTATCCATATGAAAGGTATATCTTTCTCATATGAAAAATATTTTTGACATGGTCGCTTAGTTTATCGTTCTAAAATACAATTACAAAGAATAAAATTGGGCTATTATCGACTTGTTCTGTCAAAAACGCATCCTTCGGTACAATGCCCTTGCGGGTGTGAGGGTTACCGTCTTACATTCTGAAGCGTGCTGTCATGTCATGAGCTGTCGTATTTTTTTAACGAAAATTTAAGACATTTCTTCTAAATCTTCCATTCTAAAAGCAAGTACTGAACGTTGTAAAATTAAAATTTACATTGGTGATTCCTTTGACTCGATAAGACAAGTATTTGTTGAGAAAATGGTTCTTATTCCCGGTTCATAGGCGTCTTGCGTGGTGTTTCGTAGTGTAAAGAGACAGTGATGATCCTTCGCAAATATAAATTCTTGCTAATATCAAAATTATTATATTTTTATTGCAAAATTAAATATAATCCTTAATCACTTCATATACCCTTAATGATTTTACAGAAACAGAGGTGGAGAGAGTATTATCTAAATAAGTACATATTATTGATTTTATAAGATTTCAACTATAAAAAAATAGATTTATGACCTTTAAAGAAATATAAAATGGTAAAAGGTATTGTCTCAGAAAAAATACTGATAAAATCAGGAAATAAAAAACAAGTAAAGATATTATAAGGTTATGTTATATATATATATATATAATTTCACATTCATGAATTTGGGATAATTGTGGCATCTTTCCCATTTGTATTGTACTCTACATTAGAAAAACGAGACATTTGCACAGGAAGTGACAACGACCGTTTGTCTTGTCAAAACACAATGGTGGATTGGTGGTCGTAAATAAACGACATGCCTATGTATGAAGCACCGTTTACGTCAATGTTCGAAACGACTTCATAAACGAAAATTTATTCAGACAGCTTTTTTTCGTGCCCTGATTTTACCGTCAAATCATCAATAAAATACTTTCAAAAGGCTATGTGTAGAAAACGTTGATTTGGCTTGTCTATTTCATACATACGACGCATGACAATATTTCATCATCTTCGTAGGGTGGACATTTCAGTGAACCACATCGTGTACTCACAGGGTAGAAGAGAATTCCATCATCATTGGTATCCGCTCCCCCAACAACAGTTTGTGGATTCTCGTCAACACACACATATTGTGTAGCAGCAGGGTGGGTATACTGACCAGACGACAGGTATCCGTGGTATGCTTCCTTCCACCCTGGGTAGCACTTGGTGCGCGCAGGGATCATGATTGTGGTAGAATGACTTGATTTACGGCATACGGCACATGGAACTTTCCTGTTTAAGTCAGGGACATTGTAAATAATGGGATCTTGATACTCAGCACCATACATGAAACTGCCAGCATGAACGGTTACATCTGCTTTTGGACCCCAAGAGGGATCTTTAGGAAGACAAACAAAATCTACCGCAGCTCCATTGTGATTGTAGTGAGATCCGCCGACGTAACCTAAAGATAAATAGACATGACTATAATTATATAATATAAAAAGACCACCAACGTTGTTATATCTTATACAGTGTTTGGTAAGTTATTAACATAATTAATTATGTATCTATCTTTATACCGTTTTGCTACAGTTTAGTGTCTCTACAAGGCAGTTTCGGTCCACATTTATTTTAGGTGCGAATGTCGATTCCATTCTGTACAAGCAATTCAATGCAAGTAATTCATCATCATCTTTCAAAACAAGCAATTGAATACTTTTATCATCATGTTCAAATAATTCAATTAAAACAAGAGGCCTTAATGGTCATCTGACGAATGGCAAAAACAACAGTCACAGTATAAAGTAGTGGTTAACAATTAATATAAGCAATACAAGGAACTCCTTAGTTGAATATGTAAGTTTCTGAAATAGGTAAAGGTCATTTGTTGAACAGACTTGGTAGCCCTTCATCAATATATGGTTGTAAACCATTCAATGATTATGGAGGATGTCAGATTTTAAAGCAAAATTTCAGCAAAGCTCCCATTTTGGACCCCCCCCCCATTCTATCCCCATGGATCCTACCTCGGTCCTTCATAAAATATTATTGTTTTCACCAAAAGTTCCCCCTTTTGAGCCCCGCCCTTCTGTCATGAGCCCCGCCCCTCTGTCCTGAGCCCCGCCACTCTGTCCCCAAGTCGTTTATATGAAATATGATAGGTCTTCCCCTATAATGTTTTACACAAAATATGGATGAAATCCACTCAAGGATTAAGGAGGAGTAGGATTTTAATGCTAAAACAAGTAATCATTGTAATGGACACCATTACATAGTCCTCCAAACGACTCTCTCCCTTCCCTCCCCATCCCCACCTGCAACAAATCAAGAATGCAGTTACACTGTGTAGGAACATCTTGGGAGAAATTTTGAGGTCCTTTTATATTCAATGAATTGCATACGAAAATTTGAAAACAGGATATGGCCCAGCGACAATTTTCCATTTTTTTATCATATTGATCAGCATCCCTTAAGACCCCTTTATACCAATTTTCATTGAAATCAGGACCGAAATATAAAAAACAGGAAGTTTGCCAAGCAGCCATCTTTGAATTCCAAAATCTTTACGAAAATGTTTGCATATTGTTCGCCATCCTTTAAAACCCCTATAGTCCGATTTTCATTGGGATCGCAGACCAAAACATGAAAACAGGAAGTGGCCAATCGGTCATCTTGGAATACCGAAATCTTTATATAAAACATAATTGTCCTACCCTACTAATATTTTACACCATATATGGATGATTCTCACTCAAGGGTTCAGCAAAACTCTATTTTGGACCCCCTTCCCGTTCTATCCCCATGGACCTAACCTCGGTCCTTTATAAAATATGATTATCCTCACCTTCTGAGTCCCCCTCTGTCCCCAATGGTCGGACCTAACTCGTTTTATAAAATATGATAGCCCTTTCCCATGTTTTACACAAACTATGGATGAAATCCACTCAAGGGTTAAGGAGGAGTAGAATTTTAAATCTAAAACAAGTACTCATTGTATTACACCATTACCTAGTCCTCCAAACGACCCTCTCCTTCCCCCTCCTCATCCCAATCTGAAACAAATAAAAAAAATGCAGTTGCACAGTATATCTTGGGAGAAATCATGATCAAAAATATTATATTCTTTTATTCTTATATTCTTTTATATTCAATGAATTGCAGACGAAAATTTGAAAACTGGAAGTTGGCCAAGCAACAATCTGTCAATTTTTTATCATATTGATCCGCATCCCTTAAAGATGCCCCAGCGCCGACAGAGCATAAATGATAGTCATCATTTGAACAATAATAGGTGTTTAATCGTGTATATCTATGGCTAATTAACACAAAATAATATAAAATAATTTATTTCGCACAATCAGTACTTCATTCCATATAGGATATAGTGTCACAGAATTTTTTCGGGATGCAATTAATTATTTTTCATATTTTTAACTTAAAGTAAAATTAGAAGCTCAAACTTTTCAATGTTGGTAATGATGTAAAGTAAGTGACTTTTGTAACAGAAGAAAAATACTACATCGTCTGCTCCTGACTTTGATAGTGAAAAAATACCATTTGTCAGCGGTGGAGCATCTTTAAGACCTCTATATACTAATTTTCATTGAAATCCGAGACCTAAATATAACAAGAGGCCCAAAGGGCCTTAACGGTCATCTGACTACCTTGGCAATAGTTAAATTTATTTCATATGGGGTCAATTTGTCAGGACGATGTCAGGATCATTTTCCATTTCCTTCAACAATTTTTATTCAAACAAGAGCCTTAACATGTAGGAAAGTAATCAGATATAGTGTCATTAAGCCTTCTTCGATTTGGGATCAACTAGAGATGTAACAACACTTTGTCGGGACCATGTCAGGATCATTTCATGCAAGTTTCAGCCAAATCGCACCGGTAGAACTTAAGAAGAAGTTCTAAATGTGTTTTCAAGATGGCGGCTGTGGCGGCCATCTTGGATTTCCGACCCACCCGAAAATAACAACACTTTGTCGGGACCATGTCAGAATCATTTCATGCAAGTTTCAGCCAAATCGCACTAGTAGAATTTGAGAAGTTCAAAATGTGTTTTCAAGATGGCGGCTGTGGCGGCCATCTTGGATTTCGGATCGATCCGAAAAATAACAACACTTTGTCGGGACCATGTCATGAACATTTCATGCAAGTTTCAGCCAAATCGCACCGGTAGAACTTGAAAGGAGAAGTTAAAAATGTGTTTTCAAGATGGCGGCTGTGGCGGCCATCTTGGATTTCCGATCGACCCGAAAAATAACAACACTTTGTCGGGACCATGTAAGGATCATTTCATGCAAGTTTAAGCCAAATCGCACTAGTAGAACTCGAGAAGAAGTTCAAAATGTGTTTTCAAGGTGGCGGCCATCTTGGATTTCGGATTTACCCGAAAAATAACAACACTTTGTCGGGACCATGTCAGGATCATTTCATGCAAGTTTCAGCAAAATTGCACCGGTAGAACTTGAGAAGAAGTTCAAAATGTGTTTTCAAGATGGCGACTGTGGCGGCCATCTTGGATTTCGGATCGACCCGCTAAATAATAACAACACTTTGTCGGGACCATGTCGTATCATTTCATGCAAGTTTCATCCAAATCGCACCGGTAGAACTTGAGAAGAAGTTCAAAATGTGAAAAGTTAACACACGGCGCACGGTGTACGACGGACGAAACATGACGACTATAGGTCATCCACCTAAAAACAGGAAGTTTGCCCAGCGAACATCTTGGCTTACAAAAATCTTCACGAAAATATTTGCATGTTGTTCGCCATCCCTTAATACCACTATAGAGTAGTTTTCATTGCGATTGGAGACCAAAACCTGAAAACAAGAAGTGGGCGAGATGCAATCTTGGAATACCAAATCTTTACAATAATGTGTTTGCATGTTGTTCGCCATCCCTTAAAGGGACAATTCACTCAGGCTAATTCTTTTACATAACCAAGAAGCAAAATATGGCATAATGTATTGTTCTACATTTCTTATGAAACATATAACATAAGATTTTGACAAATTCCACGTCATTATTTAGTATTTTAATTGATACCGTTGTAATTACAAATCGTTGATCAATACGATTAAGCAGGTACAATATGTACGCTGTACCCATACCCGAGCCAAAGTCACGCACGTTAAACAAATGAACTACATAACCACTGTGGAGGTGATATAATGATTTTTTAGGCAAAACAATTCACCTAATAAAGTAAACACACTTCTGTCAGAGCGATTTGAGCAGTTCTAGACAAAAGTAGCATTACTCTACAAGCAAGGGACTGGGTTCGGCATACAAGATATTCGACCACATTGTGTAATGGCGGACAGCGAGTGAGTTTGAATATTTCACACGCATTTCACCACCATGGGATTTTCTGACATATCACAGTAAAACCGACTGATCTAATTTCCATTAGAACTGGGGGTTTTCCGATATATATACAAATTTTAATGTAACCCCTGAAGAATACCTAACTCATTTATATAAAGTATGTAAAATATTGATGAAATACATCCAAAGACGAAAAAGGAGTAGGATTTTAAAGCTAAGATTTAAATCAAATTTGCCCTTTTAGGGCCCCACTCCTCAGCCCCTAGGGGTCGGACCAGGCTCATTTATATAAAAATTGATTGTCCTTCCCCATTTATGTTGCACAGCGAATATGGATGAAATCAATCCAAGAATGAAGGAGAAAGAGAATTTTAAACCTTAAATTAAGGAAATTTTGCCCCTAGAGATCGGACCTAACTCATTTATTTAAAATATGATTGTCCTTCCCCAATAAGGTTTCACGTCAAATATAGATGTAATCCACTCAAGGGTTGAGGAGTAGACTTTGAACAAATAGTCTTGCGCATTTGTAAAAAAACAGAAGAATTTGACATCGACTGATTCTTTATCAAACGATGACTTTTGAATACTAATTAGAGTCTTTTTGCTGATGAAATTTTACTACACCTTATTTGCATATTTCGAAGAAGCGAACAGTTTAATTTAGACGCCTTTTAAGATTATGGAATAAGGGCTACATGTACAATTCTAACGCCCTACCTACAGGAAAGCCAGTGTATACCATATAATGCGTATGTCTGGTGTACACACATGATGATACTTACCAGAGTAAACCAAATCCGTTGTATTCCCGGAGCAATCCTCCCGTCCCCATCGGATGTAGGTTGTAGCAGTCACAACTAAATAATAAAAATACCACAACATTAAGATAAGTAATAAATGTGTTCACTTTTATCGATACCTTGTCTTGTTAAATAACAGTCGATTCAAATATTTTTTTTCTCTCTCCTTGTTTTGCATTTAACATGTATAAATACTTGTACCATACAAGAGGCCCATGGGCCTTAACGGTCACCTGAGTTAGAATATATAATGAAACAAATAATGAAACAAATTAAAGACATATAAACACTATATGCTGGGCCTTGAAGTTGGTCAGTGATTTATAAATTTGACCTTTTTAGACTATGAAGAGTATTTGCATGCATCAAACCTGTGAACTTTTGTGAGGTATTTTTTGAAATTGTAATCAATTTGACCCTGTTTGGTCCTGCCCCTTTGGTCCCCCAGGGGGTTATCGAGGACGGATATAGATGTTAAAATGCTATATCTTAGGCTCATAATTCTAATCAAGTTTGACTAATTTCATACGAAAATTGGGCAAATAATGTTCACAAATATGTTTTTCCTATATAAACTAAAGTAAACTTGACCCCTCCCCAGGGGGTAACGTGAGACCCCAAGGTCATATAATTCACAGTTTTTATAAAACACCTGAAGACCTTTCCATCGATAATTATTTGATTCTACTATATCCAGAATTTTAGAAGATTTTTGAAGTTTTAGCCTATTTGACCCTTTTTTAGCCCCGCCCCTCTACCCCCCCAGGGGGTCGGCCAGGACCAATGTGGATATGATATTAAAATGCCTTCTCAGGCTATTAATTCTAACCAAGTTTGACTCATTTCCTATGAAAATTGAGCAAAAAATGCTTATTAATGTGTTTTTCCTATATAAACTAGAGTAAACTTGACCCCCTCCCCAAGGGGAAACAGGAGATCCCAGGGTCATATAATTTACAATTTTTATAAACAAACTTTAAGACCTTTTCATCTATAAAGTGTATTTGACTATACCATTTCCAGAATTTTAAAAGAATATTTTTGAAGTTTTGGCCTATTTGACCTTTTTTGGCCCCGCCCCTCTGCCCCCAGGGGGTCGGCCTGGACCAATATGGATATGATATTAAAATGCTATCTCAGGCTAATAATTCTAACCAAGTTTGACTCGTTTCCAATGAAAATTGAGCAAAAAATGCTCATAAATGTGTTTTCCCTATATAAACTATAGTAAACTTGACCCCCTCTCCAGGGGGAAATGTGAGACCCCAGGGTCATATAATTCACAATTTTTGTAAAGGACCTTAAGACCTTTCTATTTATGAAAAGTATTTGTTTCTACCATTTCAAGAATTTCAGAAGAAGATTTTTGAAGTTTTAGCCTATTTGACCCTTTTTTAGCCCCGCCCCTCTGCCCCAGGGGGTCGGCCAGAACCAATGTGGATATGACTTTAAAATGCTATCTCAGGCTAATAATTCTAACCAAGTTTGACTCGTTTCCAATGAAAATTGAGCAAAAAATGCTCATAAATGTGTTTTCCCTATATAAACTATAGTAAACTTGACCCCCTCCCCAGGGGGAAACGTGAGACCCCAGGGTAATTCCAAATTTTTGTAAAGGACCTTAAGACCTTTCTATTTATGAAAAGTATTTGATTCTACCATTTCCACAATTTCAGAAGAAGATTTTTGAAGTTTTAGCCTATTTGACCCCTTTTGACCCCGCCCCTAAGGCCCCTGGGGGTCAGTCATAGAAAAAATTTTAATAGGATTAAATGGCCATCTCTTACTGATAATTCTGACAACATTTGACTCATTTCCTATTACAAATGACCAAATAATGCGCAAAAATGTGTTTTCTCAATATAAAGTATAGTAAATTTAACCCCCTCCCCAGGAGGAAACTAGAGACCCCAGGGTCATATAATTCACAATTTTTGTTAAGGACCTTAAGACCTTTCTATCACATTCGGCAAACCTCGGCCGATTCCGGTACCCTACATCTAACCTCGGCTGTATCACTGTAAGTGATATGTAGCTACGCCGGCACATTGTGATAAGGTTAGCGAATTACCACTTATGAAGAGTTTCCGCGATTTGAAATAAGTCCCCAAAATGGCGTCGTTCGAGGAATGTGTTTCATTTCCCTTGCGGAATTGTCCGCTATTCACTGAAAAGAACGTTATTTTGAAGGCAAAGCAGCTTGAAACGTTGAGAGCTTTGTATGACAATCAGGACTGCATATCTATCTTACCCACGGGATATGGGAAAAGTATGATTTTCCAACTGTTACCCTTGTTTTCCCAATGTAAATACGCCAAAGACAAACCGATGACAGCCATAGTTGTTTCACCACTTAACTCATTAATGGAGGATCAAGTGAGGAGTCTCCGTAAAAACGGAATAAGAGCTTGCTGTCTTAACATTACAGGTAACAGCGTGTTGTCTAAATTATGATTACAATGAATAACCCAATTTTAGATAGATTTGACACAATCGCTGCAACAGAGTCTGGAAATGTAATCTGACAATATCTGTAGACTTCAACATTATATCTATGGTTTAAGAGTAGGACTAGTTGGAATAACAGACACATAACAACTGTTTCTTCATGAAAAGGTTATCTCTTGTTATCAGATCCCTAAAATACTTGCATATATTATGTTGATTGCATAATGTATCAAGTACATGTAATACATGTAGTATAGGGCCTACTGTCACTAAATTGAATGGTCATAGCACCCATTTAATTAGTTATCATGAAATAAAACTATAAGAACCTATACTTAACTTACTTTCTAATCATTTCAACAAATACAGTTATGTATATACTCAATGTGTAATAGGACTGAACCTACATCCGCCTCATATACCCAGGTTCTGTTTAGGGCTCCGTATTGACAAAGAAACAACACATTTAATGCAGTTAAATAGTTTATGAACAAATATAACAACGTTCACATGTACAGTGCTCACACAAGGCTTCGCCTGTGTAACTTACACACACACCAAGGACACATTACAGGTAAGGCACAGGACACAGGGATATCACACCATCTCAACGGTCAGCTAATACATAGCTACTAACGAGAACAAACACACACACGCTCTACATATAGACACCCACCAGGATAGAGGAAAGAGAGAAGAATGAGTCTGACCAGCTCGAGAAGCTTCTCCAGACTAATGGAGAAGCTGTGAAACCGTGCCTTTATAGCTAACCGGCCCAATGAGAGTACATAGGAAGAACCAATAGAAACACAGGATAGAGATGAAAGTCCATGTAGAATTTATATATAGATACAGTAGCCACGTACACATGCATGACAAAACATTATATAATAACTAACATTCTACAATATCAATTTCTCATACACTTACACTTCACCATGGTCATGGTCAACATACAAATATACCAAAACTTCCACAAATGCAGGATTTTGTGAAACCGGAACCGTGTTCATTATCAAATAAAATCAAATGGGATTATATTATTAAAATTGTCTCCTTAGAGATATATTTAGCCCTTTTGAGAAAATATATCTCTAAGGAGACAATTCTAGATGTATCCCTGCAGATGTAATTTTATAATAGTGTGGGGTTTTATTTAACAGAGTGCATGATTTTAAATAAACCTATAAACACTGCCTCCACCACTGTTCAAACTCATGACCTATGGATTACTTGTCAGAGACTCCATCGATTAAGCTAATGAGAAGTTATCTTATATTGCTGCTAGTATTAAACAGGGTTACAATTTCTTATTGTATTGGAAGGTACCCATGGTTTCACATTTAACGAAGGAAATATTAATACGGATCCAGAGCTAGAAGGCGATGATGAAGAACTACAGCCAACTGTAGTTCAGTGCGATGTTCCATTTGACGAGTTGAAAAATGGAGAGTTTACATTAGTATACTCGCATCCCGAAGCTTTGATCAACACAAAATTTTCCAGAGTTTTGAGATCACAATCTTACCAAGAGCACGTTTGTGCTATAGTCATTGATGAAGTGCACATGGTGTCAGAATGGTAAGTTAAATATTTAAGATAATTCTTAACTTTTTTTTCAGCACAATAATTGATTATGCATTTTGTGGAAATTTATGATGATTGAATTGTACGGACCTCCCTAACTAATGGAAAAAGGACTTTAGGGATCCGGATAGTCTGTGATTCTGCATAGAAGCCTCACTGAATGGGGCAAGAAGGTGATAAGCTGACGACAATGTCTTCTGTGTAATAATAAAATGAGTTAGTTAATTGCTGAGTTTAAAAATGCAATAATTGACCTATTTTGTTAAATGTGATGGTTTGTTTACGAACCAATCCACATGTTTACACGATGAGACCAATCGGCGAAGATACATCAGCTGGAGAGGACTGCAGTATTAGTCTATCTGCAGTATGTCTGTTTGTCAGTCTGTCCAATGATAGTTTCCAGATGATAACTTGAGGATTTTGATTAAATTTCTTGCAATGGTGCCTTATATTATGATCTATCTGTTCTATATTGAATTTAGAGTCAAAAAGGACTATTACACAGTTGTTAGAAAAAATAACTTTGTCAGTGCAACAGCTTGCAGTGCTCAGAATGCTTGTCAAATTATATTTCACTCATTTGGCAAAGTTGAAACTGCAGTCGATTTCGGTACCCTTATCTGCATGTGATATTCCTTTCATACATTTATTTCCCTAGTGTGAGGGATACATGACAACTTGTTTCCTCGAGATAAATCATAATTTCAGAGGGTGTAGCCTATGGACTTGATTACCTATTCAGAGGGTAAACATATTACTTATATAATTAAAAGCACACTGAGTAAAAATTGTTGTTTTACTCTTTTAAACACACGCCCCAGAGGGAAACACAATTATTTATTTCCATATCATTACAGATGTATTTCAACTAATATTTAGATTTGCACTGCAGTCCCACTATGTAACCTTACCAAGCGCAGTTGGCAGTCATATAGACTATGAGCTTCAATCGCTTACTATGATGTCATTGTGACGTCGCAATTGTCGTGTCAACAATCACGGAAAACGGCTGTTCAATGTCCCATCCTTGACGATAACGAATGATTAATTCATTATAGATATAAAAATCCCTTGGTATTTCAACATAAAATTGTAACCAAATGTAAATATTAATATTGAACGTCTTTCAGTTGGCACTCACAGCTAATATGAATGCCAACTGGACAAAGGCAAATCCAACATGACGCGCTTCATGGAATTTGCCTCTGTCCAGTTGGCATTCATAGTGGCTGTGAGTGCTAACTCAACTGAAAGACGTTAAATGCTAAAATAAATCACAGACACTGTTATGAACATGAGGTATGATAAGTGTTATATTTAGTTATCATTCAACAACTCAAGCAAGCTTGATTTTTTCAGCTGAAAGAATTCTTGAAATTAATAGTATCAAACTGCAATTTTACTTTAAAATTATGAATTTATCACATATATGTTGTATTTTACAGGGGAGATGAATTTTCCGACCTGCATTTAAGCGTTTGGGTGAAGTGGTTTGTGTGTTTGATAGCACTTTCCACTTGCTACTAACAGCAACTGTAACACCGAAATCAGTCCAAGATTTAACAAAGCAAATGTGTTTACATTCACCAATCATAGTGTCAGAGAATGTGGATCGTCCTAACATTTTTCTGGATGTCAGAAACAGGATACCTAATATACATAAGTTTGAGAAGTATGACGACTTGATAGAGCCAATTGCATCTGAACTGAAGACAAAGAAACATTTATTTCCTGTCACAATTATGTATGTTGAAAGTTTGGAAGCCATGGGATATTTTTTCCAGTATACCTCTTATGCACTTCAGGGAGACTCCTATGATGGTGATGATATTCCAGAAAACCGGATATTTGCCCAATATCACAAGGACTATCCTGATTCCATGAAACAGGTCATCCTAACAGAACTCACTAAAGAGAATCCAAAGATTAGGCTGGTGTTGGCAACTGTAGCCCTGGGAATGGGTGTGAACGCTCTAAGTGTTGACAGGATTATTCACTGCAGACCTCCTACAACATTGGAAAAGTATTTACAAGAGATAGGACGTGCTGGTCGTCTTAGACAGAAATCTACCGCAGTGATGTATTTCAATAAAAATGATATTGCTAAAAACAGAAAAGGCATGAGTGAAGACATGGTACTATACTGTAACCACAAAGGATGTTTGAGAGAAATGTTGGTGAACCACTTTGGATTTTACCGTTGTGTGTTTTCTGGTCCAAAAGAAGATTGCTGTTCCAACTGCAAATCTCTTGTTCTCTTGCATGATTAGTTAGGCTAAACCTAAATTTGTGAAATACATTTTTGCAACTTACAATATATTTGAAAATTATGACTGTCAAATGTTGTAGCTATAGCATATTTATTCCTTCTCCGAGTCAGAATCATCAGAAAGTGCTGTGGGTACAGGTATTCCTCTCTTGAGCCTGTTTACCTTTCCCATTATAATGCCCTTGAAGTGTGCCCTGTCAATGTCATGGGGAGATTTTTTAATTTTCTGAAAGTTTTCCAGTGTCCGTCCCGGTGTTGGAGTCCAAATGTTCAAAGGAATCAGTTTCTTCATAAGAACACTGATATCTCCCTCCATTGACCGTTTCTTATGATATGTATGTTTGTCATATATGTTTACCATTTTATCGAAATTGGTGACAATATTTTGGATGACAGGTGCCGCTTTTGTAATGCTGATGATAGCCTTTTCAGTTTTGTTAGAGCCTAATCATCTAATTAATTCCTTCAGCACTAAAACCTCATTCTCCTTCTGCATATCAGTTGCTTTGTTTTCTCCTTTATTTCCGGTCATGTTAACAAATGAACCATACCGCACCAAAAGGACATCTTTTTTGGGATAGTACAATTTCTGTTTTTAAGATGTGGTCAATACATTCTTCAATGTATTTAGATAGAACTGAATGGCCAAAAAATACAGGTATGCAAAATTTCAGTGTGATGTTGGTACGGTCAGAATCTCCTTCCTTTATTGCGTCTTTGAAGGTCAGGATGATGAAAAACCATTGCAGAAATTGCATCACATAGTTATACAAATCATCTTGTGCTTTACTGTGGGTTTGTGTGACTCTAACTGGGACTCTCTTGCCACATACAGTGATGTCAATGGTCTGTCCACGCTTTGCCTGTTCTGGTGTCACGTTGAAAATGATGTTGTTATTGTTAATTCTCAATATAAACTTAAGAATTTCTTCATCCCATTGACTTTCGACTAGAAGACTAATGTTCAGCACCTCCACATTCAGAAGCATACAAGGCTCCTATATGAAAGGAAAGAAAACAATAAAGTTTTAATAATAAGTAATACAGACAATTAAGAAATCTTTCGATTTGGTCTTTAGCACTTTCTATTTGAAAATGACATCTTTAAATGTAATTCAATTGTAAATTCCTTCATAGTTTCTTGTAGTTTCTTGCATTTTCTTTTGTTGTCCAGTCTGAATAGTTATGTGTTTATAAGCTTAGGTCAATGTACTGTGTAAGAAACTGACTCCTTATATATGCCTTTAATTCATCAAAACTGGTTGATTTAAATGTGTTACTAAAGAGAGAAATATATAGGTAAAAAAATTGTGTGCACTTATTATTCTAACTTATTATTATATGATACAAAATATTAACTGTTGAATGTTAATTTATGTACCTCTTTAGGAAAGATACACAAAAGGTCCTGTATAATTTCACTGATGATGTGTTCAAAGATATCCTCCGTTTGCTTGTTGTGCATGTATTTTATATTTGTCTTCAGTAGGGGATGTTTTGGTTCTGCATCTAGTGAATCCATACCGAATTTGTGCATCACAAACGACAGGAAATAAGCATTTCCTACAGTGAGGACAAAATCTTCGTGTGCCTGAATAACATATACAAATGTGCATCAATAAATTATTTTAATATAAATATATTCATACCATGATAAATGCTGAATTCAGGATGCATCATTTTCCTCTACAAACCATATAGAATGTACCTATGCTCATAAATTGACCTAATTTACATATTCTGTATACATTTGATATATACAAACAAAGTTACAAAACAAATGATTTATTATGAAAGCATGTGCAATAAATTGCATACGTATTGTTCATGCACACTTTGATCAAAGTGTCTCTGATGAAAATATAAATGTATCATCAATTGAAAATGTACCTCAAACCGGCTTTTAACATTCCCATTGACGTTGCTGCGTTCAATGTTCAGTTTAAGGTTGAACAGGGTGCCTTTGTCTCTACCACTAGATGTTTTATAAAACCTTTTGTACAATTTCTGTAACACAAATGAGTATGATTATGTATGAATAAATATATATAAAATCTTTTGTAGGTTTCATTTTATATGAGATTTTTAATTAAAATTGTTACTTAGATAAGATATTTGAGACTTGGGTCTTCGATATTAAGGGACTGTGCCACGTGTTGGCCAAGTGGTTAAGATGTCTCAATGTATTACCACAAGCCCTTCACCTCTGGGTCGAGAGTTCAAAACTCATGTGGGGCAGGTGCCAGATACTGACTGCTGGTCGGTGGTTTCTCTCTGGGTACTCCATCTTTCCTGCACCAACAAACCTGGCATGTCCTTACATGACCCTGGCTGTTAATAGGATGTTAAACTAAGAAACCCACAAACCCATCACAATTACAGTTCTGAAAACTGTGAGCAGTTATCTCCCCCTTTCAGTTGAGGCTCATGTTAGGGTCATTGTTCATTTTTGTATAAATTTAGCCTCTTTCATGTAGATCACAAGTAGCTTTTTGGGAATCTGCTATCAGATCATGTACATGTAGAACATTCACTTACATCAATCAGATCCTGTAGTGTATGGAACAGTTCCACAATGATTGGGTCTAAATGTTCCAACCTGTCTGTAGCTGTCAGTGCCCCATCCTGTACAGCCTTAGCTCCTTAGAGACGTACACGAGTCAGTTGGTCTCCTCCTACAGGGACCTTCAGTTTGTCTAAGTCACATGCTGAAAATAAATGTCAAGGCAACTTCCATATTACCATTAGACTATGCGGGGCCACTAGGCAGACTGCCCACTTTGCACCAGCTAATAATATTATGCCTAGGGAGGGAATCGAACCCTCGTACATAGTCAATGAAATATATTACCTTCAGCATGTAGTGTAAAGGTAATGAAAAAAGGATTTTTTGCTCTCTTTCTTATAATTAGCAAAATTAAATAGAAGGCAGAAGGATGTTTTTACATTACATATGCAGACGCACATTCACATACACATGCACATTCATAATATCTTGAATTAAGAAGATCACATTTTTAGTCAGAAAGGCTTTATGATTGACTGATCATCGAGCCATATATATATATATATATTTACATTTACTAGTCACTTCTACTATATAAACTAACCAAGGCAAAGTGAAATATATGACGGTATAACTGACACCCAAAACGTGACCATTATGACGTCACTAATGTTGACGTGGTGACGTCAACTGATCACCGCCAAAATGGATGTTCCCGCTGTCCTCGTAATCCTGACGTCAAGTTAAATTCTGATGGAATTGTTTATTTCGGCCCATAGACTAAAAGTGGTCTCTTAAAGGCCCACTACCTTTCCGAAACGGCTTTTTATTTTTAAAATGGGATGTAAAATGAGATCGATACTTTTGTAGAGTCGTAATACTACATATATCATCACCTTCTGAACAATTCAATCAAAATATGTAAAATGTTAATTTTCATAACGCGGGTTGTCTTATGGTTCCCGCCGTCGTCCTAAATACCACGCGGTAGTTGACTATCACTGCACCAGATGGCAAAACAGTTAAATGACTCTCCACTTTTTTCATATATTACGCGGAAAATCTTGCATATGTTTGGTGTTGCAACCTCTTTTTAGGCCATCGGTATATATTTTCTGATGTTATTTATATTTTTAAGAAATCTTTATATTATGCTCCGGAAAGGTAGTGGGCCTTTAAAGCAAGTGATCTTCATATTTAATTGGGAAGCCATGCACTAAGCCTGTATCCAACCTGAGATATGCCTGTTAGGGTCCAGTCCTTACTTGCTTGATTAAACATTATTAAATTGGTGTTTAATGTTATAAATTAACTACCATACAGTACATATTTTATAAATGTGGTAACCTAAAAGACATATGTCAGTTGGATCACAAAAAGATGTATAGACAGGTAAATTCATGGGCAAAACCAGCCTTTTTAAAAAGGAGTATTAGTAAGGGCTTCTGACAAAATGTTATCAAAATGTGTTTGTTATCTGATAATAGTCTGAATTGATTAAATAATTTCACATTGATTAGTGATCGATCATGATACATACGTATATGCACCTATTGCGAAGAAACATGTCTATACTTCTTTGGCACAAATGAAACAAATTTAGAAAATTCAAACATTTAACTACAAAATCTAATCTAGTCCAAATTATTTAACACTCTATCAACTTTTTATATTTATTATTCTTGTCGATAGAATCTTGGAGTAATTCAGACTGAACAAATTTTAAAGTCAAACACAGAAAAAGTCGTCAACTAACAAAACTGAACAGTGTAACTTCAATGTTACAGTTTTGATACCTTATTATCTGCATGATATCTTATACACAATGCAGATAAAATGCGCTGAATAGCACAGGCCTTCACATTTCTACAATGTAGGATCATACCGTAGATCACAGACATTGTGGACAGCTTAGACTCTGCAGAAATTTTGTCACCTGAAAACATTTTTCCCAAGTCCTTAAGCCAAAAGGTCTATTACAGTACTGTACATAAATTAACTATATTTTTGAAATACTAGTAGTTACAGCTATACATTATTGTTGGCGTAATTAATCCACAGTATGACCAGCTTTTACTGATTTTTTTTCTGGATCTTTAATAAACAGCACACTTTTCCCCAACTTTGATACTGACTGAATGGAATTTTCAATTTCAGATACTGACAGTTCATGATCACGTATTTCATTGATGAATTCTTTGGCGGATATACATGTGTCATGTGTATCATCACTTGATTGTACAGGGTGCCCACTTAAACTATACACATGGTCAGACACATTTGGTATTAGCGGTTGGAATGACAAGCTATCAGAATCTTCATCGTCGTGTTCTTATGATGTAGGCGTAGTACTTGACAAATTATCAATTGGCCTAGTATCAACACCATAACTTAACTTTTGGTGTGATTTCTTCGGTTCGACATCGTCCAGTCGCAAACATTTCAACTTTTCCACCGACCTTTGTATTTGGCTGGCGACAGACTGACGCTTGCATCGTTTATACATGGACGTAAAATCTCCTATATTCTTAATAAATGTACGTTTTAGAAGGAAAGATGCTTTAATCTTGTTGATACAAGTTTCGCATGAAAACATTTTGTCTAGGAGTTCTGTTTCTAAATTACAACCAGTGAAGTCTTCCAATGTCTTAACATAATTATCCTTTCTAGCTTTATAGTTAGTAAGGCAATGCAAACGTTTCTTTTCTTCCTTGCATAAGATGCAGGTTTGGCGAAGACTGTCCGGTATTACACTTTTCACTGGCGTTGTGAAGGACGCTTCAGATCTCCTGGCCGCCATCTTGACAATTTAAAAGTAGTTCCAATATGGCGGAAACAGTGATACAGCTGAGGTTAGATGTAGGGTACCGGAATCGGCCGAGGTTTGCCGAATGCTTTCTATCCATGAAGAGTATTTGATTCTACCACATCTGAGTAGAGAAGAAGATTTTTGAATTTTTACTCAATTTTACCCCTTTTGGCCCCTCCCACAGCCCCCTGGGGTGTGGGGACCATATAATTCACAATTTTGATTGGCCTTATGCCTTAGAAGGTTTGTGCAAAATTTCATTGAAATTGCTTCAGCAGTTTTGGAGAAGAAGTCGAAAATGTAAATTGTTTACAGACATACGACGCACGACGACGGACAAAAGGCGATTAGAATAGGTCACTTGAGACTTCGTCTCAGGTGACCTAAAAATCAAATATGACTGGACATAAAGATTGCATTTCAATAACACGTATAAAATCACAACAACATCAAAACTAATAACACAGCATGCTGGGCCAGTACATATAACAAAACCAACAATAGTTTTGATATATAATGGTGATGATGAATTACTATAATATTTGATAAATTAGTTTTGCAGTTTTGTATGGCTGTACCAATTGTATAAACATGTATCATGAACAAATATAAGTAATAATTGGTAAGGGGAGATAACCCAAAAACACTTAAGTCAGCAGCCACATAGACAAACAAGAGGTCCAAGGGCCTTAACGGTCATCTGACTACCTTGGCAATAATCATATAGGAAATATATATATAGTGTTATGGTAGCTATCTTCGATTTAAGATCAACCAGTGATGTAACAACACTTTGTCAGGACCATGTCAGGATTATTTTATGCATGTTTCAACCATATCATACACACCGTGGGGAACCAAAACGGTTTTTCACGGCCACGAGTGACGGCCCCTTGCTTTTCCTGGCGTAGCGACGGTTTCCGGTGGCGCGCGAAGCGAGCGTTTAATAACAAGCAGAGAGATACTAGATTTACAGATGTCAACGCAGCCGATATATTTAAGTAAGTGCAAATATAACAATTTTCTGCAGTGTATTGTTAACTCATCTTTCGAATTTCATTCATGGTTTAGATAGGATATATGTTGAATATCTGGGCTAACGAATTTTAGATGTAGGGTTGTGAGCCGGGGGCTCTGTGTTTCCGTTTTCGCTGCATTTCACAGTGTGTTTATGACGGTTTTAGACACTGTAAGAAATAAGTTACATAATCAGATGCGATAGCTTTCTTATAAAATCGCATCCTTCTTTCAATTTTCCCAATTTACTGAGTCAACAACGTTAAAATGGCGATTATCCACCTAAGGTAAAGTAACGGTTTCTCACGGCGAGTCCATTTTGCCGGCGTCGGCTTTTCAAGGGGCGAAAGGATAACTAGGAGATCCCAGTGTTTGCTGTGATCGCCTATAGGCTAATGAAGAAGTGTCTGTAGCTATACGTTATCTAGCTATAGATTTCAAGATTTCATTTAATAATTGAAGAATATATACAAAGTTAAGATAGATACAGTGTACATAGAGAATACATGGTTAGTATCTTACAATACAAGGTTTATTTTGGTGCTCGACACAACATACACGCAACACTACGCATACATGGCTTTCCTAAGTCTCGCAACAAAATAAACCTTGTATTGTAAGATACTAACCGTGTATTCTGTTTATCCTGCAACAATTATGGCATTCAAAACGAAAGCAAATTGACAGTTCCTTACTTTCGCTCGAAGCGAGACGCTTCTTTGATGCGGAGGTAAAGATTCATTCACTTAACCGAATGAGAGTGTACTCCTTTTTACTGCCGTGGGAAATAAATAAGCGCATTCACAAACAGTAACCGTAATTCTATTCAGTGTGATATGTCACTGAAAGGAAATGAATATACTCAATCACCTATGTGGGTGTAGTACTACTTTACCTGAAGTTTAAATGTAATGCACTCATAGATTATACCTAGTACACTAGGTTTACAGGCTGTAAAGGTTAGCTTACACTCAACTGTACTCTTGATTGTTTTACTTAAACAGATGCTCAAATGGTAGTGGGTACCAATAAATCTGCTAAACCTTTTTTTCACAAAAGGATGGTCCCCTCACAAACTGACCACAAGAATGACAGAGAGGATCTGGTGTTTAAGCTGAGTTACAATGTATCATGGATCCATGGATCTGGTGTGGATGAGTTATCTCCTCCTGGTCCCATGTTGGTGTTCAACAAATTCTGGATCTTTTGGAGCTTGCTAAGTGATATAAATATGGTAGTACATTTTATATGTATGTATATACGTAGTCCATTATATAAATGTGGTTCTATATTACAAAGATATCTACGTGTACTCGATCTTGTAAGTCAATATTGATTGTGACATGTGTTAGTAACAAGATATACATGTAGTATATACTAATAATAATGACACATTCATGAGCAAATAAATCTGAAATTTTCAGAAACAGAATAGGTATATTATATTTTTGTATTAATTGATTGATAGAATTTCGATTTCGATGTTTGCCAATAATCTGTTCTTAATTGACATGACTAATTAGGCTGATTGCTAAACAGGATTCTTCATGGGAAGGAAGAGCGTAACATCGAGAGGTTGAAGAATGTGGATCGAATAGAGGGAAAGCTGTACATATATCCATTAACGGACATCCGAAAAAGCCAATTTTGTGGAACTCCTAGTCAAGGAAAAAGACTTCCAAGTTATGTGTTTCAGCCAAAGCCAAACCAATACATGTATATAGGTACAATAATATATCAAAGTTGACTTTTGAGTTTATTTCATTCTGTATATAATATAAACAGACAATATGAAAGCTAATCATACTTGTTTATTACATAATGTTGCTTAATTGTAGTTAAACTATTTTATTTGAAACACCATTTACTTGAACAACATTTATACATGGAATTTATGTATCCTGTTATAATTTGAGTTTCGCTGCTGTGTCATTAGATATAACTCTGTCACCTTTTTATTAGGTCATGATCACCTGAGACAAAGTCACAAGTGACCTATTCTAATCAATTCTGTCTGTCGTTGCCATGGTGAATTATATGGTCCCAGCTGCCCCCAAGGGGCCTGAGGGGTTGGGCCAAAGGGGGTCAAATAGGCTAAAACTTCTAAAATCATCTTCTGAAATTCCAGAAATGGTAGAATCAAACTCTTCATAGATGGAAAGTCTTAAACATAAGGTCCTTTACAAAAATTGTGAATTTTTTGGCCTTGGTATCTCGGATTTTCCCCTGGGAAGGTCAAATCTATTATAGTTTATATTGGAAAAAAATTTTATGAGCATTATTTGCTCAATTTTCATAGGAAATGAGTCACATTTGGTTAGAATTATAGCCCTGAGATATGGCATATAAGAATATCCATATCGGTCCTCGTTGACCCCAGGGTCCACAAATTTGTTGGAACCAAATACTCTTCATAGATTAAAAAGTCAAATTTATGACTGATTTCAAGGGTCTGATGGGCCAATATATAGTGTTTATATGACTTTGTTTCATTCTGTATCAGAACTCAGGTGACAGGTAAGGCCCATGGGCCTCTTGTTTATATTTCTAATTGTTTAAATTTAACTGATCCATACATGTAATATATTTTTACTAACAAAAGGATCATGGAGTAGATTAGCCTTATGCTTAACTATTTTACATTATTATATTTTGACAGCACCGAGGAAATCTGAAAAACATGCCATCCCTGTACTGTGATGCCACTTGGGTAGGACTTACATTACCACCATGGGTGATAAAACATGACTATCTACAGAAAAACAGATGTTTAAATATCCTGTTGTATGGTGTGAAGTCACCGTAACTTTGGAATGTGCTTGCCTTCTGTTTTATCTACACTTACTTAATCTTAGGAACTGATTGTCCATTTCAAAGCCATTCTCATCAGCAGTGGATATGTATTCAGGCTTAGATTAAGACCTCGGAATGGATTCATTAACTTTTCAATTTGAACATTTGTTGGATGAGGGCCAATATCAGGATTAAATATTTACCAATACAATACTTAAAATGAGATAAAAGTACAATGTCAAAGTTCACTATTTACAAAAGTGAATGACATTTAGATTGTAAAAAAGTCAACGGACTGTTTTCTTGGTGTAAAGTTTAGGTTTCTTTAAAAGAAATGATTAGTTAATGATCGTCATTGGGTTTATTTGTTTATTTTATCAATTTGTTTTAGAGACATTCATGGCTTGAAATCCTCGACAACATTGTTGAGATCTTCTTGCTTCTAGCATATTCCTGTTGACTGAGAGGTTTTCTGTTTTAAACTGTTGTAATAAAATTTGTTTCTCAAGAAGTGTTTGTGTATATATTTTAAGCAATATATCTGTTTTATTTCTCTAGGTACTTTTGGCTGCTATCAGAAAACCTGGTACATATTAATTACCTCGGCTGTTCAGGTTGTAAAACAAAAATAAAACCTAACTGATTGAAATCTGAAGTACCAGTACATGTAAGTTTGAATAAATGAATTGAATCAAATTCATTATAACATAGTAGACTTTATAATCATATCAGAGTGGCCAACTAACTAAGATATTATACTTCCAATCACTTAACCTTTCCACACTCAGGGCACATGTTCTTGTATTTAGAAAGCACTACAGATTTACCCGCACTGTTAAATACCGGTATACTTTTCAAAACAACTTTTTAAATGCAAGTGTACCTGCTTTAAAATTCTATGAAATAACTTTCAAATGTTTGATGATAATTTTAAAAACAACTTCATATGCAAGTGGCTATGCTTTGGAAATGTGAATGCCTGTGCATGAGAATAACCAACATCAATTCTTACCTGGTAAATATTAAAAAAATAAAATAAAATTACAAATGTAAGTCCCTGTACATTAGAAATGAAAGTGCACCAATCTAATTAAAATTAGATTTATAATTCCGCTCCACTGGCGCATAGCTAGGTTTCGGTCTATCAGAGTGTAGATCAGTTTTAATCAGATTGGAAAGTGCATGTCCTTTAGAAATGAAAGTTCATGTGCTTTAAAAATTAAAGTGCCTGTGCTTTTGAATTGCCTACATCCATTGTTCAATAATTTAAAAAAAAAAAACTTAAAAATAACACAACAAATAAATGCAAGTGCCTGTTCTTTACCTTTTTTCGTAATTTATATATTGATCTTAAAATAACAGAAGCCAACAATCCATTCTATGATATAGAAAGATCTATTAACAAACAGATAATTGTTCAACATGTCATATCTGTAATTTATTGTCAACATCCGGGATCATATAGGTGTTTGATAGGGTTCAATAATTAAACATGTATGTTTCTGGCATATACAATAAAGTAACCACATTTTTGTGCTAATATTTATTAAGATACTATTTGTACAAATAATGTGGTTACTTTATTACTCATAATATTATATATTTTAAGAAATATGTAATTATGAGTTGTTCTTATTCTACTTCATAATAAAGCTATAATAAGTCCTATAATAACGTTTCCGGATTTATAGAAAACTCTCGGGGTACTGTCACAATTTTGGTACCCTCACTTTTCCTATTCAAGACGCCGTGAGCATCCGACGCCGGCGAAATGTGCACGCCGTGAAATGTCGTTGCCTTTTCTCACTGGCGGATAATAGCCATGTTAACGTTGTTGACGCAGTAAACTGGGAAAATTGAAGGAAGGGTGTGATTTTATAAGAAAGCTATCGCATCTGATTATGTAACTTATTTCTTACAGTGCCTAAAACCGTCATAAGCACACTGTGAAATGCAGCGAAAACGTAAACACAGAGCCTTCGGTTCACACCCTTACATCTAAAGTTCGTTAGCCCAGATATTCCACATATATCCTATCCAAAACATGAATGAAATTCGAAAGATGAGTTTACAATATACTGCAGGAAATTGTTATATTTACACTTATTTGAAAATATCGTCTGTAAGGACAGCGGAAAACATCGACATCTCTGTTGTTGTGAAGAACGCTCGCTTCGCGCGCCACCGGAATCCGTCGCTACGCCAGGAAAAGCAAGGGGCCGTCACTCGTGGCCGTGAAAAACCGTTTTGGTTCCCCACGGTGATACAGGTCGAACCTGAGAAGTTCAAAATGTGTATCAAGATGGCGGCTATCTTGAATTTCGGATCGACCCGAAAAATAACAACACTTTGTCGGGACCATGCCAGGATCATTTTATGCAAGTTTCAGCCAAACGCACCGGTAGAACTTGAGAAGAGTTCAAAATGTGAAAAGTTAAAGCACAACGGACGGCGCACGACGAGGGACGAAACATGACAACTTTAGGTGACCATGGCGCTTCGGGTCAGATTACCTAAAAATCCCAAAAAGCTGTTACACAATATATAAAACAGAGGCCCAAGGGCCTAGCCGGTCATCTTGCCCTCTATTCGCCGACGAAACGAAATTTTACCGCGAGATCAATAACGATGTGGATAAGGGCATTTTACAAACAGATATGAATAATCTCCAAAATGAGTCCGATGATTGGCTTCTGAAGGTTCAACCGAAGAAATGCAAGGTTTTGCAGGTAAAGGGATCACCGAACAATGAAAGAAATTACCGTCTCGCAAGCCACATTGAAGAAATGGTCATGGAAAAAACCGCTAAGGAGAAAGATTAAGGAGTAGCGGTGGACACAAACTTGATTTTCGAACACATATTCAAAATCCAATAAATAAAGCCAATTCAGTTTCTTGTACGAATCGATAGAGTATGCAGCCAGTGCTTGGAGTCTATACAAACAAGGGTATTCAGATATATATGCACCGAAGAGCTACTAAGCTACTACCTGGATCTCTCCTATGACGAACGTCTTACAAAATCAAAACTACGAACAGTTAAGCACTAAAGAACTAGAGTGGATTTAATGAATGTATTTTCTTAAGATTTTGAAGAACACGGGAGTATCATTTCAAGATCTGCAAACAACGATGTCACTGAGAACTCCTCAATCCCCTGGTTTTTAGATCCGTTCGTGAACGCAGAAACAACGATATAATTTGAAATTCTGCTGGACAACCATCTAAAGGACAGCATGTACAGTATTTACATATAAATGTATTTGAATTTTACTTGACAATTGTTATTATATAATCTGTGGAATATATCTTATGATATGGCCATAGAGGCTATCAGCCTACGTCCATTCTTTTCAATCACAATAAGAATTGAAACTACATAAAAATATGGCATGTGGCTTTGGTGTGCTCAGGTCAGATGACTTTTAAAGTTATATGTGTCGTAACAGGACAAAAATTTTGAAATGTTATTTTTTCTTTATTAATCTATTGAAAACCACAAGGTTCGGTGAATTAAGCTGTGAAAGTCATTCAAATGACTTAAGATGCCTTATGAATATTAGCTACAACACATACATTATATACAATGTACTATAAAGTTGTTCTAGTTTATGCGTTATGTATGTTTAGATGGAAACATACCTGCAGATATCACTTTACAATTACTAATAACACTGTAAAAATGTGAAATGAAATTGTAGACCATAATTTGGCTTTATGGTCTCACCGTATGTACTCATTTCAATTCACTATAGATGTAAATATCATGATTTTTGGCAGTACTGCCAAAATCATTTTCAGCTCTTATATGTGCTTGTAAAATAAAAACCTATGGCTTGAAAGTAGTGTAATTCTCAAAATGATGGTTACTTTTGGTAATGAATAACATATTAAAAGCTCATCTTGATTCGTGAGTATGAAAAGTACGGCAGATATAACTTTAAGTACACGAAAATAATTCTGACAGCTTGTTCAAACTATTTCGTCCCCTGAAATTCACTTTCAAGATTCTACAAAGCAATTTGCTTGGTCATTTCCAAAGATCAGCAGAACGTCACCGCTAATGGGGATATTGTCTTGTCAGATCCTCTTACAAACGTAGTGATAATAATGATCTCCTCATTCTCGCTACATTACTAACTGAAACATATTTATGAGTTTAAGTTCTATTGAAGCGGGCGATCATTTCAGCAATTCAGCATATTGCATTTTGGGACTGATCTATCATCAAAATGGCCGCCGGGCAGCCATCTTGGATATTGATAGTTAATGTTTGTTATATCGTTATTTCTCAGAAAGTACGGAAGGGATTTTTCTCAAATTTACCATGTAGGTTTCCCGAGTTACCTAGTTGTGTTGGCCCTGCAGGTAGGGCGTTAGAATTGTACCTGCTGCCCCTATTGCATGATCGTCAAAGGCGACTAAATTTAGGATCTTATCTTTTCTATTCTTCCTAACTGACTTTATCCTTCCTAATGCCTCCCTTGGCACCGCTTCACTTTTGGCCTTGAGTTGAGCGTTCGCCCTGGTGAGGAAGGCTCTGGATTCTGTCCCCTGGCCGAGACACACCAAAGTATGTAAAAATGGTAGTTTCTGCTCCTGCTTAGCGCTCAGCAAAACGGGAGTGGGACGACTGGTTCGCCCGTTGTCAGTATAATGTGACCGGGCGGAGTGTGTTGCTTGGTGTCTTCGGCGGCATGCTTCAGTGATATAGTACTATAAAAAGGGCAGAAGTTCCACTATACAAGAAGACACAACATGAATATACCGCAGTCTCCCGAAACACGCACCTCGTACAACATACACGCAACACACCGCATACATGGGAGGCCGTCCTTACATGACCATAGCTGTTAATAGGACGTTAATTAATCAAACAAACAAACAAACAAACCTAGTTGTGCATATGGCAATTTGCAGCTCTTAAATTTTAATAGTTAAAGTTTGTTATCGCTATTTCTCAGAAAGTGCTGACTGACGAGATAGTTTTCAAATGTCGTATGTATGTTTCACTAGTACCCTAGTTGCGCAGATTGCATTTTGGGACTAATCGCTCAACTTGATGGCCGACCGCCCGCCATCATGGATTTTGGTAGTTGAACTTTGTTTCCACGGTTTCTCTGAAGGGATCTCTCAAATTCCTAAGGTAGGTTTCCCTAGGGCAATAGATGTGCATAATGTATTTTGGAACTAATTGGTAAACAAGATGGCCGACAGGCCTTCATATTGGATTTTGATAGTTTAAGTTTGAAAAGTAGAGAAAATATCCCTCTTTTAATTGTCAGACATATATTAATCTTTGGTGGGCAAGATCCCTCTGAGATCTCTTGTTTAGTTACCAATGTGACATCAAGGGTCATTAAAACATTTTCATTTTAATTGAAATATATAATTATCTATATTTGATATAAGTAAAATTATGAACATGTTCGCTATATGGATAATTAAGCAAAATATTTCTTCGTATACCATATGCTGTCTCAAATTAGCGTGAAATCTCACCTTTGCGATCTATCTCCTCCTGTAAGAGGTCCGACAACTCTTTTACTTCAGATTGAAGCCGCAGTAGATCGGTTTTGCTTGCTAAAATAAAGTGTGTAATTAAGGAGCTGTACTGTAACAATGATTTTATATATTATGTACAACGCACATGCATTTTCGAATTTTGTAAACGCATCATTTTTGTACACCATATAAACTATTACCTTTTCATATAAGTGGACTCCAATTAGGTCGTTTAGTGGGGGAGGATAAATAGGTTCCCATGTACCCCTCTGGCAGTTTTTCGAAACATGGTTTTTAGGACCGGTATGATCAGGTATCAAAGCTTGTCAAAATGATACATTCACATATATGCGCATAGATAGAGAAACAAACAGCAATCAGAGGCAAATAAACACATTCTTTATATGATTGAAACATGCTGAATACGATTAAATCATAAAAATGACGTTACGTCTTCTCATTTTTGTGAAATGACGGGAAAACAATGAAAATTTCTGGGGTTTTTCCCTAAAAATCGATAAGTGTCATGATTTTTATCACAAGTAAAAAAAAATGATGGACAAATCACCTTGTAACAGTCATTTCGAATTGCACTAACCCTTGTGTAAACATATGTGTAAATAAAAAAGATTTGATCGCATTAATGAGGTCGGAAAAAGAGAGGTCCCCCCCCCCGAAAAATTTATCAAAAATGGCCAAAATGACATTCATATATACGCACATAGAGAACCAGACAACAATCATAGCCAAATCAGCACAATTTTTAAATATTATTGAAACATCTTGAATACGATTAAATCATAACAATGACGTTACATTTTCTCATTTTTGTGAAATGAAGTAAAAACAATGAAAGGTTGGGTTGCAAAATCCGCCCACGCGCCGATTTTTTTCAAATTTTGCAGTGTTAAAAAGGTCTAGGTACATAACTATTTTTTATGTGCTTTTTATTTATTAGGGGTTTCCATTAAGGATGGAAATCCCTATTGTTTTTGTTCTGTTTTTTCTTATTATTATTATTAGGGATTTCCATTCAATATGGAAATCCCTATTGTTATTGTTCTGTTTTTTCTTATTATTCTTATTATTTCCACGAAACCTTCTTAACACTTTTTCTTAAGAACGGCACAAGGTACAATGCTCAAATTTGGACACGTTATGTAGGTACACGAGTGCTTGAAACGTACGTTCGATTTTGTACGATAAAGGTCAAGGTCAAGGTCACGGACCTAAAAAAACTACTTTTTTCGAACGAACTTTAAACGCTCATAACCTCATAACTATACGCTGTACATCGTCCATGTTTAGTTATTCAGGTAGATCGCGATATTGAACGTGTTTTTCTCATTACATGTTATCAGAGATTATGTCTAGGTCATGAGTTCGCTAGAGGGTCAAATGAGGTCAAACAAAGGTAAAATATGAACTTTACCATAGAAATGTCTCAAAGGGCGCATATGAAAGAGCATGTTCTCAGGTACATAAAATGACCAATTTCAAAGTCATATGATTCAAAATGGCGGAGATATTGAACATCTAAAATCGAAGTTTTAGTTTATATTTGTCCCTGTGCGAGACGTTTCAGCGCTTTTAAGCCTGTATGTACAGTCTTCATTTTTCGTACCCGTGTTGTATGAACTTTTGTCTTCAAAAGTTATAAATTTCAAAGGGTTATATTGAAAAATAGCGGAAATATAGCTCTCTTAATATGGCGATTTGTTTCATTTTCTTATTTTTTCCGTAATTTGTGAGCTCGTAGGGCCTTTATCATTTAATTTAGGGTATTGATTTTATGTAAATGTAAACATTGATATATTGTCTGTACAGGGATATAATTTTAAAATCAGGAATTAGAAAATGGCGGAAATACAGCCCTCCGAATATGGCGTTTCGTTCACTTTTTTAACGTAAATTTTACCGTAATTTATGAAATTTCAAAGAGAAATGTTTTGAATTGGATGTGAAAGAGCATGCTCTCAGACACATAAATGACTAATTTCAAGGTCATATGATTCAAAATGGCGGAGATATAGGACATCAAAATCGAAAATTTAGTTTATATTTGTCCTTGCGGCACACGTTTCAGCGCTTTTAAACCTCTATGTACAATGTTGATTTTTGATACCTATGTTGTATAAACTTTTGTCTACAAAAGTAATGGATTTTAAAGGGTTATATAGAAAAATGGCGGAAATATAGCTCATCAAATATGTCAATTTGTTCCATTTCCTTATTTTTTCCCGTGATTTGTGAGCTCGTAGGGCCTTTATCATTTAATTTAGGGTGTTGATTTTATGTAAATGTAGACATTGATATATTGTCTGCACAGGGTTATAATTTCGAAATCAGGAGTTAAAAAATGGCGGAAATACAGCCCTCCGAATATGGCGTTTCGTTCACTTTTTTAACGTAAATTTTACCGTAATTTAAGAAATTTCCGAGAGAAAGGTTATGAATCGAATTTGAAAGGGCACGCTCTCAGACACGTATTGACCAATTTCAATGTCATATGATTCAAAATGGCGGAGGTATAGAACATCAATTGTCCTTTCAGCGATTTTAGTTTGTGCGTTGGGTGTTGTGTATGTAGTTGAGATTACATGATGTGGCTAAATGGAGATAATGCTCTAATACTAAAACTCTAATCGTACGAGTTATTCCGCATTGGCCCAAGATCTTCATATGAAAAGGAGAATTTTTGCACTTTAAAAAAAAATACTGTAATTATAATGTGTTTATCTATTCATTATCAAAATTGATATTTTGAACCTAAATCTCAATCTCCATTTCCAAATTCATATCATGGTTATCTAGGAATAATTACCTGTGAGAAAACATTTTTAATTCTGAAATTCATAATTAGCCAGCCAATCAGCGGCCGGGTTAACATTATATCCTGGGCTCAATCTTGTATACACAGGGGCCGTTTCGAAGGTCATTTGGCTGGTTGTTACCTATACCCAACTTGAATACTTTAATTTCGAGATGTTTTAAGTTCTACATGAACAATGTACACAATCGCCTTGTTTGCGTTAATACACGTACATGTATATGTGTAGCTACACCGCATGCATGGGAGGCCGTCCTTACGTGAACCTAGCTATTAATAGGACGTACATTTATTCAAACAAACAAACAAACAAAAAAGGTAATGCACAAACCCAATAACTGACAGGTTCAAAACTTTTTATGTGTGTGGCAGAGCTGTCATATGTGACACCGGATGTTTAAGCAAAACCGGTGCTATGTTGGGAAAATACACGGCAAGATTGAAACCACAGAACCAAACAAATTCACATCAAAATTCTTCACAAATTTTACATCTACATGTATTGCCCGACCCACACATTAACCATTAACTGATGTACCCTGAATATATCCAATCAGCAGGCTCCGATATATTCACCTCTCTATGAAATCTTGATTCCCCTAAATCTGTTTTTCGGTTGGACCAGACTACTTTCGTAAGAAACGCTTTCTGATGAATATCGAGTGAGATCGTCCGTTCGTTCAAGCAATCGCCTGTTCGCTAACATTACTTATATCATTACATAGGCGGAAATCCCGTGTTTTGATCGCGATCAAATCTAGTTTTGTATGTTTTTGTTTTAAAAAGGCATAAAGGGCCTAAAATGATATTTTCTAAAATCACTTTGGGTATGCGGCAAGGGGTTCCCTTGTGTCCATCTTTTGAACATAATTTTTATATTTTGATTATTTTTGTTATTAAAAAATAAATTCTTTATTTCATATCCATTTATAATGATATTTACGAATTCTTTTTTCAACAAAATGATTTTGAAGCAAAAAAAACCTCAAATTTTTGTCAGGATAAAAATTGAGGATATTGGGTTTGCTCGAAATATTTGGCATGATATCGATTTTGTCCACACTTTTAAACCATTTTAAAAACATGCTAAAAAATCAATATTTGCCCTAGTTGACCATAAATTCTAAATTGATCATAGACACCATAATAAAACAACAGTTAATTTTAGATTTTTTTGGTAACTAACATGTGTAGTCTAAAATTATTGGATTTCTTTTCATGCATCTTCCCTAACAGTACAAAAAAAGCCTAACAACTAGATATGCTCGTGGGTGAAACAAATAGTTTCTCTTTTCGTATCAGAAATCAAATAATTATTGGAGAGAAATATATTTTCGTCACCAACTCAAAAGATACAAATTAAGATTATCCATCTCTCTCATGTAGATAGAAACTATCTTAAATTGACTTAAAATGATTAAAGAGGGAAACAGAGTTACATTTGATTTTCAAATAAAATATGTATAATTTAAAAATAATACCAGCACCCAAAGGCTACAATATTAATTTTGAGCAATCAGACGGCTTTTATTTCGAAACAATGGCAACAATGTATTTAAAACTGTTTCTATCTCATTCGGCATACATGTACCCCATAACCGATATGTACCAATTTTCACTAATATCTAATAATATATCAATTTCAACCAATCAGAGACCTCCATTTTGTTTCCATGGTAACTAATCTTTTAAAAAGGGATTCCATGTTATTCAGCATATTTTATAACCCATTTATACCAATTTTCACTTAATTCTGACATCATTTAAATTTCAGCCAATCAGAGGCCTCCGTTTTGTTACCATGGCAACCAATATTTTAAAAGGTGTTACCGTGATATTTAGCAATAAAAATTATTACTGTACACTGATTTTCACTTATATCGGACTCTGGAATCATAAACAGGAAATGTATAACTAGGTATAATAACAAAGAAGTGGTCCGTTGCCACATGCACTCTCTATTTTTAAGTCACTCAAAAACAGTTTCCCGGATTTTAATTTTGAACTTAATCTACACATAGACAGAAAATGTCATGGGAGTATTTTTAAATGGGGGTAAAATTGTGGACAAAACCAGTAACAGGGTGAAATGAGATGACAAAGAGCAATGTTTTGTTTTCGTTTTTTTCCAAAAAGTGTTACTTTTTCGTAAAAAAAAATATTATTTCAAACAAAATGTTCAGTTAAAAATCTAAAAGAAATGACTTAAATATAAAGTATACGATATACTTAAATGATTTTTGAATAAAAAATGTAGAATATTAGACAAAGGCTACTCTTTTTTGGCATGTTTGTGCAGGTAGTTTTAATGAAAATGACTAAAAAGAATTCAGGCCCTTTGGGCCTTTTTTAAAATCACAAAAGGGAAAAGAAGTGTCATTTTAAAGGGACAACTAGTAGTACTTTTAATATGCAAAGTTTCAAGAAAATTGAGCTGTGGGCAGTTTCTATGGGATTTTTAACATTAGCTTGAACACCATCTTTTCAGTTTTTCCCCTTAAAAATCGATAAATGTCATAATTTACATTACAAGTAAAACAATCGATTGACAAAAGACCTTGTAACAGTCATTTCGAATTACAATAACCCTTTTGTAAACACATGTGTACTATAAAAAGATATATCGTATGAGTGAGGTGGGAAAAAGAGAGGGAAAGACCCCCTCCCCTCCACCGAAAAGAAAATGCAGAAGAAAAAAACATGAAAAAAAAAATCAAATCAATCTATTGAAACTCCAAATATTCTGTCAACACACATTGTAACAGTTAATATGAATTGAACTGACTCTTGTCTAAACATATGTGCATAAATTTATAAAAGGATAGATTTGTGGTTTTTAGCAGAAGAAGCGTGATCACCCCCACCCCCCTCCCACATAATTAAAAAAAAACTTCCCGTATCCAGTAAACATCCAAAGGCTAGTTCACAAGTTTCATTTATAATTCAGGCAGTTCCCAATGACGGTAATAATTTATATCTTTTTAGTAAAAACAACTGGGTTCGAATTATTCTCCTTCAATTTTGAATATACCTCCCCATGAAAAAGGTGTACCATTGTGATGCCTGCTCGCATAAGTTAAAAACTAAAAATACATATAATACCTGCTGAGGAGGAACAGTTACAACGGGATCCTAGGAAAACAGTCAAATAGAATGAGAGGACATGTACAGGGACCGTAGGTAAAAGTCAGTGAAAGTAGTCTGACCGCGCCAAAAGGCAGCAGGCATGATGTCCTGGACCTAGGACCCATAATGGCGAGTCAAAGAAGCCGCAAAGGCTCTCACCTCATGGGCCATTTCCTTGCATTTCGCCCCAGATTGATAATTAGACTCCTCATAAGCAATCTTGATCACCTGACATATCCATCTGGAGATGCACTGGGAGGAGAAATCCTGCTAACCATGTTTAATTGGCAAGAATAGTACATCGCCCCTTGTTTTATCATGGGAGAACCTAAGCGTCCGACTGGGACAAAGCAGCCGATCATTCTCCTTCGACTCAATAGAGATTGTGAATCTTGGCCAAAAAGGAATGATCAGTGAGTAGGGTAACAGAGCTATATCTGGCCCAACGAAGCACGAAAAGTGAATAGATGGATATCATTCCTCCTACGGTCTGAGACAAGAGCAATAAGGAAGTCAAAAGTAAAAACCTTAAAAAAGTAACCCCTTTCAGTAACACAAGTGCTAAATTCCACTGTGGAGCTAACTGCCGTACCCTAGGCCTGTCCAGACTGAACCACCTAATCAAGACAGACAAGAGAGTTGAAAGACCCTAACTCTGGTTTACCATGATAATACAGTGCACTGGAAAAAGCCATGCGATAGTCTGAAATAGTACCAGAGGCAAGTTTGTGTTCCCTAAACAAATAGAAAAGGGAATCCGCAATCAGCTGCACAGAGGCTTTTACCTGATCTATCTTCCTATCGATACACCAATCACAGACGATCTTCCATGACTGTTAGACGGCAGGTGAGGAAGACCTTATTGATCGGGCGATGCGAGCTGACACGTTATAAGAAAAGCCTGGCTGAGCGAGATAGCTTCCACGCTCGTGAATGGATCTTCCGGGACCGAGGCTGGTGCAGGAGATTGGTTCTGAGTGGGAAAACCAGAGGAATATCCACTAACAGGAACGACAAGAGCTCCGGTAACCAGGATTGTCTCGGTCACAGGTGCGCTATCAGAAGGAGGAGGAAATGATGCTGACGAAACTTCTATTAGAACCCAGCCCACCAGGTTGAATGGAGGGAATGCATAAGCATGTATCCCCTCCCAATCTAGAGATAAAGCGTCCACAGCCCAAGTCATATGGCCTGGCACCGGAGAGACAAAAGTGGACAACAAGTTGTTCAGGGAAGTGGCGAAAGGTCTATATGAGGTATGTTCCACACCTAGCAAATGCCCTCGATGATCGGGGTATTTAGCTGCCTTTCTGTCACAACCGGCTTGTGGCGCCTGGAAAGAGTATCCGCCACTTCATTCAACATGTCTGGAAGATGCTTGACTAAGAGAGTCAACCGCATTTCCTGACAGAAGAAAACACAAGATCGGTGAGGGCACAAAGGACGTTGGACATTGCCCCCACCCTTTCCCTCCAGATACGCGACAACTGTAGAGTAGTCCGTAGTCACACAAACCACGTTGGAATGTAGAATCTTTTGAAAAGCCTGCAGAGCCAACCGAACAGCCCTTATCTCCAGCACGCTGATGTGCTCAGAGAACTGATACCCAGACCACTCCCCCGACTGGCAATTGCCGTCGAGGTAAGTCCTCAACCTGTCAGCTGTGAACTCCTTCATAGACTGGTTGAGAGGAAGCCACGCCTCCCATTTCCTGCTGGCAGGCACCCAGTATGCGAGAAAGAACATCTAGAAAGGTCTGATGTGAAGTCTCCCTAGGGGGAACACATCTGCCAGGGAGTTGATCTTACCCAGAAAACTGAGAAACCAACGCTGGACGAATGCCCAGTCAAGAGTAGGTCAGAGCAAGATCTCTAGCCTTCTCGGAACTTCTCCAAAGATGGAAGGGCAATACCCCGAACTGTGTTAAAACGGTTTCCAAGGAAGACAAAGTCCTGAAAAGAAAAACCTCTGACTTCTCTCTGGAGGGGATGAAATCGACTTTGAGCAAACGTTTCAGGACCAGACGGGCGTTCCGCTCCAACGATTCCTAGACTAGGTGGAGTATGAAGGAATCGTCGAAAAAGATGTGGACATTTATTTTTCTGAAGTGCTAAAATCCTACGCCAACCAACAGCAGCTTGTTGAAAACCAAAGGAACAGTCTGAAGACCGAAAGGATTTAGTTTTGTGGTAATGACCTGTGCTATACCATCGTGTTTTCAGGACAAAAAAATCAAGGATAATAATTCGAACACAGTGGTTCGTTTCGTTCTGGCTCGAGTCGATAATTTATGAAAAATTATGTTTCCAGTTGTTCACTTAAAGCGAGTGGATTATTACTGTGCTAACAACGTTCTAGTTGTAGTTGGGGCCACGGTGGCCGATTGGTATGGTGTCTCGACATATTACCACAAGCCCTCCACCTCTGGGTCGCTTCTTCGAATCCCATGTGGGGCAGTTGCCAAGTATTGACCGCTGGCGGTGTTTTTTCCTCCGAGAACTCCGCCTTTCCTCAACAAATAAATCTGTCACATACCTACATGACCCTGGCTGTTCAAAAATGTAATTCTAATTGGGAACTGTCTGAATCATAGATCAAGGAATATGTAATTTATGTAATAATAATTATGAATTTTTTTCTCTATAAGTAGTGATGGGAGGGGGATGTCTACGATTCTTCTGCTCAAAACATAAAAAAAATTAAAATACACATATGTTTAGACAAGAGTCAGATTAATTTACTAAATAATTTACTAAAACTGTTACTATGTGTTTTGCCAGAATATTTTGAATTTTAATTTATTCATTGAAAGCTTTCTCTTTTTTTTTGCATTTTCCTTTCGGGGGGGGGGGGGGGGGGGGTTCCCTCTGCTTCTTCCAACCTCATTGATGCTATCTATCTTTTTATAGTACACAGGGGTAAGCACAAATCGAAATGATTGTTACAAGGTGTTTTGTCAATCAATTGTCTTAGGGAAAAAAATCATTCCCCCCGTCATTTTACAAAACTGAGAAGACGTAACGTCATTATTATGATTGAATCGTATTCAGCATGTTTCAATCATAAGTGTTTATTTGCCTCTGTTTGTTGTCTGGTTCGCTATCTATGCGCGTATATACGAATGTGTCATTTTGGACATTTTTTGATTATTTTGTTGGAGTTTTTTCGGGTGGGGGGGGGGTTCTCTCTTTTCCGACTCATTGATTGCGATATATCTTTTTTTATAGTAGCAGCATAATATGTTTTTACCAAAGGGTTGGTGCAATTCGAAATGACTGTTACAAGGTGAATTGTCCATAATTTTTCATACTTGTGATACAAATTATGATATTTATCGATTTTTTAAGGGAAAAAAGCTGAAATTTTCGTTGTTTTCCCGTCATTTCACAAAAATTCTTATGATTTAATCGTATTCAGCATGTTTCAGTCATATCAAAAATGTGTTTATTTGCCTCTGATTGTTGTCTGGTCCTCAATGCGCATATATGCGAATGTGTCATTTGGCCATTTTTGATAACTGAAATCCATGATGGCCGACATATGACCCCCATGGGACGTTAGTTGTCCATGGCAACAAGCATAAAATGAAACTAGGCATCATACCGGTCCTTAAAAACCATGTTTCGAAAAACTGCCAGAGGGTTACATTTGAACCTATTTCTCCTCCCCCACTAGAATTATACCTAATGCCCATATTGAATGATATCCCTTAATGCGACTAAATTTATGATTTTCTTTTTCTTTTTCCAACAGACTTTCTTCCTAATACGTCTTCTTTGACACCGCCTCACTGTTGGACTTCAGGTGAGCGTTCGCCACTGTGAGATAGGCTCTAAGTTCTATCCCCTGGCGAGACAGACTAAAGTCTATAAAAGTGGTAGAGCATGCATCTGCTTATCGTTAAGCATTAAGGGAGTGGGACGACTGATTCGCCTGTAGTCAGTTTAAATGTGACTGGGTGGAGTGTGTTATTTGTTTGCTTCAGTGATGAAAAGGTCAAGTGTTCCACTTTTAACGAAGACAGCATTGTCCTGCAGGTAGGGCGTTAGAATTGTAAAAACTTAAGAAAAAAAAAGACACTGCAGTTTCACGAAGCACGCACGCACTTCACAGGAAGTTAGTCGAATCATATAAACCTGATATTTGAATTAACATCTATTGACCTTTATCATTGTGATCATGGGTAAATGAAAGCACAAACGAAGAAATTCGTGGCTTGTAACTGTACCAAAATTGCAAATGAGCGAATAATTTCTCCAGGAAACATTGCAAAATGTTTTCAAAAGCCATACAGTACTTAATAGAACCATTTACTACAAAGGTAATATACCTCGAACTAATCATGACACATACACTGACCTTCATTTTGATCCACTATCGGGCTTGTGTTATATGTTTTCGTGAAAACATCAGCGATCTTCGATAGATTACTGTCTATCAGAATAATGTCAACAGCAAAACCAACGACAAACAACGTAAGATATCACTGTACGCCATGCTGGTCTTGGGTAGCTGGAATACTCCTCAACAAACAACACTATAGCGACAAGGTGTTATGGAATGACGCTTAAACAGGAAGTGTAATTCGGTTGGTTGAACGAATTGTATAGACCTTGTATTTTGTTAAAACATCAAATTACTTACTGTGAATGAATATATTGTATTTAAAGTTAAGTAATAATCCATGGAAAAACCATGTACAACTCAAATTACCTAGTACGCATTCGAATAAGACGTGATGATACACAAGTTGCTTTAAAACCCAGTTAGCGTATATCATTTTCTTCTTTTTGTGTTAGATTTTATAGAATGTACAGGATGCACAAATAACTGGTCTATAAGTGACATGTAGCCGGTTTATATTTAGATTTTGGACCGCTGCCAATTTATACGTGATCATTTTTTCTGTCTCTTATAAATCAGTTATAGGTAAGTCCTGAAATCAGCTCGAAGTGTCAAGGTGAGTTTCAAACACTTTTATACGAAATATATATCTTTAACACCATACACATATCATTCATAGACAATATTCAGAATTTCAAGCTGAATGTATTAATTCTTTCCGTATTCACATACTCTTAGTAGATGTAAATCAACTATCACGTGTTGCTTAGTTAACCAACACACACATAGATATCCTGTATCGGATATCTTGTAATATCCTAATACATTTAGCACTTTTTTGTGGTTCAATTTTTTAGGTATCCAAATAATCTTATCCATGGCCCACTACACTGATGTATCTTAGAAAACACTAAATCACACATTGTAAATCCTTTCCAATAAAGACGTTGTCCTGGAAGAGTAAGGCTATGTCCATCCTCGGAAGACATTTTGGAAATTAATACAGAAGGGTGACTTTGGGTATTTTAGGTTCACCAGGTTTATTTGTGAAGAATGCATTCATCATTGGTATGGTTGACTTCACTTATAAACATGAGTGAAAATGTACATGCCTTACCTGTTACTGGTATGACATGTGATGAATTGAATGATATGAATGAATACACATTGTTATTTTCAGCATATGCTACCCACCTGGTTTATAAATGATGAATGCTTTGTATATTAGGATTTTATTAACACAAAAGGAACTAAGTTTAAGTTAAGGATAAGCCTCAAGCTGTATTACATGTGTGAGTGGGTCCAGCACTTAGTCCTAACGGGCCGCGTTGTTGAACCCTCTCACACATATAGTACAGTTTTCGGCTTGTATCCTTAACTTGTTCCCTTTGAGATTTTAAAGATTCTCCACCGTCGACAAGGCATAAATGATATTCATTATTTGAACAATAATTGACGTTTTATCGTGTATTTATACATATATGTCTAATTAACACAAAAAAAATATAAAATAACTTATTTTGCCTTTGGTGCATGCGCAATCAGTACTTCATTCCATATAGGATATAGTGCCACGGATTTTGTTCGGGATGCAACTTATTATTTTTCATATTTTTAACTTGAAGTAAAATTGGAAGCTCAAACTTTTCAATGTTGGTAATGGCGTAAAGTAAGTAAATTTTTGTAACTGTAGAAAAATACTAAATCGTCTGCTCCTGTTTTTGATAGTGAAAAAGCACCATTTGTCGGCGGTGGAGCATCTTTAAGATGTTAACCAAACAAAACAATGCGTATGTATCTATTTTGAATGTCGGAATATTAGCAGAGATATGGCAATTATATCATTAATCACACAAACAAACAAACACTAGTAAACAAACTAAACAAGCACATAGCAATTATTTCTTAAAAATAATTAATCATTTCGGGATGGTAGTATTGATTTTTTAAAATCGGTCGCTTTGCCTGCAAGTTGGACGTTAGAATTGTACCTGCAGCCCCTAAATGCGACTAAATTTAGGATCTTATCTTTTCCCTTCTTCCTTACTAACTTTATCTTTCCTAATGCCTCCCTTGGCATCGCCTTACGTTTGGCCTTGAGTTGCCCCTGTGAGGAAGGCTCTGGGTTCTGTCCCCTAGCCGAGACACACCAAAGTCTAAAAAAAGTGTTAGTTTCTGCTCCTGCTTAGCGCTCAGTATACTGGGAGTGGGACGACTGGTTCGCCCGTTTTCAGTACAATGTGGCCGGGTGGGGTGTGATGCTTGGTGTCTACGGCGGCATGCTTCAGTGATATAGCACTATAAAAAGGGCAACAGTTCCAATATACAAGTAGACGCAACATGAATATACCGCAGTCTCCCAATACACGCCCTTCCAAACAAACCTCTCTATATTTGGCAAAAAAAGCAAATCGCGAAACTTCATGGAAATGGACATGTTGCCCGAATCAAACTATCGACATACTTTTATTACAGAAGACGTCTCGGTTATTGTATACCTCTCCTGTGGCTGGTCATTAAGTCTATAGAGACTAGTGGAGAATTCGAGATTTGTACACAGGAGCAGTCTTGTTCAGGAGATAAGGAGGAAATCGAGGTAGTCGAGTACATCTACCTCACTCAGAATGAGAAAGGATTTCGTGTGTCTGAAATAGTGTTAAGTCCCTATGACAAGCGTATTATCCCGCCGGATCTACAGGCCGAGATGGGGAGACCAAGAACTGCGAATGGTACACATTACGAAGGCTGGGTGTTTGTCGACTCTATAGTGTACGCATACTACCTACTGATCGTGACGCTTCATGACATGCGTGGGTACAGTTGTATCACCTCGCTATTCAGGCGGTTCTAGAATGTCTGTATACAACAACCTGGCACAATCCGTATTTTCAGGAAAGACATAGCAAAACGTCTTCATTTTGGCCTTATGTTACATAAAATTACTAAAATATTCCTCATTACCAGGAACAATATTTATCTAATATGCTTTTCACAAAACGTATGATTTTTTCGAAACATAGATTAATAACCAATATGATTTTTTTATCTAAAAATGACTTCTCTTGGTATCTTCTTTGTAACGTTGTCCATCTTTTTCATCATGAGACTTGGACCTACCACTGCGATATTGTTGCCTCTATTTTATTAACAGATGTACAGCATGACTACTTTTTGGTAGATCCGGCCTTCGGCTGCCACTTGCCAAAGGGGTAATTGCGCTCCATTGTGCTGTTAATATTTGTCCAGTTTCATTGTTCCGTTTCACTGTTCGTGTCACATTATGTAATCGTGTTCATTTTGTGTGTCTTGGTAAAGGTGCAGATCGCATTGAAAATTTGACATTTTTGTCCATACGGTTGAAAATACTTCTTTGTCCCATATATACCGTTTGAAGTAATTCGTATCCTACAGACGTCATGCAACACACCGCATACATGGGAGGCCTTCCTTACATGACCATAGCTGTTAATTGGACGTTAGTTAATGAAACAAACAAACAAAAAATCCTACAGACGTACGTTTGATGGGATCCCGTGTCATCTGAAATATCCTGTTGATATTACTTCTTTGACCCAGTCATAAAACAGTCAACCATTTTACACGTCAGCCATTCTGCGGTTATCTCTGATAAAAGAAAAGGTATTGAATTTCGCAATATGTTCAAAATAGTATAGATATTAAGAGAGATAATAAATGGCCAGTGTGTTAAAATATAGGCTGTATTTTGGCTAGGGTTAAGAAAGACAAAAGTGGCGAGCCTCCGACAAGCCACTTTTGCCATTCAGTCCCGAGCCAAAATACAGCTTATATTTTAAGACACTGACCATGTATTCTTTTTATCCTGCAACATTACGAATATGCATAGCATGATCATTGTATTTAACAGTGTTACATTTATTAATTTATTCGTATCACAGTATTCAACAAATATGTCCTACTTTCAAACAATGCATCAACAAATAGGAGTCGATGGAATCAGCGCACGTGAAAAATAACAGCGCTAGCTGTTTTACGTCAGTGCCGAATACAGCAAAAATGTATGTAATAAGTGGGGTGTGTTGCTTTGTGTCTTCGGCGGCATGCTTCAGTGATATAGCACTATAAAAAGGGCAACAGTTCCACTATACAAGAAGACACTACATGAATATACCACAGTCTCCCAAAACACGCACCTCTCACAACATACACGCAACACACCGCATACATTGGAGGCCATCCTTACATGACCATAGCTGTTAATAGGACGTTAATTAATCAACAAACAAAAGCATTCCGACAATGCAAATGCTGGTTGCATAATAAAAATCAAAGTACTGAAAGTACTAAATGGCTCGGTCTCGATGATAGGAGGAATATATTTCTAAGGTCAATACTACAGTAGTTTTGTACAATAAGAAATAAATTTGGCTGCTGTTCCTTCCAGTTTGGACATTTGAGGATTCCTTTGACACCAAGTGTAAAATAAGAGACACATACTAAAATCTTGGAAGCCCATTCTAATATGTCCTATGATGTTATATGTCAAATGATTTTATAACACCTTTAGCATTTTCCTTGTTAATTTGATGTTAATTAAAATATCCATTCTTAATGACTATTGTCATCAAGTTCCTTGGACCACAGTATCAGTTAACAAGTATTGTTTTGCAGCAGAGAAAGACAAGAGTCATACTTTTCTATGCCAAAATGTCTTAAATATAGAATATGTCTGTCCTCTAGAAGACTTATCAATATCAACATGTAGTTTTTGAATAAATTGGTCAATTGGTCTACTTTTAACAAGTTTTGTTATCATTCTTTTGTAAAACAGCAAGTTGATTGATATACATTGTATCCGAACTTCAATTCAAACCGGATAACTTGTTAGCTCACCATAGACCATGAAATTGTTTGTACACTTTCTTAACTTCAGGATTGTTTTACAAAATTACAAATGAATTTTTCTACAACATTTTTCATTTTCAAATCCCCATACCTCTGATGAGTATAATAGAACTGTCATTACAAGTGAATCAAATATTTTCAGTTTAAGATGAACAGGAAGAGAAACTTTCCTTTATTTCTTATAAATAGCATACACCGATTTGATTGTTTGTTCATCAGGTTTTTCCCCTTTCTTTAAAAACGCTACCATTAACATTATTTTCTGTACCTAGATATATAAACAACTCTTATAAATCTAATTCTGTATTCCATAACATCAACTGGTGTCGATGTACCGATTTACGTCTTGAGAATATATAATTTTTATCTTTCTGATATTAAGTTCTTATTTCCATGTTATGCAATATTGTTAAAATTCATTCCAATATCATATACCGTAAAAACTGGTATAATTTGCGCAGGTACTTTTTAGGGCTGAAAATGCTTAAAAAATCTACTATCAGTATATTTTGCGCATCAAAAAAATGGGGAAAAACAATGTCCAGGGAGTCCCAAAACCGATGTATGAAGGTGACAATTTCAATGCAAAATATTCCCTATAAATGCTTGACAACTTGCACAAAAAGTGTTGTATTTAGAAGAAATAACATGAAAACCGCATTGTGTTTGTTTTCTTTTATTGGCCACCGTAACCTGAAACTGAAATATCTAGCAGATGTACAAAACATCGGCGGTCTGGTCCGCCGTACTCCGTGCACATGTCAATGTTTTGAGATATTACACATGAATAGTAATCAGGAATATTTGAAAAGAGTAGAATATATTTACATAAATTGGCACAATAACTAATT
>SAYR01006123.1:110181-263489 GCA_004382745.1 Argopecten irradians irradians
TATTACAATTATGGCCCTCTGTGGATGGATACATCTTAAGAAGTTGTCTCCCTGGAAACGAGTTATTTTCTCGAGGCGTAAAGCCTCGAGAGAAAAAAACTCTTTTCCAGAGGGGGGACAATTTCTAGATGTATCCCGACACATAGAGGACACCAATTATTTATATACCGAACAAAATCAAAAGAAAAAAAAATCTCTGTTTTAAAAGAATCCATAAAGATATTTCCCAACAACAACGTTGTTAAATTCGTTGGAGCTTAAAAAAGAATAAACACACCGTGCCATTGTTCGTTGACGTCTGCAGATGACGTACAACTTTCCGGTCACTGCGGAGTTCCAAACCGCCCGGTTATTTCCCGCGGGTTATTTCCCTGGGGTATTTCCCGGTACCTCGGGTGTTATTTCCCTGGGCTTATTTCCCGCGCCTCCTTAATTCCGAGACGGATAACATCTAACTTATTCAGTGTCCTATGTGATCATAATTCCAACCAATTCAAGAACATTCTAAATGAAAGTTTGACGGTATATAATTACATGATAATCATGTCTCAAATAATGAAAATCAGTTAGCTTTGTCGCGTTTGGGAGAATCTTAACAATATTGCATAACATGGAAATAAGAACTTAATATCAGAAAGATAAAATTGTATATTTCTCAAGACGTAAATCGGTTACATCACACCAGTTGATGTTATGGAATACAGAATTAGATTTATAAGAGTTGTTTATATATCTAGGTACAGAAAAAATTTTAATGGTAGCGTTTTTAAAGAAAGGGAAAAACCTGCTGAACAAACAATCATAATCGGTGTATGCATTTATAAGAAATAAAGGAAATTTCTCTTCCTGTCATCTTTAAACTGAAAATATTTGATTCACTTGTAATGACAGTTTTATTATACTCATCAGAGGTATGGGGATTTGAAAATAAAAAATGTGTGAAAAAATTCATTTGTAATTTGTAAAACAATCCTGAAGTTAAAAATTTGTACAAACAATTTCATGGTCTATGGTGAGCAAACAAGTTATCCGGTTTGAATTAAGTTCGGATACAATGTATATCAATCAACTTGCTGTTTTACAAAAGAATGATAACAAAACTTGTTAAAAGTAGACCAATTGACCAATTTATTCAAAAAATACACGTTGATATTGATAAGTCTTCTAGAGGACAGACATATTCTATATTTAAGACATTTTGTGCATAGAAAAGTATGCCTCTTGTCTTTCTCTGCTGCAAAACAATACTTGTTTAACTGATACTGTGGTCCAGGAACTTGATGACAATAGTCATTAAGAATGGATATTTTATTAACATCAAATTAACAAGGAAAATGCTGAATAAGTGTAAAAATCATTTGACATATAACATCATAGGAAATATAGAAATGGGCTTCCAAGATTTTAGTATGTGTCTCGTGTCAAAGGAAAGGAACAGCAGCCAAATTTATTTCTTATTGTACAAAACTACTGTAGTATTGAGCTTAAGAAATATATTCCTCCTCATCGTCAAGACCGAGCCATTTAGTACTTTCAGTACTTTGATTGCATTTTTGTTTTTCTGTTTCATGGTTAAATAAATGCGATGTGAAAAAAATTTGCAATGTATAGACAAGTAATTCCACAGAATATAGAAATATATATTATAAAGAATATAGAAAAATAAGAACAATAGTTTAGTCTGTCTGAATAGCATCACTAAACTCTGGCATATTATATAGCTTAGATTTGACTATATAGCCAAATCGGACCTACACTATAGTAGACAAAAATGTAAACAAAACAGGTGAGGTTCAGGTCACATTTTCGTCATGCAGTATGAAAGCATGGATGACGTTACTATCTTTGTTTTGATATAAAATGAATGTTTGCCTACTTGCTCATTTTGAGTTGACCTTTTGAAAAATTCACATCATTGCCTAATTATTTGGAATCCATATCATTTATCACTATTTCCACGATAACAAAACTTATAGCGAGGTTGTTCCAATATGCATTATGGCGTATGTCTGTGTCGCGCAGATAAGCATCCACCTGATAAGATTGGGCCACATGTGCGCTTACACAATGCCAGATCCCATGCGAAATAGAAGACCAATTGTGCAAAAAAATCTCAGTCGGCTCATAAACAACAAGACATGTGGCATATTTCAAAATGAAAGTAAATTTGAATTTAAATCTTTCACTGAACCATAGGAATGAATGGCGATGCGAGTACAAAAAAGCACAACGATGCATTTTCAAAAGTCATTGATCACCGCTAAGTTTTATCCTTTTAAAATTATTTTGTATCTGTCTATCAACAAAATTTGTCAATCTTAATGTCAGGTGCACGCTCATTTGTGACCAGGTACGTCACTTATATTTACCATTATGTTCCACTATTACCTAGGTGTAGTCAAATTTTGGCTATATATAGTCAAATCTAGCTATGTAGCCAGATTTAGCCAGTGCTACAGGACCTCTCTAATTTTTCATGTTATTCTGCTATGTTTCTCGTTGCTTTATGCTAGGTAGAAATGCAGAGTACCATATATAAAAGGCGTTACTTCATTGTTTTTTATTTCAGGTTTGGAATGGCTGATCTGATATAAGATTACGAAGATTATGATGTTCCAGGTAATGAACAAGATGATTTAAAAATTCAGAGACTATAACCTACTATATCATTTGAAAGTTAAAGTATCATTGCCTTTTAGATTGATTCAAATGCACAAGCTATTACTGTCTACATCTCTCCTCATGGCCTGATATAATGATGAGCTGTATATACACGTGAACATGTATATGTACGTGCCCAGACATGGTATATGCAACAACGTGATTAAAAAGGTTAAAAAAAAGTGTTTATAAAAACAAATATGAAATCAAGTGCTTAGAAGTTTGCTAGGCTCACCTGGCCCGGAGAGGCCGAGGGGAGCTGATGTGCATGGCCGGTGGTTCCGGTCGATCCGATCGTCCGTCCGGTCCGTGCGCGTCCGCTCCTGTCTGCCCGCAAGCATTTCCTTTTGTGTAAATCGCTTACTTAGTCATTAGAGTTCTGCAATGGATTGTAACCAAATTTGCAACAAAACATCCTTGGGTATGGAGGTGGAACAGAACTTGTATTAAATTTTTGGCTCTGACACCCCCGGGCGCAGAGAGGGCGGGCCCAATAGCGGAAAATTAAGTAAATCCTTGTAAATCCCGCTACTTGTAAATAGAGTTCTGAATGGAATGTAACAAAAATTTGGCCACAAACATCCTTGGCGGAAGGGAACAGCCTTGTATAAATTTGGCCTCTGTCCCCCGGGGGAAGAGGGGCGGAGCCCAAATAGGAAATAGAGCGTAAAATCTTTAAATCGCTACTAGTTCATTAGACGTCTCTACATGGATGTACTAAATTTTGCCACAACATCCTTGGAGGAAGGGGAAACAGACTGTATTACATTTTGGCTCTGACCCCCCGGGCGGCAGGAGGGCGGGCCCACAATAGGGGAATAGAGGTAAGATCCTTTTAAACTCGCTACTTGTCATAGAGTTCTGCATGGATTGTAACCAAATTTGGCCACAACACGTTGGGGGAAGGGAAAAGAACTTGTATAAATTGTGGCTCTGACCCCCCGGGGGCTGGAGGGGCGGGACCCCAATAGGATAATATAGGTAAATCCATTTAAATCCGCTACTTGTCATTAGATCTGAATGGAATGTCAACAAAATTTGGCCACAAACATCCTTGGCGGGAAGGGAGGAACAGAACTTGTATAAGAATATTTGGCTCTTGCCCCCGGGCTGTAGGTGCGGGGGCCCCAATTATGGGAAATAAGGTAAATCCTTAATTCGACTATTAGTCATAGAGTTCTACATCGATTGTAATAAATTTGGCCCACAAACATCGCTGGGGGGAAGGGGAACAGAACTTGTATACATTTTGGCCTCTGAACCCCCCGGGGGCAGGAGGGGCGGCCCAATATGGGAAATAAGGTAAATCCTTTGAAATCCGCTACTTGTCATAGAGTACTACATGGATTTCTAACCAAATTTGCCCCACAAACATCCGTGGAAGGGAACAAGAACTTGTATAAATGGCCTGACCCCCCGGGGCAGGAGGGCGGGAACCCAAGAGGGGAATAGAGGTAAATCCTATAAATTGCTACTAGTCGTAGAAGTTCTGCATGGATTGTAACCAAATTTGGCCAGAAAACATCCTTGGGGAAGGGGAACAGAACTTGTATAAAATTTTGGCTCTGGCCCCCCGGGGCTGGTACCTCCAGGTGGGCCCCCAATAGGGAAATAGAGGTAAATCCTAATTCGCTACTAGGTATAAGTTCTGCATGAATGTAACCAAATTTGGCCAGAAATATCATTGGTCGAGAATGAAGAAACTGAGTTTGTAAAATTTTGGCTCTGGTCCCGGGCAGGGCTGGTCCCAATAGGGGAATTATAGGTAAATTCTATAAAATTGCTACTTAATTGTCCAAGAGTTTGTAATGAGTTGTAACTAAATTTGGCCACAAAACATCCTGGGGTAGGAGAACAGAAACTTGTATAAATTGGCTCTGACCCCCAGGGGCAGGAGAGCGCAGGGATCCCAAATAGGGGAAATAGAGGTAAATTCTCAAGCGCTACTCCCTAGAGTTCACCAGGATTTGTAACCAATTTGCCACAAACCATCCATGGGGGTTAGCGGAACAGAACTTGTATAAATTGTGGCTCTGACCCCCGAGGGCAAGGAGGGGCTGGACCCAATAGCGGGAAATAGAGGTTAAATCCTTTAAATTCACTTCTTCTCATTAAGAGTTCTGCATGATTGTAACCAAATTTGGCCAGAAACATCCGTTGGGGGGAGGGAACAGAACTTGATTTAAAATTTGTTGCTCTGGTCCTCTGGGCGGCAGAGGGTGCCCAATAGGGAAATAGAGTGTAAATCCTATAATTCGCTACTAGTCAAGAGTTCTGCATGGAATGTAACCCAAATTTGCCAGAAATATCCTTGGGAGAATAAGAACCTGAGTTTGTAAAAATTTTGCTCATGGTCCCCGGGCAGGAGGGGCACCCAATAGGAATTATAAGGAAATTCTTTAAATTTGCCTTACTTAAATTGTCCGAAGAGTTTTGTATGATTGTAACTAAAATTGGCACAAACATCCTTCGGGCGGGGGAAACCAGAACTTGTATAAATCTTTGCCTGATCCCCCCGGGCTGAGGGGTGGCCCAATAGGGGAAAATAAGGTAAATCCTTTAAATCACGTTCGTCTCATAGAGTTCTGCAGGCATTGTAACCAAAATTTGGCCAGAAAATATCTTGGGAAGCGGAAACAGAACTTGTATAAATTTGGCTCTGATCCCCGGGGTAGGAAGTGGGCCCCAATAGGGGAAAATAGAGGTAAAAAATATTTAAAATTCCTTCAGTTAAAAACAATGAACCTTGTATTCAGAAAATTACTTTGGCATTACAAACCAGGTGAGCGATACAGGCCCTCTGGCCTCTTTTGTTGAAATTACTTATGCATATGATTACAGTTGTTGCATAAGACCTTGACACTGTTTACTTATCCTAGGAAAAGTCTCAAAGCAAGTGTACTGAAGAATCACTCCATATGGAAAGAGGGTAATTATGAACACTCATCACTGATTATTCATAAAATCATATGATAGTGTGCCTTGAATTAATATTTCAAATAGTACATACAAAGAAGAAAAAAGACAGACATCGTAATTTTTGAAGAGTTTACAAAATATATGTTCGTTTAAACACTATCATTTTTGGAAAATAAGAAAATTTTAAAACTGTTGACAAAAACTTATTTCTGTTAAACTTTAGTCTCTAATGTTTCAGAATCTCCAGATGGAAGAAAAGGAGGTGCGTTGACCATAATTCCCTTTAAAAAATATTGTTTGTCATTAAAAATTTCAGTAACAGAGATTTGAGTTAATGTCATTGAGATATAATTATCATTGAGATACTATAATTATCAAAAGGATTGGCTCATTTGAGATTATTAAAACGTGTATCATATGGCAGTCATCTTATGTCCCGTGTGCAACTGATTTTCCAGAAGATTTGCCTTTTACCAACCCGTACCATACAAGTACCGTGTCCCGGTTCCAGTACAAGTTCCTGTCCAGTAGCAGTAACAACACCAGCAGGTAGTTAGAGGGTCTTCTTGCGTGTTTAACAAATAATTCTTCTTTAGCGAGAATTAGAACAGGTTAGTTCGAAAACAATTATGACAAACTTATCGTTGACAAGTAACGTTTCTTAATAGGGTTTTGAATTTGCTAGAATGTATCGATTGAAAAGAACACTTGCATGTTATTTCATAAAGGTCATACATATGATTAGAATTATGTTCAGCATTTCATATTAATAAACTTTTAGCCTCCTTTGTCATTTCCTTGACTGAAAATATCCACGGATCATTTGAAATATTTCCCCAAAATGTTGATAACATCACAAAAAAAAGTAATCATTCTTCTTTCTCAGCACTCCTATCTTTTAGTCTACTGATATATGAAACCCAATTTTGGAATTATAAATAATCCTAAAGGGTCGTGCTATCATTTGCAAGGAACATACTTCTTTTCAAGATATGTGTAAGGCAAAGGTTGTAAGTTAAAGCTGCATCCTTAATGACATAAGTTTCTTTGGCACAGGTGCCCGGAAACTTCAGGCTTTCCAATCTGTAGATGAAGATCTTCACGAGAAAGGTTTGCTCTGCAGCAAAACAGATAGTAAGTGTTGGACACCAAACGAGGACAGGAAAGAAGCTATCGTAGAACAGCAGGAAAAGAGGCTCTACTTTACAGGCCCGACACCAGGCAGCCATGATGAATACAGCACAGCAGCAACCTCCCCGCTCAGCATGTCGCTCCTCCTCCCCTCCGGCACCATGTCTGTACCCTCCACCCTCCCAACTTAGACCTAAATGCGAGAAGGTCCGCAACTCAGCCAACAGATGCTGGATAGCCAGAAAACACAAAAAACAGGATGATGAACAGCCAGCAAAAGGTGAATGGAATATTCTCTCACTATCAAAATGATTATTTAAAAACATTACGAAGTTTCATTAAATTCTTTGATTATTGAATCTTCAACCTGATTTATTTCCACCTGAATATGAAAATTGGTATCGAACAAAGAAAGGATTTTTCAATGACCTTTTACCCACCTTTTTTAAAAGGAAATTAACATTTTCTTATTGTTTAAGATTTCAGTTGAAAGTGGCTTCTTGTCGAATATGCTAAAATTTTGAAAGGAAATGATTTGCAAAACTCCCAAAGTTCAAAGATCTTAGGCAATATGAGATTTATGCATCAGGGAGATAATGCTGTATAAGAAACTGTTTTGAGATTAATCTCGGATTATGGTAAGATATAGCTAAGGAGAAGCTCTCCGTGGGCCTTAAAAAATAAACATTGATATTAAATCAATAAATTTTCTAATTGCAGAAGTGCTACAACAACAAACAGCAGCCAGCAACACAACATCAAGCCTATCAGTCAGCAAAGCAGAAAGAAAGAAAAAAGAGGCAGAGATCTTCAGACAACAGAAAATTTGCTCTGATGGAGGCTCAAGAGAGGAGCAACAGGTATGAGAATGCCAGAATGAACCAGCAAGCGCAACAAACCAGCAGAGACCACCCAGGTTGATTATACTATTGTTATTTTTGAAAAAACAATGATTTTGCTCGTATGCATTGATGAAGTTACAACAATTTAAGCCAATATACTACAGTTAATGTCTGATGAGTTATAATATGATTTATGTATTACTTGTTTACAGCTCATCAGGATGCCAGTGCCCCCTCCAGCCTTCCCTGTGATGTCTCACCAACAGCCATCCAACCCACTACTACCATCCAACAGCAGCCCCACAGGCACCCACCTCCCTGTTCAGACACAACGCCACTGCCCTCCACAGATGGCCTCCCCAGATCAGTGAGCACCCTCCTTCCGTGGCGTCCCCCTCTAAGCACTATCTCTCTTCTCTCTCTCTCTCAGCATCCACCAGGACTAGTGCCATGCACCCAGGTCGTGCAGGTCCACAGGAGCTTATAAACTTACCCTCCACCCCCAGGCGGGAGTACCTCCTCCCTCCATCCGCCAGAATCTTGCAATGATGCCTCCCCAGGCATCACAGATACAGCCATGCTTTGGAGCACCTCGCCCACGGTGCAGTTAAATGCCACTACCCAAACAATCAAGCCTAGAAAAGTAAAGAGTAGCCAGCAGATGATAACCACCTGCACAGACCTCATGATTCCCACAGCAACAAGCACCACCTCCGGGTCTGAGCCACACCATGAAGGAACCGCCTCCTCCCTTTTACAGCCGTCCAATTGAGACCACCACCTCCACAGCACAGTTCTACAGTATGATGTATTTCACCACCGTAATCAGTCCTACAACAGCCACAAGGACCACACATCATCATGGTCCAGATGGGGGCTCCTCCTCAGCAACAGCCTGGAGCTCCACCACCACGATCCCACAGGCCATACTACCAGTCGGTGACTTATCTGTCCCCCCACCGCCCAGGAAGTCGCCACAAGCACCCACCTAATGGAGAAACTACCATCCTCCACAAGTACGTAAATTACCATCTGTGACCAACAATTCAATTATAACGAAAAACAAATTCCTTTGGTCAGTATCATGTTTCCCATATAGAAATCAATAAATATAGGAATAATTTTGAATTAATTTGTCACAAATTCCAGTATAAAACATCTATAGGTTTCAATTTTAGCCTTTGTATCATGTATGGCAATCATTTGCTCTGGAAATAATAAGCTAATTTAGAAACTTTTCATTAAGTGCGATATATGTCATTAAATCATTTGTAATATGAAAATATTTTTTAAAAAAGCTATAATTCCTTACGTTTGTAAGTTGGAGCCCCCACAGCCACAGCCCCCTAAGAAATCAAGCTGCCACATGCTCTGGAAACAAGATTCTGGCCTTTAAGGATGTGAGGCCCAAGAGGTGGGGTTACCCCTGAGGAGGTTGAGACCATGCACCGCAACCAGAAGGCGTTAAAAAATTACTTACACACCCAATTTATTGATTAGAAAGAAATAATGAATAATCAAGATTGAATCAAATTTTTTTGATTGAAATTGACTACAACATTATTCGTTATTACATATACCTTTAACATACATCTATATATGCACCTGACATTAGATTCGTAAATAACATGTGTATGTGTACTATTTGGAATGTCCTGTCATACAACCATTACAACTGAGTATCACTCTATATATGTTTTAATGAAGTTTGATTTTCCTCTTCCTTGTGTCACCTGTGATTGTTAGTAGCAGAGAGGAGGAACGTATGAAGAGATGGGAGGGAGAAGAAGATAGGATGTAGGATATGTACTTATGACTATGGAGAGTGAGGAAAGCAGACAAACCAGAGGACGGTACCGGTAGAAAGGAGTCCAAAAATAAAAGAAGGAAAAAGAAGAAAAAGAAGGCAAAGAAAATCGTTCCCAGCAAGCACGGAACTACCTTTGTCGAAAAGCATACGAAAGGAGATCTGAAGAAGATGATACAAATACAGTAAGACACTTCACTGCACTACTTTATAACTGCATTTCTTTTCTGTTTCTAACAAAAAAAATGTCGCATGTAGTAATTCATTGACATGCAATTTGGTAGTTATTGTCTGGTTTCTAAATATACTGTTATGAAGCTCAAATACATTCTCTGGCGGCACAAGAGTGTATAACATGATGCTATGTTATGATATTGAGTTGTATACTGTAACAGTTCCGAGGGCAACACTGCTAAGCAAATCTTAGGTAAAGTACTGAACTAATGAAGTTAATGTTGTGGGTTTTTTTTCAGGTACAGTACAGGAGCAATTAGACCTTGAACCTTCTGATCCCAACTATTTCACTTTGCAAAGATATTGAAGCATTCAAGGTATTAACTTTATTTCAAATTTAGACCAATTTCATTGCTCAAACATGATTTAAAAATAATTCAACCATGAGTTGCACCTTCCTAAAATATTGATCCTATTTGACATAGCACACTCCGTTATATTACTTCATGACGTTTATGCTACTATTTGATAACTAAAAAAATAATTGTTCTTGAAATATAATCACAATATGGTGCATATAAGTCTACAATGGAAGTCCAAATAGAATAAAGGATTTTATCTAGCACGCATCTACTTGCTATCATAAGGCCCATTGTTCTTAAAACTACTACCAAAGGACAGAAAAAATTATGTTTAGTTCTATTCTTGAAGATATCTGAAACAGAGAAACTGAAGGAAAAGAAGCGAAGAAAACCAGTCTGCCAAGAAAGACGAAAAAGAGCGTCTAAGGACAATTTCACCTGAACACAAAGGGAAATTTATTTGATGCAACGATGCACGTGATGAAGATGGAGAGGTTTGCTTTTTCATTTCAATCATTTTGATTTCTCAAGGAGAATTTTTATCTTCATCATAATGAGCAAACTGGGTGCTTTTGCTGCGATCCAGTAATTACCTAACATAATACAAAGTGCATGATATTCTGAATTCAATCGGTACTCTATCTTAAATTGCGACATTTTAATTACTTTGAAATTGCCTAAATTCACTTTGCAGACAATATCAGAAACTAATCAGCAGTAGTATTTCAGTACTATTGTATATGATTCATTGAAATCAAATAATATAATTCAGTAAGAATCAAAAACCTTTGTAGTTCAAAGCAGTAATCGTTTGCTTATTGTATAACACCAGGAAAAGAAATTGAAGATGACTGTCACCCAAAATGTCAAAGAAGAAAACTACAGAAAACTGACGCAGAGCTTGAGTGTGGCCAGACTGAAGACAGTTGGCTTGAGTCGTCCTGGATGTCGTAGAATGCACGATTGTTGACAGAGCTCAGGATCCTCGTCTGTTGGTACAACTTAAGCTACACGAAAACACAGTACCTGTTCTCCCACTGGTGCTTAAGCGTATAAATTCTCCAGGGCAAGAGAGGAATGAAAAAACCGCCCATTTGAGCTTAACCAGAGTATATAAGGCTACCAGGCATCATGGAGATGAGAGAAAAGCCACTGCTGAAAAGGTTCGGTCATTTGTTACAGATCTAAGTTATATACTTTTGCATTATTTGCCAGAGTTATCTGCTCTCACAGTTAGGTGCTTGATTGTGACATCGAGACCCAATTATACTTTAAATTAAAACTATGATGTCACAACATGACCCAACTCATAAGGGAGAGGATGTAACGCAATAGACAGAATAAAGATCGTAAATAGTAAAAGCAATAATAAGAAATGTAAAACGCAAGCCTAATTGGCAATGATTTGTAATCAAAAGAGCACGGTTAAAAAACTCCAGATTATAATTTTCTTTTTTTTTCATTGTCTTTTTTTGGCTCATGACTGAAATTCTAATATATCGGATTCTGTAAAAAGCAGGCTTTTTTCAGTTTGTAATTTTCTTTGCAGGAAGACCAAAAACATTAAAAGCAAATAAAATGATGAGAGAAAGTACGACCCCAAAAAATGCGGGTAATAGACATTGATTATCAAAAGCTTTCATGATGCATGCTCAGTGCAGACCAAGCCAAAATGACGATAATGGGGATTATATTATGCAGTATGTTAAAAACTGTCATGCTAATTCTTGCTCACTATCTATACATGCCTGAAGATTGTAAAGCTGATAAAACATTTCGATACTTTAAGCTTAAATCCAATTTATAATTTGTAATTTATCAATTTATGAAATTGTTCGTCTGGATTGTGATTGTTCATGTATGGATGTGATGGCGTCATTCTCCAGAGCCCCTTCAGAGAAGTTGAAATTGTAGCTTTGTAGACCCAATCACCAAGCAGTAAAACTGCCACTGCCTCCCAACCGTGTGAGATTTCCTGGTGTAATAATACATGCCACCGCCCAGAGGAAGCACGAAGGCGACTGCAGCGCTGTCCCTGCTGTCGAGTGTCTCTACCTGAGGTTTTGTGGAATGTCTGAGTACGCACAAGACATTTTCTGTTAAAATTACACAGACATGAATCCTATCTTCAACTAAGCTTAGAGCAATCAAGAAACTGAACTTTACACGGTGCATAATATAATAACCAATTCTTGGTAGTTATCTAACTATTACTGAAATGACTCACACGCGACAAGTATCTACACCTTTCTTACCTAAATTAGACATCTGATGAGATTTCACAACACAAATCGTGTTAATCCAACTGCTAATAAAATTTCTCCATCAAACACGCCACTCGTTCAAGTGCAATAGTCGCTGTCTAAATCTGGCTTGTTATTACACTTATATTAGTAACATGGAGAGAGGTTCATGTACAAGAATAAAACATATAATCAAATAAATGTACAAGGCATTGCGCTCACTTACCACTGTCTTCCTCTTAACACGGAGAAAAAGATTCGAGACCACGATCAAATAGAGAAAAGCCCCCCGTAGTAATGTAATCAGATGCAAACTAACAACAGGCTCTCTAGCATGCCAGTGGACCAGTAAGTAACTCTGAAAAGACAAATACGATTATCAATCCCACTTGTCCTATCGTGTATTTATATGTTTCGTCATATAGAGAAGGCAAAGTTGATCTTTAAATGACTTAACATGCCCAAAAATACCCTTCTCCGGAACGCGAAATTTTTAACAGGCTTCTTTAACAAAACATATAAAACAAAAGCAAAACTATTCTACTCAATGTGCCTAACGATGGAGGTACAATCCACTAGAAGCATAACAAGATTTAAGGATAAAAACAGTAGATAAGTCATTTTGCTGTTTTGCCGTCTGCACAGTGACTAGCTCAACTACCTGCGGGGTATTCTGATGACCGCACGGCGGCCCGCGACATCAACTTAAAACGACGCCTCGCTTATGAAACATAAGATTGAACATCGCATTCTCCACTTTGGCTAAGGGTAAAGCTTAAACCCCTAAGTCATTGACTGATGCGGACTCTAGCCGACTACACAAGTACCTCAGCAGTCCACGGCGTTCCATTTGGCGTTCGTTCGTGCAATGAATACCGCCGACTTCTCAGTTCCAGATGGCTGCGCGTCGACTGTACGGCCACTTCGTATTTAGTGCTAATATGAATAGTTTCCTAAAATAAGAACTCATATATTCAAAGTTAATTTCGGACTACTGGCACCATACTCAATGAAATATGTCAGGCTTTATGTGTGTAAGAATATGTAAAACCTACTCGTTTGCAATTCTTTACCCCAGTACCGCCGGTAATTGTGCTGCTAGCAGGGTATTTCTCTTCGGTACCATGTTCATTTTTAGCCTGGAACAACCCGCCCAGGAAAACTCAGACTAGACGGAAACTCTCAGACTAGATATCTCTGAACAAGCCGCAGTGGCGGATGTGACCTCACTTCCGGCGCAACTGCAAATAATGAGTCTGCAACCCATATTCCAAACAGGATAATCTTCCAAAAAGGTAAGTTATTATAAACTTTCACTTAAAGACGAGCTGATTTCGATCTTAATCGGCGGCATTCTTTGCACGTACGTAATATTTATAATATGCACGTGAAAATTGTCTATGTTGCAGTTTTATGGATCAAATACAAATGTATATTCACTAAATACGGTGACAAATCGATGTGATTTCAGAGTGCTCAAATTGATCTACTCTATACTTTCATTACAGTCATCTATAACATGCTGTAAACGGCGTTATCAAAAAGAAGTAACTCATGTTTTGACGAAGCACGCGAAAACACCTAAAATTCGTTTGTCATATTTATACTTGCTAATACCCGAACGAGAGTCAAAATTAAAGATTGGACCTTATATAGAATTGTTACTGTTATTATTTGTTATCATCGTGTTTAGGGATGTTTAGAATAGCCACAAGGTGTGTCAATAAAACTATAAACGATCCACAAAAGTGACAATAGCGAATCTCGTGAAGAGCATAAACATTTAGTTGTTGATCAGTTAATTAACAACTAATCCCACATGACTAAGGCATAACAGTGAGCGGTTACCCTGTATAGACTCTCTCATCAGACTGGTGAAGACTAAGTCGGAAATATAACTACGGCGAGCAGTACGTTCAAGAGACATTATACGCTTATAAAATAACTGATCCACGAGACTCAGAAGACACTAAGTCGGGAAGTTCTTGCTTCCCGCTGATAATTATCTTTATCGCACAGCCGGGAACTAAGGAACCTGCAGATACTGTTTGAGAGATATATTAAGCATAACATAATTGCGACGAGCACAGACAGTCAGAGAATGCTAAGTCATGGCTGTAAGTAATTAAGCTAATGCGGCAACTAGAGGCTCAGTGATAGAATTTTACATTAGAGATATATTATGTACTATTCCACAGACCACTTTCAGAGGAAGAACCTAACCGAACGTGTTATGAAGATGACAGGCTGTGTGCAAATGAGCGATCATATATCCCTAACTGGACGGACTTTCATTGAGAACAAAAGCCTGCGCTACTAAATCCCTTCCCGGCCAACGAGAGAGGGCGAGACCGTGTGTCCGTGTATTCATTATTTGAACAATGATTGGTGTATTATCATGTGTATATATGTCTAATTTACACAAAAAATAATATAAAATAATTTGTTTTGCCTTTGGTGCATACGCAATCAGTAGTTCATTCCATATAGGATATAGTGCCACGGAATTTTTTCGGGATGCAATTAATTATTTTTCATATTTTTGACTTGAAGTAAAGCTAGAAGCTCAAACTTTTCAATGGTGGTAATGGTGTAAAGTAAGTAACTTTTGTAAATGAAGAAAAATACTTAACAGTCGTCTCCTAATCTTGATAGTGAAAAAATACCATTTCTCGTGTAACATTTGTTGTAGACCATCAGATATTTCTGATATCATAACAGTGTTGTTGGCAAATAATATGATAAAAAGTTTGGGATACATTCCAATATCATATACCGTAAAAACTGGTATAATTTGCGCAGGTACTTTTTTGGGCTAAAAATGCTTAAAAAATCTACTATCAGTATATTTTGCGCATCAAAAATGGGGAAATACAATGTCCAGGGAGTCACAAAACCGATGTATGAAGGTGACAATTTCAATGCAAAATATTCCCCATAAATGCTTGACAACTTGCACAAAAAGTGTTGTATTTAGAAGAAATAACATGAAAACCGCATTGTGTTTGTTTTCTTTTATTGGCCACCGTAACCTGAAACTGAAATATCTAGCAGATGTACAAAACATCGGCGGTCTGGTCCGCCGTACTCCGTGCACATGTCAATGTTTTGAGATATTACACATGAATAGTAATCAGGAATATTTGAAAAGAGTAGAATATATTTACATAAATTGGCACAATAACTAATTAGTGTGTTTGAGATCATTAACAATCAACAGCAATCAGCTAGCGGATACGTAGTTTAGCTTGCAACAATCACAGTGTGCATAATTTGTCAAGATTTGTAAGACAAAATATTCATTTCCACCAAGTAAGATTCAAAGTCATAAAGGTAGATTGAAAATAGGAAGGGAGATAAAATAACCAGATAAATATTTGTAGCGGGTTCAGACTGGGTTGATTATCGGTGATCAGTCGGAAGACCTACATTTTCTTCTATCCTGTTACAGAATTGGCACCCAACTAAATAACCAACGGTTGTGGTGTTTGAAAGGGTCTCGTATGTATTCAAAAATGGAGGAGTGTAGCGGGACTGGACTGGGTCGATTATCGATGACCAGGTAGTTCAGTGGGTAGAGCACTCAGCTAGTGTTCGGAGAGTCCCGGGATCGAATCCCGGTCTTGCCGCTACATTTTCTCCTCTCCTGTTACATATGATACCATACTGTGCATGTAGATATTCAAGGTAAATCAACAATGTTCGCTGATCTTGCAGAATTGCCTTACAGTGTTATAATGAATGCAGTAAATGTATGTCTCATTGGTGTGATTGATTTAAAGGCAGTTCATGTGGTGACCGGAAAAAAAGGTAAAATCTATACTTTCAGAGTGATCAGGGAACATTGATAGTCACGGCGGGGAAAACATAAGACGACCTGTGTTATACAAATTAATGTTTAATTGATTTTCATTAAATTGTCTCGAAGGTGATGATTAGTGTGTTATGAACGATAAGTTTAATATGTTTTTGACAAAAAATATAAACAGCTAATGTCATATTGCGTTTTAAATTTAAATAATCTTTTATTTATTCATTTCATTTCAAGCATGTACATGTCATAGAATATAAACAAATATCAGGTATATGCTTAAATCATATTACAGTTAAATTCACAATAAGGAATTTGAAGATGGTGATAGTAATTATTTTCGGATTGAAAATGATTACAATATTAAGCTTCCACAGTTGAAAATTACTTCTTTTTGTTCACACAATTCTTCTCCTAGACTGTTTCCAGTTGAAATGATACATGCATGCTGACATTCTGTAAAACATAAGGAAACAATCAATGTATTAACAGAGTAATTACTGAAAAGGCTAATATCATATAATTAAACATTTTAATCATAAATAGCAATACCAGCATAGAGGAAATATTATTGAAGTTTAATTCCCGCTGTTCTTCAGTCCTCCTGTTCTTACATGTAAGAGTTTTGTCCTTCATAAATTGATTGTAATATAGCAGTTGCTAAATACTGTGCACAAAGAAGTATAAATATACACACTATGCATGGGTACAGTGGTAAATTAGTGTTATAGAGAAAATGGTGGTGCTGATCATGAAAAGCGTTAAGTCTATTTTGTTGAGTAAAAAGTTTTTAAAAAACTTACATTGTTCACACCCTTAAATGTAATCGCACTAAAAAAAGTGATCATGTGGGCTTTTGTGCGATTGCATTTGTAAGACTGTGCCAGGTGGAGATTAGTTCCGCTCGAGTGATCACACAATGTAAGTGAGAGTCGGGAATATGTTTATGTAAGTTTTAATTGCTAATATCTGATGCTTGTTGGTAAAATATAACTCAGGATAATTGCTAAACAATAAACAGTTTTCTCTACATTTGTTACAGATTGAAACAGCTTTTTAAGTGCCGTTTTACGGAAGAATTATGAAAAAGAAATCGGAATTTTCGTCGATCTAGTAGTCCAAAAAATATCACGTCGAGTTATATGAACATTCCATGTATAATTTATGTCATTCGGCCAAAAAATTACTTCGTATTACCTAGTTTAATGAATATGCTGTTTGTATATGATCAGAACGTCAAGCTCCTGTGGTGAAAATAACTAAAATGTTTTAAAAGTATGGTTTAGTGGTAATCTCTGAACGTGCTTTAGTATCTGGATATAATCTGATATTTATACATGTGCTTATAAAATTATCGATAATTATGGATGTGGTAAATATTCATACCTTATTAACTGCCGTTAGTTTTAAGATTACGCTACCTGGGACATTTACAAATTGTTCACCGTCTGTCACGTGCTGTTTTATCAGTAGACCAAAATGTTGTTAGAGTTGTCTTTCTTCCATTGTAGTTTTACGTCCATGTCATCCTGAACTCATCAGGTATTATCGGGAGAATCTATTCCCCGAGGTGTTCCGGATGAAGGCCATGTGCCATAACACAGCCGTGATAAATGTATACCCATTTCGCCATGAAATGTATTTGCTCCGAGATAAATTTGATTCAAATTACAAAATTCATTATGGTAACAATTTTGATGTTCGAGGTGAAATATTGATTTCATTTTTTTCCGTTGCGGGATAACTGTCACTAATAGGGAGTAAACGTCTGGGGGGAACGAGCTTCGGAGCGAAGCATTTTTGGGACGAAACGTCTTCATTCATTGTAAACACCATTTTGGGGACGAAAAGTCTAGATACTTTGTAAACAGTTCAGGTGAAAATTTTCAAACAGAAGATCTTTTGGATAGTGTATATAGTAAGGATATCAAAGCCGTAATATACTATTCCTATTTCAGTGTTACAGGAACGCTTATTTCAGTAACTCTCATATTCCAAATTTGCTATTTTTAAATTCCCGGTATAATCAAAGTTGTTGAATACACTGCCGCTTGGAGCGCTAGTATCTGCGAGCAATTTCTAAGCCAATCATATTGAGGAAATTGACTGTAAGAGAATTTTACAACCACGATCATAATGGCGAGGTGACCCTCGCCAAAAATATATCGCAAATTACAGCTGCTTACAAATGTCATTGTCCCGCAAAATTCCAGAAATATCAATAACAATTATCGGCATAACAAAATGTTTCGTAAGGCTTCAACATCATATCAATACTATCATAGATACCAAAAATAATGACGGTAGGGAGATCGTAACAGCTTATTGCAATAATAGTATCATAACATTAGTCACATTTGGATGCAATAATATCATAGCATTACTATATATCATGATAATAATGATAGAGATATCGTCACAGCTGACTGTAAAAATAATAAAGTATTACTATATATACTGATAATACTGATTGTAGGAATAGTTACGTCTGACTGTAACAACAGATTTCATTGGTCTATATATATGGATAATATATGTTATCCATAATAATATGGATAGTAATGGAAATAATATGTATTATGTTTATAATGGCTATATTAAAGATAAATGATTGTAATAATTACGAAAGTGGTATTGAAAACAGTAACTGCAATACTGATGATGATGAAAATAATGATGATGCTGCTTCTGATGATGATGAAGATGATGATGATGATGATTTTATGTTGATGACAAAGACACCAAGGAGGAAGATGATGATGACGAAGACGACGACGATGAAAAGGAGAAGTAGGGACTAATGATCAACAATGACGTAAGCAAACATGGTCTCAAATATCCAAGGATATATAAAGTGACCATACTTATTTTATGGATATTGATCTTTTTAATTACAACATTAATTTATTATCGCATTTCATACACAAATCACAGGAGGGACTTGAATAAAAAAAAATAAAAACTAGTCTTAATTTAAAATTTAAGACATACACCAAATATTTGAAATAAGTAAAATTCTGGTAAAGGTAGTTAAAGTATTGAATTTGCGAAAAATATCCATTTCTATATTGGTGAAAGGCCAAGCTTTCACTATCGCAAAGAGACACAACACGGATATACCGCCTCCTCCCAAAATATACATCCTAAAACATTCACACACCGCAACACATTTCACACATAGGAGAGCTTACTGTTAACAGAACTTTGATATAATCAACCACCTGACCAATACTTTTGAAACAGGATATAAAAAAATATCTTATATATATATACCAACTTTGGTCCTCACGCCTTACCTGTTACTCTAACATTTTCTTAATTGCCCTTATTCATTCAAAGCGTTGCTTATATATTTTGTAATCGTGTCTGTTTTCTGAATGCTTTATTAGAGTCGTGGTTGGAGAAGAGAATTAAGATAACCCCACATTTAATCATCAATTAGTTGTCAGGTACTCGCCGCAGAACATTGGTTTTTTCTCCGGATACTCCGATATTTCTACATCAGCAAAATCTCGGACGTCCTTAAATGACCAAGTCTGCTGCTAAGAGGTTAAAGTAATCAACCAAAACAAACGCAAACGTGCCTTAATAAAGATGTTTGGAAAGAAGGAAGAGAGTAGGGCGGGGTGATTGGCAAACTATTTCTTTTTTTTTACAATCCCCTACTTCTTTGGCTCTGTTATTGGTACCCATTACCTAAGGGTAACGGTACAGTCTGTTTAAATATTAATACTGTCTGGTTTTTAAATAGTAACTGCCGACATCAACATTACTTTAACACTAGATGTTAAAACTGATACATTGTCGCATGGTAATGATATCTATTAGCATATTTGCAAATTAGTTTTAACCAGACGCTAATGTCGACTATCGCTGACTGGCAATAAGGTATTCAACAATGAACGCCTCATACATTGCATAGTTAGAATGTCTTTAAAGGTACGTACATTACACGAATCGCTTTTCAAATATATATTTTAAATATAGCTGCAAAACGAGTTTGCTATTTTGTATAGTCCTAATTAGCTCTTCGTTAGCTCTACTCTTATCATGACTTCTTACAATTTCCAAGAGATGCATAAGATATAAATTTCCATAAAATTGGTCGTATTGTGTCGTGGTCCTAATTACTGCGCAGTAGTTGAATACGCCAGGTAACAAAACAATGGAGGGATCCTTTCTTGTTAACATAGATTTAGGTGGGAATCGTGCATCCTTTGGCGTGGTAACTACATTGCATCCCATGTATATGCTCATTAGAAGGTTTCATATTATAACTGTTATTGACAATTCATTTTTACTGGGCCTTTAAGTATATAAAAAAAGAAAATGTTACAAAAGTCATTACTAAAAATAAGTACATGTACATATTTTTTTGTAATCAAGTCTGTATTATAAATAAACATAAAAGAAAAACAATGTTTTGTCGAATGTTGGATATTAACTTGAAAATATGTGTTGTAATGGAATGACTCAGCGTCGATGTGTGAGATTCACAGCATAATTATTTAATCAAATGAAGAAAACAAATGAAAAAAATAAAACATGTTTCGTTGAACGTTGCATATGGTTATGAACTTGCAAGTAAATTTTGTTAGGCAACTCTCGACATCGATGCGTTTGATACGAAGTACCATGGATATTAATTGATCAAATATAATAGATGATAGTACCAATCATATAACTTCATTTACAATTAGTAAGATAAATATCCATCACAAAATAAATGTTAAAACAGTATTTATCCTTTTATGATATTTATATAAGCGTGAAATTTGATATTGGACAACATTTTCCACTTCGCTGAACCGAGACCGGTTAGGTGGATATGTAGTCTGTTGGAAGAGTTTATCCCGTCATGGTTGAGAACACGGTTTTATTGAGGTGATATATAACGGCTGTCGTCTTACAATGTCTGGTATCAATAATAAGTATAGTTTTTCTTTCCGGTAACTACACAATTGACATAACAAAAACGCAAATAAACACCGCTATATCACATAATTATAAAACATAACGGTTTCCCTTAAAGAAAAAGTTACTTCTTCCTCAATATTATAAGTAATACCACGTCATAAATGAAAATTCATACGAAAATGATACCTAAGCTGACAAAAATAAGAATATAATTAATAATAAACATACAGTTGTATCCAGATATCATTTGGTAATATATTTGTATGTTTGGTCTTGATAGAGGGCCTCGGTGGCCGAGTGGTAAAGATATCTCGATAAATATATTTCGTTTTGAATCTTTTAGATGTATGCTACATATACGTATGTATCTATTAAATTTTGAATGAAATTATTTTTTGGAGGAAAAATCTCTATGTATTACCACAAGCCCTCCACCTACACTTAAATCGTTTTAACTTTGCATACATTTGCATATACGTGCAGTATATTCTTTGATATTCTTGATTACGATTTTGTTATTCACATTTTTATAATGTTTGTATATTTTAACCTTTTTTTGAAAGGTAATGCATGAACAACCTGTATTAGACATTTTCATCTTTTGTCATTATGGAACTATATTCCAGACATATTGTTGCCTCGGAAAGTTAAAGTGAATAGTCGGGCAAAGAAAACCAGTCTAAATGCGTTCATTGGCCTTCCAAAAGTTCTCACATATTAATACGAAGGTCAAGTTCTGCTTAGTTTCCCAGTTCTGACCATTAAAGTAAAGAAAATTTGAAAGCATTGAAAGCGAGGCTGCGTGGAAATGTAACCACGGACATAGTGAGCCGGGAGGACGTTTTAGAATTTCCATACTTTAAATTAATTTCTTCGTACGCAGACAGATTTTGACGAGAGATTTTATTTTTCCATTTCATAAGAAATTATACTGGATACATTCACACCATTTTTACCGACTTTAGCCATCGCTTAGAGATATATACACTTTAAATAATGTATAAAACAATTGTTTTTAAAACAAAGGATTAATATTGAGAATAACCCGTATCATTTCACCTATTATAACACATCCTTAGATAGCTGAATAACGTCATAATTGTTATTGCCATTACTACGCTCAAGTAATATCAAAAAGGGTTCAGTCCAATATTTTATGGGTAGTATGTTATCAACTAAAACTATATAAAAACAAACATGTGATTTTGTCTTCTTAAATTTGTGACAACCTAAAATGTATATTTGACAAATGAACTAAGACATATGTAGTTAGAACTAAATATCCATAACTTAGTCCTGTATTATTTAAAAAATAAATGGCAACAAAATGATTATATGTTTTTCGCGTTACCATTGATAAATGTAAATATATCATTATGCACATCCGTGATTACTGTGTGTGGGTGTATGCGCTTGAGGCAGAGAATATGTGTGAGAGTACAATGATACATGTACATTTGAGTATTAGAAATGTGTTTTTCATTAGATATTTACCAAGTCATTTGAGTAAAATATATAAGATATTTCAAGATAAATCATTATAATCTTTTTATTACTGGATAACTGATTTTGTAAGGTTGGTGATTGAAAATACATTGCCTGTTCAAATACGTATTTTAAACTAGTACAACAATACACTTGATATTAATATTGTGCTATTTATAACAATTATAAAATTCAATTCTAAAATTTTCCCTTAAAATGAAATATTTGTGTGTACATTCTTGCACGAATGTGGGTGTGTGTAAGGGTGAGTGTGTGGGTGGGAGTGTGTGGGTGTGAGGATGTGTGGGTGTGTGTATGTGTGTTTTTATGTGTGCTCGCGAGTGATATGTGATTGTGAATACATATATATGTGTACCTGTATATTGTTTTATGTGACTGTGTACATTGTGTTGTAATGTAATTATGCAAAAAGAAAAAAAAAGAAAAAAAAAGTATAAACTAAATAAAAATGAAGCAAAGAACATGAGGAAATGATGTATTTGTTTTCATTTTAAAGTTACATTCAACAACCTTTACAGTTACCTAGTCATTTAAGTATGACAATCATAGCTGAGGGAATGTTTAAATATGATCATTGCGTCTGGTCCCCAGGTAACGCCATACTGATAGCAATTATTTATGTCTTTTGTGGAGGAAGCCACGGTATCTTGTCAACTCGATTACGTCTTAAGGTCCACGGAATGGAACTTTAATTCAATATAGTTCCTTCGTAGAGGTCGATCCCTGATACGTATTTTAAAACCATAACCTGGTAAAGGTTATGATCATATCTTAGTGTCAACTGTTAATTTAAATTAATGACACTTTAATAACCAAAATTGTTGTGATTGTTGGTTTAGTGATGTTGTCGTTGTTGTGATTGGTGCTGTTGTGATTATGATTGGTGCTGTTGTTGTGATTGTTTTTGTTGTGGTGATTGATATCGCTGTTGTGATGATTTTTTTGTTGTTGTTGTGATGATAGGTTAAGTTGTTTTTGTGATTGGCATTGTTGTTTTGATTGTTGTTGTTGTTATTGTTGTTGTTGTGATTGTTGTTGTTGTTGTTTTGATTGTTGTTGTTGTTATTGTGTTTGGTGATGTTATTGTATCGTTGGTCATCCCAATTGTCTGAACTATATACGACCAGGATCCTTGCGCAAATGACAACTTACTACATCATTTTTTTTCCGAAATATTTTAAAGATAAGACAGTACATAAATACGCTGAAATGACATTAGGTAAGAAGAGCATTTTTCAGCACTATTAAAAAAGGACAGGGGACGTTATGGGCCAAAAACGGCCTCATTTAAAATGCATTATTAATTTAATTGCCGTCTAATGTACGTTTTAGATAGTCGAAAACGGGTTTCGGCTTTAACGACAAACCGTTCAGGCAGTGAATAAAGCCCGTAAACAAATGAACTTTTTCATAGTGGTTCGTGTGTAGTCAAAAGCATTCATTAAATTAATGATGTTCATTAATGTATTATGTTAGGGGTTGAATTCCTGAATGATTTTAATTTAAAAGATAAAGTTGATATATTCTTGAGCTCTTTCATAGTTGTGCACTACGAGTACAAACAAGTACATGTAAAACATATATTGATCTTTGATTCACTGTTCACCTTTTCATAAAATATGAATGGAAGGAAAGATCTGGACGATAACAAAAATATATTGAAGTAAATATATTATAAATGTATATATATTCAAAAGCGTTTACGTGTGCCGGGTTTACTAGCGGTGCATGTTTTATAATACACCTTATTTTAAAGGTTGGAAGAACAAAACAAGAGGATATGTTTATATCTGACCTCTTTCTGAGGGCCTCATGCATGCCCATCACAAAGGCTTGATCGTAGGACAAAGGCAGACACAGAGGTAATGTTTATTTTGACATCCATTATTTTGAACAATAATGCAAGCACTGCACGTCGGGATATTGTTTCCGTTTCTTTGATGCAATTGTTTATTTTTAAAAAATGTATCATATATACTATATTTATATTGTTTTAGAAAAATGTGTTATCAAAGACTTGTGTCTCTTAAAAAGTAGCCCCAAGACGTTGCATACAGCATCATAATTCAAAGTTCAATGTTGCATTGCAGTTATGGTAAACAAACTCGGCTATTATACGTATAGTGAACAAGTATATCAAGTTTAAGTATAAAACAATACTTTATTATACTAGTTTAACTAGCATGTAGTTATACAGAAACCAGAACACTTGTCTTTAGCATCATAGTGTAGAATATATTTAATAATTAAATTAAAGATGTCCCACCCCCACGGAGCATAAACGATACTCATCATTTGAACAATATTTGACGTTACTCAGTTTAATGTCTTATTAACACACACTAATATAAATTAACATATTTTATGGATGGATGCGCAATAAGTACTTCATTTTATATAGGCCAAAGTGCCATGGGCTTTATTAGACGCAATTAATTATTATACATTCTTTTATCTTGACGTAGAGAATTTACCATGATATCGCATTAAAAAAGTAAATAAACATTTTCTATTGCGGAACCATTGAAATACCATTTCTCAGTGTCTTTCAGTTTGCCTCTTTTTCTGAAAACCATAACCAAAGTTTTTTTAACATTTACTGTTAACTTTCATTTATTAATATAAAGTAATAAAGAATTTAACATTTTCTGTAAGTCTTCTGCAGATTCATCTAATGATACACTAATAGAAATAGATGTAATATTTGCAGCTCTACTGAAGGACAAATATCGGTTAAAAATTATTTTTCACAATCGTGTAAATGAAGTGATAATCGGGGAAAATCTCTTCAACGCCTTCATTGATAAGCTTATACCCTAAATCCTGTCTTTTAACGGAAGCAAACGTCTATCTATAATCTATAAAGCAACAATAAAGTTTTTGTTTCTTTTTCAATGTTCTTCTCATTAATGTCTGTAAAGCAAAAATGGCATCTGTAGTAGACAATTTATTCCTGAAGTCAAATTGTGTATCATTGATTTTTTTAATATTTTATATCAAATTCCATCAAACGATAATGTAAAACAGCAGAGAATATCTTTGAAAGACAACTTATTAGAGTAATACCCCTATATTTATAAGTATCGTTCATATTTCCCGGTTTAAATATAGGTATAATATTACCAAATGTAAAGGCCAGATTTAAATATATTATTAAAGAGTACAACAAGAGATGGCATTAACATCTCTTTTCCTTTATGTTTTATCAGTGCTTAACCTTTAAAAACACTCTCGACTTTTTGTGAATTATCACCCTCCAGCTCACGGAACATATCAGATGGTATATTGACATCATAATTACCAGTAAACATTTTCACGTCATCGTTTACTTACATTCGGTACAACCAGTAAGTATCCTTTGTAACTAAAAAAACCCAACTATTTGTCTGCTTTTGTTATTTTTTTGACATTCGTCAGCGATTTAGCTTTTTTATATACAAATTTTTTTCGTATGTTGGGCGATAATGCCGACAATGAGGGTATAATAGATTGTCACATTTTCCGTCCTTATAATGGCTCCAGTGTTATGTCGAATACAACTTGTGATATTACATATTTGACATAAAATCTGTATTAAACACACGATGTATCTCATTTTATATTAGATCCTACATCTTAATCGTATATCTATATAAAATATATTATTATACCTCACCGATGAGTCACAGTCGCTGATTGGTCGAGAGACGTCACGTGTGAGGGCGACAAAACATCGTGTACCCCGCTGAACGTCAGGTTCAAAAATTATGTTTCCCCCATGCGGAGCTCCTCGTACGTTTAGCAAGAGTTATCGTTCGTGTAACGGAACTCTCCGAGGTATTCCGATAACAAATAAAATGGATGGCAGACGACGCTTTCGTCCGAGGAAATTTATTAATAATCTTATGATAAAAGATACAGATAACACAATTACACTCCATGTTTATATGATGTAACATGCTAAAGGGAGTTGATTTGGGCTGAAAGATGCGGTAGGTCTAACTTCCTATATTTTTCACTCGGAAGTAACATGTTGTCTCCTACGAATGTCACAAACTTTTGATATGTTTGAACATAAATGCAACAGAACTTCATCTGTCTCAAAATCGATAACATTCAAAATCGATAACATTTTATTTATTATTGATCTGTAAAGTACAACGTCAAGCGTGTGACCGCGTTGGCCGAGTGGTTAAGATGTCTCGACATATTACAACAAGCCTTCCACCTCTGGGTCGCGAGTTCGAATCCAATTGGGTGCAGTTGCCAAGTACTGACGGGTGTTTTTCTTAAGTTACTCCGGCTTTCCTCCACCAAAAAACCTTTTTACAATATAATTGGGGGGTCTATCTGCGGTCAAGTTAATCTATACAGTCTGTGGCTTATCGTGGTGTTTGTTAAATGTACAGTGTATTACATACTATTACATAATTATTGATGTCGAATGTTTGTGTATTACTATATGAACTGTTAGCCTTGGTTGTGGTATGTCGTATCATATCTTATCTGACTGGTCAAGAGTAATTTTGAATAACACGGGATATTCTGTGTTCCATCTTATGTGAATGGTCAAGAGTACCTTAATAACACTGTAATTACCAACTATGTGTATGTATGATTCAACATAAATTATATAACCGATATTCAGATCTATATAAATTACGACTGTTATCATGTTAAGCCAGTCGATTCCTAAGACTCCAATAAACGTACCATCCACTCAATCTGCGTCGGAGTTCAACATCTACACTTCTACATCTACACATACCATAAGAATCTACGACTTACGATCTACGAACTACAACAAAGATATAAACATCATACCCTGGCTGTTAATAGGACGTTAAACTAATAAAGCAGGTATACAAAACCATAGTACAGTTTTATATCTTAAAGCTAACTTTTTAGCTGGTGCAGTTAGTTGGCTCTTAATCGATAACATTTTAAAATACTTATGCGTTGCGTCACCATTTGATATCTTTTGAACATCATGCAATACAACTGCATATTTATAGTTGCATACAATGGTATTGATAAAAAACATATGTATTCATCACATAATCCGCCTGATATCCAGTGATTTCTGCGTATGACACTAGTATAATATGACCTTGAACGATTTTAGTGGCTCGAAAGTCATTGTAACGTCATTAAAAACAATTAAATGATGTCAAAAACCTGACGTGACGTTAGGATTACAAGGACGGAGGGACAAAATGACGGTCTCCGCTGGATTTTTGGAATACATTTTGACGTGAATTTTTTTGTTATGTAGGTTTTGCGGTTATGTGATAAAATGTTTTGTAAACTTGTGTTCAATTTCCGCAAAAATAAAAAAAATAAAAAGACTCGATCCATGAAATCTCATATGCAATTAACCCTCATGTGAGATACTATGTGAACGGTTTAATGGCTATTTTATAAAATACCAATTAATCCTATGATATCAGCATTCAATAATAAGAAAGTATTATATTTAAATAATAATTTCATATTCTACTTATAATATTTATATTGCTAATATGATTTATAATGATATCTTGATATACGACGAAAGACATAATTTGGAATAACAATATCATTTGTTAGACCAAAATCATTTTAATAGATTCGTTGTATGCAGGTTTTTTGGCCGCTTGTTTGAATTAAAAGTACAGACAAGTACCGGTGTATTTCTACTGTAATTTTATATTCAGGCATGCGTTTGATCCTTCGTACCATGTGTGTACGTGAACACTAGTGTTGTATCTATCGGAGCATGTCGAACAACATGACGCGACACACACACTTAATATATATATATGTAGAGAGATAAAAAAGTTAAACTAATATTCATTGCTGGAATTGAGGAGAGGAACCATATCATTTGGAAATAGACAACTACTTATAAACTTTGCATTCCTAAAGGTAAGTGTTAAATTCAAATCTGAAGACGTTAGAGACTTGATATGTTGAGGTTTTTAGAAAACTAGTAAAAATAAAAATTATTTTAGTTGGTAATTAAATGTCATCTTATGTTAATTATGCTAATTTAACAAACACTTGTTCATGTTTATACACATTGACATGTTTCGATGGTACTCACACGTTGATGAAATAATAATTCAAATTATGCTGACAGATATGTGTAGATAATATGTATACTCTATTTTTCCAGTACATCGGTATTTGTGTATAAGAATATCCTATCAATTATAATATATGCACACAATATACTTAACGGATATGATATAATACCACAATAACCGTCTGGTGTGATCTTCACATGTTCAACAGATTATTAGTTTAGTGGGTTTGTAGGTAAAGAATAAAATATTCCATTGTCAATTTTGTTTTTCAAGAATAGATTTAATCTTGATTTAAAACAAAAGTGTTGTTAAATTTTAATTAGCCAAAACAACTTTTGAAAATGCTTGGCCTAGGACTATACAATAACAGTTTTCCACTGAGTACTTCCGTACTTAAGATAGATATTTGAAGGACGAGGTATCTTTTTAGCCAGATATATTTGTGCAATAAGACATAATAACGCAGATACCTATTTAGCTATTTTATGAGTTATGAAGTTTTATTACCAATATTGTTTATTTACAGTGAGGTTTTAGTTTGTATTACTGCCAAGAGCTTGTATATATTTCTGATAACTAAAATTTGAACCTAATTTCAAGTATAAATTTTATGTACCTTTCATAGTCAAAACTATGTCGCGAGTTCGAGTCCCATGTGAGGCAGTTGTCAGGTACTGACCACTTGTCGGTGGTTTTTCTCCGGGTACTTCAATTTCCTCCACTAACAAACCTGACATGTCTTTACATGACCCTTTCTGTTTTGATAGGGCAATAACCTAACAAATACCACTTGTTAAAATGAATACTTCAATTGTTGCGTTATTCAAGCAAACTTAACAGAACAAAATATAGGGACAGTTTTAAAAACATATACCTGTTAGTTTTGTGCCAAATGTTAGATGGTTTTACGGACGTTATAAAAGTAAAATATGCAACTATGTAGAATTATTGCTGTAATATAACACCCCTCCACGGACATATGTTTATCAGTTAATAGCTTATTTCCATTGTTATCGGTATGATGATGACCTTGGGTCGTTTTATCTATTTACTCAAGGTGACATGCTCACAACTCTAACCTATAAAGATTTGGTCATACATGAGTGATTTTCAATGAATTTATTTCATCACATAATACACATGATCCCCGGCTAATACTAACAATACGTTTAGTAAATATTTTTTGTTTAATATAACAAACCGCTTAATATTAAAAGTTACCATTTTAAAGTATAACATTCTATTAACATTTTATATTACAAAATCCAGTATATCGTCAGCGTTGCAAGGTAACCCCATATGTATTATAAACACACGAAATGTATCTTATCACAATTGTGTTAATGGGTACATATTAACAGTAACATTTTGTCTTTGATATTTAACCTAAATCGTTCACACTTGCGTAAATGCAGACGCTGGCGCGCAACGATACACACACCGGGACACTGACTTCCGAAAGTACTGTGAATGCTCATCCGGTTAGGCCTATTGCATCTATATTGGCAAACCTTCAATATAATGAATGTATGAATGTAAAGAGAATCTCAAATTATATATAAGGAAGTAAAATAATTTTATATATGAAAGGTAATTTTATTGTTAAACTATTTTTATGTACTTTCTGAACTTGACAATTTGTCCCGCCATAATGAAGCCAACTGTTCCGGGAGTCCATCACTTGGACGGCTCTAACAACGATTGTAAAACGTTGACAAAACAAAAGCTTTCTTATATCGGAACACTAAATTTAAAAGAAATGGTCGGTCGAAATATTAATATAAGGAATTATATCGTGATTTAAAATTGTGGTGTTTTTTTTTCTATAATATATATTTGTTTACTGGTTGTTAACTGTGCTTTTTTCGCCGATATTCCAACATTACGCGCATGCGCACGTCATAAAAAATTATGGTACAAACATGAAGTGTACACATCATTCACTGCGAAAAATGTAATAATTTCTTATATCTACATTTCGACGGAAATTAAAACCGATCATCAAATATCTGTACACAGAATGACGCTTACACATCAGTAAACAACAAAAAATAAAACACATTCCTTGAAGATGACACCGCCGACAGAGCAAAAATGATATTCATCATTTGAACAATAATTGGTTTTTAATCGTGTATACATATGCCTGATTAACACAAAAAATAATATAAAACAATTTGTTTCGCCTTTGATGCATGCGCAATCAGTAATTCATTTCATATAGAATATAGTGCCATGGAATTTTTTCAGGATGCAATTAATCATTTTTCACATTTTTAGCTTGAAATAAAATTAGAAGCTCAAACTTTTCAATGGTGATAATGGTGTAAAGTAAGTAACTTTTGTAACTGAAGAAAAATACTAAATCGTCTGCTATTTTTAATAATGAAAAAAAACATCATTTGTCAGCGGTGGAGCATCTTTAAAGAAAGAGCCATGCCAGTAGCAGCCTAATTCAATTACTGATCCGTAATTTGATACGTTGGATAGGAGTACATGGGAATAAGGATAACATGCATGTACTTTAATCAAACTGTAACGTTATACACACAAATATTAATTTTCACAAAATTACTCTTCAATGTAAACATGTTGATATTTTTATGCTTTTATATCCATACGAATTTACATGTATACAATTTTTCATGGTTTTATAATAGAATGTGAAAAAATACCAACTATGATCTGATAAATCTACGGAAGCCTGTTAGGGTCAAATTGAAAAAAAACCCACTATGTCATTATAACGACTAAGTATGTCGTAATAACGGCATCGTATCTCGTAATAACGAATAAGCCATGTCGCTATAACGACTTAGTATATCGTAATAACGACATAGTATATTATTATACCTCACCGATGAGTCACAGTCGCTGATTGGTCGAGAGACGTCACGTGTGCGGGCGACAAAACATTGTGTATCCCGCTGAACTTCATGTTCATACATCATGTTTCCCTCATGCGGAGCCCCTCGTACGTTTAGCAAGAATTGTCGTTCGTGTAACGGAACACTCCGAGGTATTTAGATAACAACAAAATGGATGGCAGACGACGCTTCCGTCTGCCTTTGACCGTCGAAATTAGTAATATTCTTATTGTAAAAGATACAGATAACACAATTACGCTCGATGTAATGTTTATATGATGTAACATGCTAAAGAGAGTTGATTTGGGTTGAAAGATACGATAGGTCTAACTTCTTATTCAACAAAAACTGTAAGGTTAGCCCAACACGGCAACGGTGATTTTGGGCCAAAAAACTGAAAGTCTAGCCATTACGTTAGACTTCTGTTCTAGCGCAGTAAACTTTGTTCGGTATAATAAACAATTACGTCGGTATAACAATATAGGTAAGTCGTTATTTCGACATAGCTAAGTCGTTATGACAAGATACTAAGTCGTTTTTACGACATAGTTAAGTCTTTACTACGCGATACTAAGTCGATATTACGACAGGGGTCCAAGGAGGGGTATTGTAAGGTTTAATGTTATATTCCACTTGGTATATCTGACTTTTCGGCATCGCCGAAACCTGATACGTTAAATGTTGAATTTTATGAAACAAAAACAAAATATTTACAAAAATCATCAATGGTACTTATATCAGTTGTAAATACATTCGAAAGTTAAGAATTTACAATGAGTTTTATCTACACTCAGCGGTGAAATAAGTCGTATAACAGTGAAGAATGTGGAAATGCTAACAATAATACACAAATCCCATGTTCGGAACAGCTAGTTTACATGACAATGAACTGCTCGTGACAGCCGGATGTACACTACAATAGGATAACTTTGTATTATCCCATCATCGATTAAAACAATACACTTGCAGCTTGCACACAGTGATAATTACAGTAAGTACAAAACCATATGGAACGTTTTATCATTACACAGCGTGTTTTGTTTTCCTTCTGACATAGCACTTGTTATTTATGTTGTAGATGCACGCAGCTAATATGATGTTGGTCACAGGCTTCGTCTACGTTGGTCTTCTGGTGGGCTTCTATTACCTCCCAGGACGCTGGACAGACATACAAACGATACCGCATCAGTGTAACGCATCAAAGTACATTGTCTATGATTGTCGAAACGACCAGTTGGGAAATTGCGGACAGTGGCCTGAAAGGATTTCTGGAATGTTACATGCCTACATAGTGTCACTTTTATTAAATCGAACGTTTGCTTTGAACCACGAACCTCCATGCAAGTCTGACTTATACTCTGATCCCACGCAACCAAGGTTGAAATGGCGACCACTAAAACATTATTGTGATTACAAAATGGATCTTAAGGATTCGTTCTATGATCTGATCGATCATAAAGCTTACAAATCGTCAATCTCAACTCTGAATCTTCAGAGTTTCTTTAACACAACCGTAAGCTTTATACGTGTCGTGTCTGACGATATGGAACTATTCAAGAAAAGAAATCATGCTGACAGACTTGTTCCCTTTTTGAAACTACCTGAGGCAGATGTTTATAGACAGTTTTACAGGGCAGTTACCCGTGACGTATTCCCGAACAACATAAGTAGAAATTTAAAATTACGAAAAGATAAGACGTTGATATGTGTCGATTTAAACACAGAGAAGTTTGGGACAACAGGTGACAATATTAATAGAAATGCTTTATATAGTAGTTTATCAAAATTCTTAAAACAGTTTAATACAGAATGGTATAACATTTACGTATCAACAGATTCACCAGGTATCAAAACATTCTTCCGAATTAAATTTAGAGACAATTTTAGTGATTTCCCCCTTAGAATGATTAACCGGACATATTACCAGTTAAATAAACTTTCATGTGAGGTCTTCCAGAGATCCATCCAGGAGCTTCAACTCCTAGCAACATGTGGTATACTTGTCATATCTAAAAGTAACTTTGGAAAATTGTCCGCATATGTAAGGACGTCCTCAGACAACTTGTATTGTCTATCGCCTCAAACTGGAGTCGTACCGTGTACTAGGTATAACTTAACATCAGTATTAAACTTACGCCTTTAAATCGGCTGTTTTTAACCTTTACCTCGGGTAGGACAGTCTGGTTAATGTTATGATATGTATAACACACCTAGTGATTGCTTAATGTGTAACGTTTAGATGAATAGTACGATATGTACACTGTCACCTTCATCGGCCATTTCATGTGCGACGTTTCGGTGTGCCAAATGTTTAATGAAAGTGACAATGTACAAATCACACTAGTTTTGATGAGGGTGACAAAGTACACATCAAACTAGTCATCGAAACGACACATCGAAATGTCTGATGAAGTTGACAATGTACATATCGATCTAATCATCGAAACGTCTCCCACAAAATGCGATATGTGATGAAGATGACAGTGTACAGACTAGACTACATACTAGAACTATTCAACTATGACCCTGGATGTTTATAGGGCGTTAAAGTAATAAAATAAAAGCAAAAACCCACATCGAACGGTCTTCGAGACGTATCACACAGGACAGTACATACACTGAACTACATACATCGAACTGAAACTGACAGAGTACGCATTGTACTAGTCATCGTAACTTCAAACAGGAATCAGTCACTGGTTGTGTAACACATTACATAAATGTATTGATGGACATTATAAATGGTAATCCGAATTGCCGAATGTGAAATTTGTAGTTTTGGATCTGTGTTGTAATAAAGGGCTATGGCAAAATATTAGTGCAAACGCCTCAATTGCAATAGTTGTCGAATTGAGCGATTATGTCTTACAAAGAAACATGAATGAATCGACAGCATGAATTTAGACTTAAAGAGTCATGTTTTCTTTCATTTCGTTTTATAAAATTAAATTGTCAAGAAATTATATAAAGAGGAAATAAGCATCAGCATAACCAAAACGTGTTCATGTGTTAATATAAGGTCTTCGAGTATTCTGTCCACGTTAGCATTAAGTTTTTAAAATGTTCTGTGATCTATTGGTAACCGATATTCGAAATAAAAAGAAAATCACATCTTTCAGTTGTAGTGTCATTCGATTAGATTCTGTTGATTTTTGTGCATTTTGGCATAAAATTGTTTTGATTTTGAGATTTGTACTGAGTTGTACTTTCATGCAACGATAAAGAGGCATTAATTTTGCAGTCACATGATGTTTCTGGAAGATATAGCCCTACTACCTGAAGCATAGAAAAGTTTCAATCACTTTCTATTGCATAATGGATTCCTCTATTATGCAAGCTATCGGTGAGAAGGTCCATTCTCCACCAATCTTGAGATTACCTTTTGTAATGTTTATGCTGTAACGTTTGCTCCGTCATCGAATGTTACACGTGCGTCTACCAGCACGAGGCGTGACTTAAAACTGACTGGCGATTAATTACTACATTATTAGCATGTCAAAAACAAACATCATGAATAATATCTATTGAAAAGATCCAATTTAAATTGAAAATTGCGAAAAGGTGTGCCGGACCGTGATTTAGTAGAGTAGAGTTAAACAGCCCTGGTAATATCTAAACATTTATAAATAAATAATGACACCTATAGGCTGTAAAGATCACCACATATACCTTTGAACATCAGTGTATATCGCCAGCTTAATTAAGACATTAATTATGCATTAATTAAACATTGCTCTGGCGCTTTGAAAGACATATTTGTAATTTGTAGACTCATCAAAACACAGCTTTAAAAGAGTAGTATCAAAACAATATCAATTATACAGGGACACATGTATAGAGTATCAGAAACTAAAACATAAATCTATACTTTAGTATTCTCTAGGTATGCATTCATCAAATCCCAATTGTTTTCGAGCATAGTGAACTCATCTTTAGGTACGTTAACACAAGATTAATTTCAGAAGGACTTACCATCTCTTTCAAAACAACAATGCATTCTTAAAGAGACAGTCGAACCCATCATTACGGTGAATATTTTTCACTGCAAAATGGAAAGCGTTTTGTACTGGCTTACAATTGCATCATGTATGATGTGTGTAAAATGGGTGAGTGTAGTTTATTTAGACTACTTGATATGCTTTTAATTACTTTTAATTGATTTTTTTCTGGAGGCAATTTATTTACAAATAACAAGGTCTGTTGTTTTTAGTTATTGTTATTTATTTTCAAGATCTGTTAAACGATATAAACAACCACCTAAAAACACAACGTGTATATGTTACAAAAGATAAAAATATAAAATAAACATGTTTATATAATCTCTTTCATAAACGGGTCGTTTACATTTTGAAATAAGTTGTTCTTATATTAATGAAGCGGATGGAAACAGCTGTTTTATATAACAACAAAAATATCTTTATCAAATAATTTTCATTGAGTTTTAGTTTAAAACGATATCTCACCTCTGATAATGATTTTTGTTTAAAATTAAGACATACGTAGGCATTGCTTAATCATCACATTAATTTTCTGTTAATAACAAGCTTTGATGAAATGTGTTTTTAAATAAATTCTGCTCATATGATTTAACTTCTATTAGTTAGCACCAAATCCTATAATATGATTTTTATAAAGTGTGGAATCGCGTGCTTACTACTGTAAGGTTTTATTTATTTATTTATTATTTATTTATTTATTTGTTGATTGTGCTTTGCTTCTTTTAAGTTCGTTCTTTGATTATGCAAATATCAAATGTAGTAGCAAAACAAAATTAAAAAAAAACTTCCCCGCATTTTTGTTTATGTTTACAATACTTATTATCCTATTGCAAAACTCCTTTCATCACATATCTACATACCTACAATCTGATTAAAATACAGATCCTTTTTATCACTACGTTAGATAAGAGGATCTGAGAAAATCCCATTAGGGGTCATGTCCAGATGACCTTTGGAAAGAGCCAATCAAATTGCTGCTGACAAAATTTTGACAGTGAATTTCAGTGGAAGAAACAGTTTGAAAAATCTCTCAGAATTTTTTCCGTGTAGGTAGTCATCTCGTCCAAAGAGCAAAATAAAGCTAATCGTATTGGTATTTTGGGACGAAATGACGTTTTCAATTGATAGAGCAACGTGCAGAAAATACATTTGATCTGAATTACACGTGGTATAAAGGTCATCCGAACATGACCCTTAATCGGATTTTCTCAGATCCTCTATTTAACGGAGTGGTTATAAGGGTCTGTATTTCAATCAGATTGACATACCTACATTGTATAATATATTTCGGTCGATAGGTAACAAGCCTTAATTTAAGGGAAGGTTTTTTTTCTATTGGAAATATTTGCTTGGTCTGTTTTGCAAGTTTACTTATTTTTGGTTTCATTTTTATGTAATGTCACAATAGAGCATAGAACTATCTTATATAAGGACAAGTTTTTTTTCCCAATTCTTGAAAACATTCTTCATTATTCATTCTTTCTTAGTCGTAGTCTTCGTTGAGCCAATACTTTTTTTAAAACCAGTTTCCGAAACAAGCCAAATTTTTGGACAGTAATTGACATCCTTTCACCAACTACGCATGTTTTTTTCTTTAATAACTTTCAAAAATAAAGTGCAATTTCAAATCGAAAAAGAAGTTAATCAAATTGCATTATTTTATATTTACATTGTAGTTATATCATTAGTATTGACGTGTATGGTTTCCCTTTACGATTGATGATTATATTAGTGTTAATCATAATTTTTGTTGTGTTTGAGCTCCACAACACGAATAATTTATAATACTTCGAGTTGATCTTAGTTTGCAATAATATTATTATCATAGAAGTATGCAGTGTAATATTAGATTAAATGCATACATTGTAACATCTATGTAAATATGTAGAACTTGCTTGAGTTTAAAGCCACACTATACGTAACGGTAAAAAAAGAAGATTCGACTCTGATATTATTAGTATTTATAGATACAGTTGAAATTAAGTTATATTGAAGAATAAATATAGTGCGTGCGAAGTATGCTAATCAGAGATAGATGTGGTTATATTAGGCTTTCCTGAATATATGGCATACAAAACAGACAATGGAGCAATTTAATGTGTTTTGTTTCCGCTTACTACTTTCATGTCATCCCAGAATTTGACGCTTAGCTGTTTAGAGAGTTCAATAAAATACATTTGTGATTAGTTTGGTGGATACAAAAAAAAATCAACATTTTAAAATGCTATAAATACTCATGTCTCAGAGCGAAATTATTTTCATTTGATTGTACGTCACACGTTACACTCGAACAGAATATCAGATTCGTATTGGCTTTTTTTTTTTTTTTCTTTTGTTATTTTTGGGGTATTCTCGTTGCATTAAAAGATTAAGATTTCACCATAGAAAGTCAGCTTTTAATTACATAGTGGTTCCATTACAGAGAAAAGATGAGTGACTATTTTACTACTAGTAATTTTGAAGTTTTCAATAGAGAGTAGCAAAGTGTTCTTTATCCATTGGGCTACTAATACACCCTCTCTTATCAGGTAGATTTCCCTATAATTTATTTTAATATATTATTATATCTGTCGAAAGTATTTGAACAGGCGAAATATCATAATGAGAAATTATTGAATACAAAACATGCAAACTTTTATTCCAACTCATCTACATCATTGCACATTTGGAGTATATGTTGGTAGTATCTCAATTATCGATTACCAATGCACAAGTTCATTTTTAGGATTTATATTAGTCGATATTTTTTCCTAAAAGATGACTGAACAAAACAATACTTCGTTTCGGATTGAATTTATCTTGGCCAATACAAATTCAGTGTAATTTGTTCGTATCATCCAATGTGTAATTTTGTAATATCTTTATATATGTATATGATACAAATTTATTCGAATCTCAAGCATGTATATGTCTTAATAATTTCCACCCAAGAAATTGTAAATTGTTACTAAATGTGCTAGCAATATGTAATTAAAAAATATAATGATCCTTTTCTTACTGTATGTGTGCTGTGTGTATGCATATTTAAGTTTTGTCACATTTGGCGAAGAGGGAATCCTAATATAATTATAGTATCCCCTTTGTCTGGTACAATATAAATACCAAGAGTCCTCTCAGAAATGTGGAGGATTGTTCCCAAAAGACCTTTGGCTTTCATTTCAATGTATCTACAACAATAAAAATTTATTCACTTTGACAAAATTCTAAAACAACAAATCCTGATTATGACTGGAAACCATAAAATTGATTGAGAATATTGAAAACTGATCGGCATCTGCCAATCAAACCGTACTTGACTTTGTATTGTGTATAATGCCATGCTTAAACCGATATTGAATTGAAACACGTGCATTAACAATCACGAGGCCTGGCTGCATCCTGATTGGCGATCAGTTAATATATCATTAGAAACCCATAAAAACAAACATCTTGAATAATATCTATGGCATAGTCTCGATTTAAACTGAAGTTTCGAAGTGGTGCGATGGGCCGTGATTTAATAGTGTATACTTAAATGTCCCTGTCTAAACATTTATAAATAAACCAAGACACATAGGCAGAACAAATCACTATATATAGCTTTGTACATCAGTGTCTATCGCCAGCGTTTTCAAGACATTAATTATGCATTAATTAAACATTGCTCTGGCGCTTTGAAAGACATATTTGTAATTTGTAGAGACATTAAAACACGACTATCAGAGTTAGGTATCAAACCAATATCAATTATACATGGAAATATGCGTAGAGTATCAGATGCTGACAGATAAATATATACTTTAGTATTCCCTTGGTGTATATTGAGAGTCTCCTGTGCTGTCGCGATGGATGGAAAGTAATACTTGTCGGAAGTCGGTTCACGCACGCCGCGGAAATGCACTACACGCCAGTTGAGGGAGAATTCATCAAATCCCAGTTGTTGTCGTGCCTAGTGAACTCATGTATGGGTACGTTAACAATATATTAAATTCAGAAGGATTTACCTTCTCCTTCAAACCAACAGTGCCTTCCTAGAGGGGCATTCGAATAAATCTTTCTGGTAAATATTTGTCACTATAAAATGGAAAGTGTACTGTTCTGGGTTACAATTGCTTCATGTTTCGCGTGTGTTCAGATGGGTAAGTGGTGTTTATTAAGACAAATTCGTATTTTTTCATTACATTTATCTTTCGGTAGACAATTTGATTTTATTTTGTTGATGTTTATTCATTTTTAATTCATTTTCAAACCATGTTAAATGACATAAACAACCAACAAGAAAACAAAAGACAAAAATACATGATAAGCATGTTTATATTACTTCCTTCATAAACGGGTCGTTTACTGCTTTGGAATAATTTGTTTCTGTTATACCATATTGATACGTACTTATGTACTTACTAAATGCGTTTAAAAGCATCATAAATTATGAAATTTCAACACCAATATTCACCGTGATGTTAATTTGAATAATAAGACGTCATATACATAAGGATGAATCCCTTATGAAATTACATTTTATTACCATCTATGATTCAACAATAATTATATCATAAGTATTGACGTGTACAGTTTTCCTTTGCGATTGATGATTAGTGTAAACTCTGATTTTTGTTGTTTTTCAACTACACAACACGAATAATAACGTATTTAAGTTGATCCTTATATTTTCAATATTATCAATATCCTAGCTGTCCATAGGTAAATTAAGCCAAACCATTCAGCTTATCAACTTGTACTTGCCTTGATAATCTAATCACCAGAATATGCAGAATATTTGTTTCTTTGGTGATTCAACGTCCTTTTAACAACCAGGGTCATGTAAAGGCGTCTTCCTTATATGCGGTGTATAGCGCGTATGTAGTTTACGGTGCGTATTTTAGGAGACTGCGGTATGTTCGTGTTGTGCCTTTTTGTATTGGTTTTTAGCTCACCTGCCCTGCACCGTCCGGCGTCAACTTTTCCATTTAAACAACTTCTTCTCCAAAACTTGGAGATCTAGAGTCCTGAAATTTGACTTATAGCATGCTGGGATGAAGGGCTACCAAGTTTGTTCAAATGAATGACCTTGACCATCATTCAATGTCACAGGGGCCAAATAGGTGAAAATCTTTAACAGACTTCTTCTAATTAACCAAGAGGCCTAGAGACCTGAAATTGGGCCTGTCACATGCTGGGATGAAGGGCTACCAAGTTTGTTCAAATTAATGACCTTGACCTTCATTCAAGGTCACAGGGGTCAAATAGGCTGAAATAGTTTGTTAAGACTTCTGCTTCATAACAAAGAGGCCTAGAGACACGATACTGGGCATGTATCATGCTGGGATGAAGGACTACCAAGCTTGTTTAAATGACTGACCTTGACTTTCATTCAAGGTCAAGGGGGCCAAATAGGCTAAAATCTTAAAACGACTTCTTTTTTAAAACCAAGAGGCCTAGGAACCTGATATTAGGCCTGTGACATACTGGGATAGAGGGCTACCAAGTTTGTTCAAATTAATGACCTTGACCTTCATTCAAGGTCATAGGGGTCAAATAGGCTGAAATCTTTAAACGACTTCTCTTTAATAACCAAGAGGGCTAGAGAGCTGATATTGGGCATGTGGCATGCTGGGATAAAGGGCTACAAAGTTTGATCAAATGAATGACCTTGACCTTCATTCAAGGTTACAGGGGTCAAATAGGCTAAACATTTTTAACGACTTTTTCTTAATAACCAAAAGGGCTAGAGACCTGATATTGGTCATGTGACATGCAGGAATAAACGACTACCAAGTTTCTTCCAATAGATGACCTTGATCTTCATTCAAGGTCGCAGGGGTCAAATAGGCTAAAATCTTTAAACGACTTCTTAATAACCAAGAGGCCTAGGGACCTGATATTGGGCCTGTGGCATCTTGGGATGAAGCGCTACAAAGTTTATTCAAATGAATGACCTTGACTTTCATTGAATGTCACAGGGGTCAAATAGGCTGAAATCTTTAAAAGATTTCGAATTAACACCCAAACAGTCTGGGGACCTGATATTGGGCCTATGGCATGCTGGGATCAAGGGCTACCAAGTTTGTTCGAATGAATGACCTTAACACATTCAAGGTCAAAGGGGTCAGATCGGCTAAAATCTTTAAACAACTTCTTAATAACCAAGAGGGCTAGAGACCTACAAATTTTGTTCAAATGAATGCCCTTGACTTTCATTCAAGGTCACATGAGTCAAATAGGCTAAAATCTTTAAAAGACTTCTTCTTAAAAACCAAAAGGCATAGGGACTTGATATGAGGCCTGTGGCATGCTGGGATACATGTAGAGGGCTACTAAGTTTGTTCAAAAGAATGACCTTGACCTTCATTCAAAGTCACTGGGGTCAAATACGTTAAAATCTTTAAATGACTTTTTAATAACCAAGAGGCAAAGAGGCCTCTAATGTGCTTAGGGATGATATAAATTCTTATTTACTCTTTTTTTAAGTATGAACCATGTATGATTACCAGATTGCAGGTGAGCGATTCGGTCCCATTGGGTCCTTGTTCAAACTAGGTATCAAGCTTTACGCTGTTTTTTTCCAGCCAATTAGAGGTGGCGTTACAAACAGCGACGTCTATATACGTTATAAGATATATAACGATATATATAAGTTATATATATTTTAATCCTACAGAAAAACTCGAAATAAGCAATATTTGGTGTCACGGTGCCAGATTTGTACAGATGTGCGTAACTTTTATCAGACGCTAGCCATCTGCCAATTGGAATCCCATGTGGGCAGTTTCAAGGTTCTCGCCGCCGCTGGGCGATGTTGTTACCTCGGCTTCCTCGGTATTTCCCCAACTCATAAATATGAATAGCACGTCCTTAAATGACCCTGTTAGACATTACGCGATTTAAAGGGAACTAAACGATCAATTCTGAATTTCCATTTCACTGTTTCAATAGCTGTTTGGGAGCCATTACTGATTTTGAACGTGACTGACAAAACATCTGTCTCTCCATTGGATATATGGAATGACCAAGAATTGCGCCAACCACCACAGGACATCACAACTGAAGATTGGATCAGGGACGGAAATAAGCCACCACCTTTCGTATCGGACCGAATTAGCCATTGGGATATAGTGAGGCCTGAGATGGTAATAAGATAGAAATTGTCATTTAATATCATTATCATTCTCTTTATTTCCTCTATTCTTAAGATTACATAAATATAATAACATATATGTAATACAATACTTAACATTTAAATTGTACAACGAATAATATACGTGATGTGACATTTAGTTGAGTATATGTACATGTACATGCAACTGTTTTAGTACTAGATATATTTATAAGTGTATTATATAGCAAAACAATTCAGAGAAAGGAAAACAACAAAAATAAAAATGATAAAAGGAAGGAAAAAAAAGAAAGAAAATGAAAAAATTCAACATGTATATACACACAATGAACACTACATATGAAAGTAATAATTATAATAGTTAGACCTTGTAATCGTTTGAATTTTTTTATATGTTTTAAACATATCTTACAAAAACATGACGAAATTCTATAAACTCATCTCTTCAATTCATGCATGTTTTTTACCACCTATGAGTATATTAAATAACTGGATGGGAATATAAGTATACGTTAAAACCGATTCAAGCTCACACCAAAACCTTTCTCGCACTCTCCCGTAAATCCACATATTGTAAAACAAACGTATACGTATATATATATCATTATACATTATCCCAGACCTACGGCATTACTCTAATTTCTCTGTCTCTGGACTTGTTAAATTAACAAATAATGACATTTTAATGTAAACTGATGTTCTAGTCTACAGATGTTCATTAATAATCTTGATAATGCATGAGGAGACAAAGTATCATATACTAAAATAAATAAGATCACCATCAAAACGGATCCATTCTTTCAACGTTCTTCCTTCATATAAATGTAGATTATATTTACTTTCGCTTTCCATGAACTCTTTAACACAATTTGACAAATACTCTTGTAAGAATTTGTATCAATTGTATTTCTTAAGAATAGCAAATATATCATTTGTAACACCATAACTGTTTATATCTGATCCCATGTCTGACATAAAAATTCGAGTGAAAAATATGTGATATGATATACAGTTTCTATCAAGGTTACATGTGTGTAAAAAACATTTATTTCCCCATGTCTATATATGCCTCTGAAGCATTAAAGAAGTCTCGTGCACATATCGGTTCGAATTCATGTATGAAACCCTTTAATTGATATTTTTATAATTTTAAAATAATAATAATAATTTTAAAATATTCACATTTCGGAGGGCACCACAATTCACAGCCCTAAAGGAAAGAAGCAGATATTTTTGATGTAATTTATATTTGATGTTATTATTAAACAGCTGTCTTGTGTTTTCATAAGGTGATAGAAATAAAAATAACAATAACGTTAGTTTTAGTACATTAATATCGTCTTAACCTGTATTAGAAGGTTAATTAATTTTACTGTTCAAAGCTATTTTAGCGGGTTAATTTTGAAAATTTAGCAGCCATGAAAGAAGGGCGAATACAGTAAAACGATAAAAAGCACCTGTATTTGTAACACACAGATATGCTCTTACATATAAAGTAATATATTCATCTACATTACTGATACTTTGTTTCGTCGCCAACTTTTAGCTAAATGCGATTGGCTGATTTCGTTGTATAAAGAATGTATAAGCATGCAATGTTATGTTATTCCAATAAAATTTTTAACAATTATAAAATTATTTTACAACTTGAAGTCAAAGCACTCAAGTTTTGACCAATAGTTAACGATTGATTGACTGTTTATAATATTGTTAACCCAACATATAATCTTTTTTCCATTGAAATTTTCCAGATTGAAGTGAAAGTAGTCAACTTCAAACATCGATGTTACTGTGTTTTATCTGACATTTAGTTTACGATAACAGTGATTGAGTGGTTTCAGTATTGTTGACGCAGCATATGATAATTATAGTTTCCACTGAAATGTTTAGCAATACGATTGATTGTCTAGATTGAGGTACAGGCAGTCAACTTCAAGCAAAACGATGTACAGATAGTACAGTCTATCCTTTTCAACACCACCACGAGTAACTCTAGCAGTTTTGACGACTGGATGAAGGGAGAGTACTTATCCAACCAAAACAGGATGACAGAAGTAATCGAGACACCAGCACAACTCCGGCCGTAAGTTTGAATGGCAGTTGATAGAACCTCAATGAAATATACCACAGCCTCACAAACCATACATACATCCAGGCACACATGGATTGCCCCTGACTTTATAAGACCTAATAAATAAAATGTTGTTTTTTCACGACGATTAACTGTCGAGAAATAAAATTATGTAATCATTTTGCCACGAACAAATGTGGAATTTTCCTACTGACACTCAAAATGTGTCGGTTAGAGACAGTCTCTTGTTAACATCAGGCGCAGTATATACAACGTCAATGCAATAACACAACCCTTCAAAACATACATACATTCATATACCGCAGCAAATTGACTACATGGGAGGTCGTTCCTTAATGGTCTGTGCTAATGTTGATGCTGATCTAATAAAGTGAATGTTATTTTTTCACAACGATTTACCTTCGCAACGTAATTAAGGATTAACTTCGAAAGATGAGTTTTGGTGACATAACACAGCAATCTGAATGCACTCTAAATAGCCCGCAGTTTATCATGAGTGTTCACTCAGATTTTTGTATTATGTATATGTCCATACCATAAAGCACATATTTAAATTAATTCGTCTCATTCAATTTTCTATTATGGTTAAATCTTTTCCAAATTCATTTAGTATACTTCTTTAATCATTGCAATCATTACGCTATTACTTCATCCAACCCGAAGGCTGATAAAGTAAACAGTTAAGCCGATGAAAATTTTCGTTACTTAGCAAAATTGAATTTTACGTAATATAACTCTGCTGTACGTATTTGTATTAATTTCATCGCGATACATTTCCACGATCTTTCATTCAATGTGAAAACCGCTAAATCATTTTGTTTCTTTTCTATATATTTAAAGTAGTATTACTTTTAATTTCACCATCACAATATGTGAATATGGATGCTTGTATATGATGGTTCAGATCCATAAAACAATAATACACTATCGACTTAGTGGCAAATGTCGCATGGAATATCACACGTTTTGAAAGAACCGCCACATTCAACGGCATGTTTCAAAATATCGTAAAACCGAGGCATGGGAGTTAATGCTGCCCGTCATTCAGAGCTCACATTGCAAAAGATACAATGTTGTGCGATGTAATACATTGTTGCATTCAAAACCACGATGGCATCTGATGAAGTTATGATGACGTTATATTATTTACAGATCCCACGTTGTAATTGCAGAGGTTCACACATGTCATACACAATATGATTTACTTGGATAAATAACTATTTGTCCGCCGATTACTTTTAAAAAAGAACATTCAATAATACTATGTGTGATATAAAAATGATACAAATCAGGTCGTAATATAACTTTCTGTAATTTTAATTTCATTTTCGTTATATTTACTGTTGCTCTGGTGCATTGTAAACACAGGATAGTTCCAACTCCCTCTCCGCAAAGAGAGTCAGTACACCCTTTTCAGAGATATAAGAGATAAAAGCAATAACACATAAAGACTCCGCAGTGAATAACATGAATCACCATATGTGGGAGCAGTTCTGTTGTAAATATATCTTTAAAATTGAATATTTTGTGTTTTTTTCTGGTGGCTATGTGCCAAAGTTCGGTAACCTGCTGTACGATTTCTTTATTTACAAAAAATGCGAATTGAAACTGCTCCCACATACAGACACCTATTATTTGTCATAACGAACAATATCATACCAAATTTTTGAAGTGTAATATACGGAAAAAAGGTGTGTCGGGAGAATTTTTGAAGGGTGTTAATGTAGTACATATATGACGTCACGTGACTTCCCAAAGGAAAGATAAACGCTTTTTACTTATGCATGCTATTCCCAACCCTCCGGGTATTTGGACAATAAATAGTTTGAATAAAATGATTTATGAATAAATCAAAAATTTCAGAATTTTCTTTTCGTGGTACAGATTTGATGTTTTAATAACTTTGCGAATACGTTCTTTATAAAATTCGGTAAATATGGAATGTTTAAAACTTAGTGAGGCGAAGAAAAATATATAGAAGTAGAATACCTTACCTTTTTGTATGACAAAATTAAATTAATTTAATTAAAAATTATGGTCATAGACCATACAATTTTAAAAGTGATAAAATTTTGTCGTAATAATCAGCATATTGGTCACTTCTCTATATGTTTTGATAACATCATGGTATTTTTATGAAGGTATTGACATTATCTATTACAGGCAGAATGCTCTAGTTAGGTATAATTATGCTTCAAATGGAACTTCCGGGAATTTAACCGTTTGAGGGATGACCTTCCTACTGGACACCCAGAATGTGTCTGAAAGGGGCAGCCTTCTGTTAACATCAGACGCTAGGAATATCGGAGATATTGGAGGTAATTTACACATTTTATATATATAATAGGTTTGTTTGTGCTATGGGTATAAAAGCCATCGGATCCTGACACCCTACATAAAATTCAGAATCGATAAATGCGTCTTTTCAACAGTGAAAGCAATTTAATACTGTAATACCAATCCGATGCAAACATCACAACATTTAAATGTATCCTGAATTGACTATCCTCGATACTCAAGGAGTTACTATCACAATCAGCCCTGGAATATTTCATTACAAATAAGTAACCCCTATATGTCGATGATGTGAATAGACAGGTGTCGATACATGTCATTCTTAAGTTGTTTTACTTTAATGGGGTAACCACAATGTACCGTTGTTCCAACTACCTGTTTCATCTTTTGTCGCAGACAAAGACTCATGTTGAGGAAGGTATCTCCTTGAAAAGACCAACATAGTATATATTGACCGACACCATCTTGATACTTCTTGTTTGATTTATTGCAGATATTCTCTTCAACCTAAACACTCACACGTACAAGTCCTCGTCGGACCTGTTTGGAGTGGTTTTTGATAGTAATAACCACGAAAGAATTAGCTCAACCAACCATAAAATAGTTTGCAAAGATTACATGACTACTGACAACAAAAAGTTATTACGTCTCCGCTGTGAAATTGGAGGAGGAGTTGTCGTCAAGACCTTGTTAATATCCGGCGGACCATATGTCATAAGCATGACATTAGACGACGGATCACAGTCATCTGAGGTAGTCTGGGTAAGGATTCGTACTTCTATTTTTAGAGTTAATGTCAATCATGTAATCGGATTAAATGAAGTTCCTTATTCTCGCTCTGTGTCATCGATAATCCGACAACTCGCCGTTAGAGGTCACGAAATGGTGACCTCAATACTGTTTGTTCAAATGTTCGCTTTACCGGTAATTAGCTTAAAACGACATTTCATCACATTTTCTCGTGTACATTATGACAGAAGACAGACTTAGCAGTAAGTTATATTTTCACTTTGTTTTTATTTTCGCCATATCAGTGCATAATAATTGACGTAAAATTATTTAAAAAAATATCATTCAGTTCCAGCAAAAATCATCCGGGATACTTTAGGGGGTTAATAAAATTATACTTGATCACCATATGAGCCAAATTGACTCCCCTGTTTCGGATGTATAGATTCAAAAGGTCGATAGAACGTGACCCTAAAAGGACGTTGTGCGATATTATATGTTGCATTCAGTGGGAAAGAATCACAATTATAGCGTGGCCTAGCTGCTACGACAGTCTAGTAAACTATCTCTAAAATTCTTAAGTATTTTTCTTTTTAGATTCGTCGCTTTCACAAAGAATACAACAAACGCATCTTAAATGTGGTAATCACCCCGGCGACGCCTGTCATTGACCTCATATATGATATAGAATTAATTTTTGCGTACACATGTAAGTAGGAGATAGTTACTCGATGACGTCATTTCCTCTATTAGTACTTTATATATATTTCATTTGTGAATGATTTATTGGCTGATGTTCTTAACGTCAATAAACTACACAATACGCCAAGGTCATACAATGTCTCACTATAATACGATAAATACCCACGTCAGTGCACAATAATTTAAAAAAAATATATTCAAAAATACCATAATGTCGCTAAATATAAACAAATATATGATTTTTTTCATAATTGTGTCAACATCACAATTAATAGGTACCTACATCTCCTCAGGAATGAATTTTATTTGAGAGTTGATCGAAAGATTTGAAACAGAGACATTCATGAATCTATAATGAAAAACTAGAAAACAGGAGCAATATTTAATTTTTCTTTCAAAGCTGTCAGTGTAGTGGCACACTGTGTAATACTATGTTGTTCACCATGGTATTGTTTTACAGATCTCCCCTATGACGTCGCTGATTACTTTGTTATACGGGGAAGATTCGGTAAGTCAGAACAAATACTAAGTGACATCATCTAAATAACATTTTGTACACATTCTACGACTTGGACTGTGTGGACATATCTCTGATCTGTCACAAGATGTAATCAAAGATGTCGCTACACGTAATTTGTGTATGGAAGCAAATTTATCCCAATGTATGTGTAACAGATACACATGTCCAATTTATAATAGGTTTCTCCGTCTTTGCATATCCCTTGTGACTAGATATCTATTGCAACGTCATTATTTTCTGAGCGAAAAATTCACATCGTTTCTCCGGAAAGTATTACAACGCTCGCAAACACAAGACATCAAATCAGTGTTTACGCACTAGGGCAGCCATGCAGCTCATTCTTTGTAAATTTGAATTTCCTCAGCCACCTGCGACGAGCCCCCTGATATACCAAATACGGTAATAGAAGGCACTGGGTCCACGACGGGATCGTCACGAACCTACACATGTACCAATGGGACTAGTGTTATATCGGGCCCGTACCCTGCTACGTCACACTGTCAAAACAACGGGACCTGGTCATGGCCAAACATACAATGTCTTGGTCGGTAACAGTTATCATACCATAGAGTATTTTTGAAATAATTATTAATGTATGTATGACATTGTAATAACTCTATATAATAACGAATACCCAGTTATTTTTTAGATTTGGACCAAAAACTAGGAATCGAAAATATGTTAATCAAAAGGCCGCAGTTTTGCCTTGATCATGGTAACCAAATTTGTTTGGTTTTTTAAATGCAAAAAATTGGATGTCATTGACTCGAGAAAACATCATTTAATTCCACTTAATTTTCGCGACCTTAAATGTCCACATATAAAATTAAAAGAATATCATACTAGCATATATACCTATGGTTTATTACTGTTACCAATACGCGACTCTTCTTTATTCGAAAAGAAACAACTATGCAACTCAATTCCACAAACTTAAAAGTTCTCATAGGAAAGCATTACAGATTTTATGGAAACCTCATTAAATTATGGTTTCCCACTAACTTTAAATGTGTTATACTTTCGGAAGTTAAATTTGCAAGTATGGTAAGTTAAGGAAGTTCTAAATTTTACGGCTGCTGAACCCTATCTGTGAACGACGAAAGTACGATACTACTGTAGCTAGTGTGCATTGTATTGAATGAAATGACGCAACAAGTTGTCGCGTCCCACTCAATCTAAAGTGGCGATGATTGGCTGAACTTGAAGTAGGCGGAGTTAAATATGACTGAAGTCTCATTTGCTGAAGATCAAACGTTAGCTGAACGTTGTGGATAAATTTCTAACCCGCCTACCTTTAGCAGCTATAAAACACATTTATGGCACATCTTCATAAACAACGGTTACTACCGCTGGAAAGAGCGATAATTTTCCTTCTCGTAGAATAAGCATGAGTGAGGCCAAAAATATGATTAAACGTATTGATCATAAACCTTAGTGATAATATATATTTTATGTGTAATTCAGCTTATCTGCTTGTAGAATGCAGAGTTTGTACTCAACATGACTTAATTTACCTAAAACATAAATCTTTTAATCATTTGTAGCCTAGACTTTCGTTGACAAAAAAGTTCAATTTCCATTTAACAGTAATTAATTATATATATATATATGTATTGCATTTAACACACACATTGTAATTTGTACCAGTTTATTACAGAAATCCTAACGGTTTTTAATTTGTAATCGTATGTTTTTAATAGATAGGTCAAATAAGAGAGGTATTAAAATTTAAACACACCCCGCGTCTTAATTTCCCTTGTATCACAAACATTTCGCCTACAATTTAAAATTAGACTTATTAGGCCTATGCATGTGACAAATTTATAACCTTTCAGTATGATAGGCAAACTATACCAAAAATACTAGACATGTAAGATGATGATTTCTACATGTAACTTGAACATGAAACTTGAACTGCATGCAGGGTAGATTTTTTGTATAGATCAGGAGTCTACTGACCTTCTCGAATTCATATTTTCGATACTGCAAACTAAGCCAGATACTAATTGATAATAAAATGAACACCATCGATAATTTGATAAGTATATTATAATTGTTTATGTTGACATATCATCGGTATCGCTGATACATGTATACATATGAAGGCCCCGTCCATCTTCGGCACAACCATCAAGTTGTAACATCCAAACCCACGTGCCTTTCAAGTCATCTTTGGCCCCGCCCACCTTGTTAACGAACCATCCAATGAGAAAACGCTTTCATTCTCGAAGCCGCGGAGTACTTGTCTTTGATTATGTACTATCGATACTTGTCGTAATTGTATTACATTTTCGGCGTTCACAGATAGGGTTCAACTGCAGTAAGGAATATTCAACGAACTGAACCATGTTAATTTAAAATTCCACAAAGGAAAACGTTGCAGATTTCAAGGAAACCTCTCTAACTGAAGATCTTCGGATATAATCAATGTAGGTGTTGAATTATAAGTTTATAAATTTAAGTTAGGGAATATTCATGAGTCATGATATATTAAAGAATATGAATGTTTGTACTTCAACAGTGGGTTGTGGTGATCCTCCTACAATACCAAATACGGAAATGATAGGAGAAGGATCGTATCGGACTTACAGATGTGTTATTGGTTCCAGACTAGTGTCGGGCAAAATTCTAGCCCCGTCCAATTGTGAACGTGGAGAATGGGCCATCCCCAATATCCGATGTGAATGTAGGCACTACCTTATCATAATATCCAATTTTACGGAGTCAGTAACACTGTTGATATGTTCTTGAAAGTGTATATCGAGACGATTTTATTATATCCAAAATTACACTAGCCTCTTCATGATGACCAGATCGATACACTTTCTTCAATTCAGCATAAGAATTTCTTTATGGTATAAAAGAGGTAACTCGTATTTTTATTGGAATACTTAAATGACTTCGATTGTAACTATGTGTATCGTGTTAAACCTATTATAGAAAGTTTTGTATGCTTATTCTGACTTATTCAATACCGTTAAAGGTATTTGACATTCGTAGGAGTACGATTTGGTGGCAGAAATATTTTTCTCCCATTCCCTTGGCTCCATTTGTCATGATCCGTCGTTTGTCTTATATAATACATATTTGTTTTGTAAGCAGTCAAATATGGCCTTGCAATGGATATGTAGTAACCTAATGATGACCATTTTAGCATTTTTATTTACATTTTACAATTATAAATATATGAAATAAAATAGTCATAATTATTTTGATTTATTTCCTTTAATTTTAAGTGCTACAAGGGGATTTAATGTTAATGAAAATGCTTCTTTCAACCAAATTATAATCAAAACACATACATTTCCTTTTTGGTAATTCTAACATCCAAATGTTCTCCCTATAGATACAGAACCAACGACAACCGAGACCGGTTCTACATCAATTACGTCAATTGACACAACCAGTGGTACATCTGAAATGACAACATCTACCACATCTACAACATTACATACTACCCCAGATACTAAAACTACGGTCACGTCAAAAGATGTGACGAGTGATTGTGTCGATACGATTGATCACACTGCAGATCAGAATTTGGCAGGTAGGTTTTACGAAGCAGTTACTATCAATATGTAACTCTGCTCTTTAGTTCGATGTGTTGAGCATCAGCCTAGTAGTTCACGTGTTATGTGATAAAATATTTAATTTTTGTTCATCTTGATATATTTACATTCTGAGTGTTTCGTCACTATATGAATCAACCAACTGACGAAAACAAACATTTGCCTATGAAAACACTCTGAATACACTATGAATACAACGATTTTCGGGCATCGATCAGTTGATTTCAAACATCACGTCAGTTTCATATTAATAAAAAAATAGTCCCCACAGTATCTTAATGTATGATCTTTACTATATTATTTCTTGATATAGAACCAACTAATATTTACTGTAATAAGAAATATCAAATCTTATTTTAACTATGTTTCTTGTTTATCGTTTGTCATTTGCAAAAACAGATCGACTGGAAGGCGGAAGCTTGAAAACGCGACGTTGTGGAACATTTTGTCATAAATTTGTTCCATTAATCTCGTTTATTGTCGTATACGAGTATCATAATTTAAACTATGATATAATAACCTGTCATTAATTTTTATTTTTCATAAATTATTAAAATGTAAATATATGTATTGACTGCATTATTCTAATTTCCATAGCGGCTATGAATAGCAAAAGCTATCTACATATCTTCCATGGAGCGCTAACGCGCACCACGGGATACGTAGATAGCTTCTGCTATTTATAGCTGATATGAAAATTACAGTCAATCCCTATATGAAACTCGAAATTTTAGTTTTAATTTGCATCACATAAAAACCGATTAAATAGTTTGAAAAATATTTTGTTTTTACACAGATCCAAATTGCACAATGCCTTGTCTCTGCGAAATCGCATTTTGGGGAAATACTACAAAGCTGGAAGATTTAGACCCAGAGAAACTTGCTGAACTGAAAAGAGCGATTACAAAACTCAAAGCCGAACTTACAGTAAACAGGACAGGACTGTCGACATACAAAGCCACCAAGGTATCTGCGTCGGACGAGAGGCGATCTGCTGCAGGAATTGGGGCAGTTGGTGTCCTCATTATCATTCTTGTAGTTTCGCTGGTTATCATGGCGGATGTGATGACATTTCTACCTTCGAGACCACCGAAAAAGATCCAAATCGCATAGACAAACAGCTTTGGAACCAATTCTGTAAACACTTACTACTGACACATCTAAGCAGAGACGGGAAAGATATATTATATGCAAGTTTTTCTTGAAAGATCAAAGTTCAAGAACATTATTACATGTTGTTTGTTAATACCATTTAGCTATTGCAATAAAAATCAGTGTGAAAATAAACTTGATCTATTTTTCACCGCGGTAATTTATGAATTAAATCATGCAAAGAAAAATTGAAAATTACGTATCAATGATTTTAAACAGTATACATTAATAAACTTAAACGCGATGCAGTTAGGAAATTAATATGTCGGTGTCACATCAAATAACAACAGAACAGAAGTTAAATGAAATAATTGTAAACAGTGTAGGCAATTATCTTTGTTTAATTACGTATTTTGACAATTGTCTGTATATCATTGGTCCATACTCTCTGGTCATAATGAAGCTGTTAAGTGTTGTGAACGTGATATTTATGAAATATGTCTGACATCTGTAATTACATATGAACCAGCCTTATCGATGTTTGTTTGATTAATTAACGTCCTATTAACAGCTATGGTCATGTAAGGACGGCCTCCCATGTATGCGGTGTATTGCGTGTATGTTTTGCGAGGTGTGTTGTGGAAGACTGCGGTATATTCATGTTGTGTATTCTTGTATAGTGGAAATATTGCCCTTTTTATAGTGCTATATCAATGAAGTATGCCGCCGAAGACATCAGGCAACATACTCCTCCCGGTCACGTTATACTGACAACGGGCGAACCAGTCGTCCCACTGCCTTTATGCTGAGCGCTAAGCAGGAGCAGAAACTACCACTTTTATAGACTTAGGTGTGTCTCGGCCAGGGACAGAACCCAGAGCCTTCCTCACAAGGGCGAAGCCTTATCGAATTGACAAGAAAACCAAAGATGTTGTAAATATTTCTACTTTTAGTCTTAAGTCAGTGCATATTGTCTAAATTAATCTAAGAATATCTGACATTACTATTTGTTTTTACTACTATAACATAATATTAATATAAGGTTAATATACTGATTTTTTTTTTAAATGGTGCGATGGGTAATCATACTTATAAGGGCAATTTATGTTAACCTGCTTCATGTATTATGTTTGTATCTTTCATATACCATGCACCATGCCGCTGATTCCATACATGCATTAAAATATGCTTTACATTAAAAAGTAAAATGACAAAATATATTTCATTCTGATCATAACAAGGTTTAGACAGATCTCCCATTGTCAAGGGGCTATTTTGAGTTTTCAATACTTTGATATTCCTACACAATATAAGCTTGTTTCCATTGTTATGTGAATGTAATATGGTTTATATCTATTAATGGCCGACACCATAGGATGATACTACAACAAATATAACTAGACTTGGTACGTTTGTACCACTGGATAGAGAAAGCTATTGCTAGAATGACACCTATTTGAAATTAACATCCTATTAACAGCTAGGGTCGTGTAAGGACGTTCTCCCATGCATGATGCGTGTACAAAGTGTGCAGTAAATGTTTTTTATGTACAGCAGATCACTTTGTCTTTATAGTCTAACACATAACGTTTAAGTGTGTCTTATATAATTATTTAATTGACAGTTCCGCGCGTAACCACAATTAACGGATCTCGAATAATTTGACTTAGTGCTTGATGGCGTGATTTTCATTCCGTTATGTTGAAAAAGCATGTTCAAGTGAGGACAAATAATAAAATGTTTACTGTATAATTATGTTTTAGGAAAGAATACATTTTTCATTGGTGGCGCACAGAAACTGCTGTCCTAAAATAACTTTTAAAACGTTTTCTTGTACGATAATATCAATGAAGTCCCATAAGAATAATTGTTGTCGAAAGACCCATTGTGTTCTACTTCAATGTATCTACAAATTTAATATTTAATAAATACTATTCTAAATATAAACCACTCAGTTATGTCTTGAAGCCATGTAATAAGTCGATAAAACTGAAAGATCAGCACTAGGCAATTAAACCGCACGTGACTTTCCATTTTCTACTGTGTATGCTGCGAAGTTTACTCCGAAATTGAATGAAACATATGTGTCTACAAGCAGGATGTGTGGATACATTCTTACTAACGATCGGTTATGTATTCTACATTAAAAAAACACATCATTAATAATATTTATGAAACAGACTCGCTTTTATCTGGAAGGTGCTAAGAGGTAAATGAAACGTATCCAAGTAGTGTATAAGTATTGTATACTTAAATGACTTGATATTATCATGACATCTGAAAGAAAGAATTAAATTGATAACCAGAAAGGTTCACCGAATATAGCTTTGGGTGTTATTGTATATTGTAAGTGTTTTTCAACACATTAATTATGTATTAATTAAACATTGCTTAGACGATGTAAAATTCATATACATTAACTGAAGACAGATCAAGACACTACTATAACAGCTTATTATGAAAATAATTTCAAATTATATAGGGGAATATGCATAGAATTTCAGATATGAAAGGATAAATCTAAGCTTTAGTGTTCCCTTGGTATAACTTACTCCAGGCATCTATCCCCAGTAGTCATCATGCCTAGTGATCTCATTCATACGTGATTAACACTAGGGCAAATTCAAAAGGACGTATCGACTCAAACCAACAATGCCTTCTTAAAGAGTCAGTCGAATCCATCATCACGGTGAACATTTTTCTCTACAAAATGGAAAGCGTTTTGTTTTGGATTACAATTGCATCGTGTTTGATGTGTGTTCAAATGGGTAAGTGTAGTTTATTAAGACTAATTCGTGTTTTATCATTACATTTTTAATAAGTAAATCCGGTCTCTGTTAATAAATTATTTATTTGAAAACTATTGCAGAGAGCTAATGCATGTATGTGGATTGCCCGTCCTTTACACCCATTCATTTATGTTTTATTTATCTATTTTTGATGAAATAAATAATTTTGTCCGTATGACAGAATTTATATATATATTAATTCGATACAATATCAAAGAATGTGTATTTCGTCTAATATATGTATTCATTCCCCAATACTGCTAGCGGGTTCGAATCCCTGTCTGGCCTCTTCATTTCTCGTGTTACAAACTTAACATCATATACACAATTAGGGTATAAATCCTAATTGAATATGTATTAATTGTTATGGAGCTAAAACACAAAGTCTATAATGAACATTCATCATTACTTGCAAAGGTAAATAGTTATATTATAAGACTATTCATATATGGATAGGGATATTCTACGTAGGGTCACACAATGTTGTAAAACCCCAGGCTTGCCGAGTTTTTAGCAATATTTTGTAATCCCGAGGGCAGAATACCCCATCCTAATATGCAATATTTTTTTCACCTATACCTCAACGATTTATTGCAATTTTACCAATACAATTTTCAGCCATTTTGAAATAAAATCGAAAAAAACACAAGTTAATATAAAATTCCTTGACAATGCCTAGTCTATTTTATGAAAAAAAAATGAACTTGTATCGGGCCGTCACGAGTATTTATTGCATGCAAAAAAAAAATAATTTAAAAAAATGTTATTTACCACCATTGTTATAATGGATATGCTTTTTTTCCAAACTACAAAATAACACCTTAAAGTGGATTTTGGCAGTACTGCCAAAATTCCTCCTATTTACATCTTCAATGTAGTTAATTAAGAAAATATTGTCAAACCATCGAGTCAAGATCGGTAAACAATTTTACTTCACATTTTCCAAGTTATTAGAAATTTTAAAGTGACTAATGAAAAGGTATGTGTAGATCTAAAAATACATAAAGCACACAGAAAAGAATTTACATAGTGCATACATGTTGTGTTGTTACTTTATCTATAGTTTAAGTTTATAAGGCAACATTGATGTTTGTCCGTGCCTTAAAAGTTTTTTACAGCTAAAATAATAAAAAAAACTTCTTAATAGATATCTGAAGAAAAAAAAAACATGTCTAAATGCTAGTAAGGCTTAATTATTTTTAGAGCAATCTAAACTATCAATGCTAAATTATACATATTTAGTTTCATGCTATCTGTTTCAATAGCTGTTTGGGAGACATTGCTGATTTTGAACGTGACTGGCAATACGTCTGTATCTCCATTGGATGTTTGGAATGACGAAGAATCGAGGCAACAACCGCTGGATATCACAACCGAAGATTGGATTAGGAACAGGGACCAGACATCACCTTTCGTTTCTGACCGAATTAGCCATTGGGATATAGCGAAGCCTGAAATGGTAACAACAGAACACTTTCCATTTATTGTCATTTTATTTGTTGAAACTCTTAAACAGCTTTACTTTGTTGTCATAAGGTGAGAAAAGACTAATACACATGCAACTCAAGTGTCATTGATACACAATCAAAATGATATGAATGTATTTGTTTGAATAGTCAGTTCGGTGCTTGTGTTACACGTATCTATATAAAATTATTTCTAACAACAATTTTATGATGTCTTAGTGTTTGGGTATGGTAGACATACAAATATGTTCTACATAACACAAACTATCATACTGCAAATCAACTATCATTCTCGCACGATTTACTTCCGTGATTATCAAATCATGAAATCTTCAATTTTTCTTCCTCGAATATACTGTATATGAACATTATTGATATTGAAAAGTGTTTGAATCTTATACATTCACGAAAGTTGGTTTCAGACAATTACTTTTGAGTAATGAAAATCACCAAATTTAGCAGCCACAAAAGAAAATTCGTTTACAGTATATAGATCACAATTACATGTATTTATAACACAACAATGTTCGCTCATATAACATTCTCATTAACAAACAAGTCCTTATAATAGGTAAGGATTATTGCTTGTATTTCCATTATTCGTTATAATAATTAATGTCATTATACCTTCCAGAAAATGAGTTTTTGTTGTATTTTCCTTATAAACAAGCATAGTAAATATATGGTCTTAATTGAGGCAGAATTAAAACAACAATTATAAATTCCGACCTAATGATGATTGACTGGTTTCAGTGTTGCTAATATTAACATCTATGCTTTCCTCTACGATACGATTTATTTTCCAGCTTGAATTGCAGGCAGTCAACTTCAAACACAACGATGTACAGATAGTCCAGTCTATCCTTTTTAACGCCACTACCAGTACCTCTAGCAGTTTTGACGACTGGATGAAGGGAGAGTACTTAGCAAACCAAAACAGGACGACAGAAGCAATCGAGACAAGAAAACAACTCCAGCCGTAAGTTTGAATGGCAGTTGATAACACTTAAATGGGATATACTGCAGCTTTTAAAACATACATGCATTCACTCACCGAAACGTATTGTATATATGAGAAACTGTCGTTGAATGACCCCGGTTGAGAATAGTATATTGATCAAATAAACCAAATGCCTTATAATTATAATGTTGTGTCATATTATTATACAAATATCGGCTTGTTTTCAGGTGGATACGGTGATTTATCAACTCGAGGAAGTGATATTACCCGAGGCCGAAGAATGTGTGAATTATCACACTTTTGTCTTTGATAATGAACGTTTTGCCCATGCAATACTGGTGTTGTCCGCGCCATCATATTAGCGCCCGGGCTGATATCACATTATGACGTCATGATTTGATATCAGCCCAGGCTGATATCACGTCATCCGGGGTTTTCACTCCGGATTTTAGAGTTGCCGCTTCGATTCACTTTCCTGCAGACAATAAGTTGGATAACGGATACAATTTTCAATTTTCAAAATGGCTCTCGGGTAAGCGTATTGAGAAAGATGTCCGAAATCAGAAATAGTCTGTTTAATGATGATTTTACTGGAGATTTTGTCTTAACTAAGATCGTGTCGAAATGAGTTTTGTCCACATTTCCGAAAACAAAGCATCGCAATTCATATTTAGAACACAAAAAGAACGTTTTTAATTAATAAAATCAACGACGTATAAAATTAAATCAACGACATGCGTTTGTCAACAAGAAGAGACGCAGGAATAGATTAAACAGTTTAAGAGTTTAATTCTCTCGTCGAATTCATAATTCCTGTCCGTTGTAAAACTGATCAATCTGAAATGAACCCGCTTTGCCGGATTTGTTGAACATAATCATTTTTAAGTGATAGTTACCATTCACTAGGATCTTGTTAATTATGCTTAAAATACATATTTCAACTCGTTCATTTAATCGGGTATTATGTATTTGTAAAACATATACATGTGTAAAAGTATTGGATTTATCCGTACTTACGCTCGGTGTTTTTGTTATGTCCTGCGTGACAAACCATGTGTTGTGATCGAGACTCCATTTGTTATGGGGATTTTCCCGATTGAGAATCCCGTTTCCGGTTCATACTTATGTAAATTTTGATTGGCTGTTATTTTTGATACCTAGTCCGCTCACCTGTTTAGCTTTAGCACGTGCTGTTCATGGCATATTATTAAATTTGGATTTATAGCCAGGTGTTTAAGCTTATTATAGCGAGTTCTGACGGAAGCTTTCATGCAGCTGGTCAGCTCCATTCTCTCTCTCTTCAAGGTAATTGTCCCGATATTATGTAGGATTTTTCCAAAATTACGCCGGGTTGGATGGTTGTATTCCATGTAGACAGCGCTAGGCAGTATTTAAAATGTGGTAAAAGTTAATATAGTGAACCCCAGGGTCGGGAGAAGGGTGGTCGTTGGAGCCGGTAATATTAAAATAGGCCTGTATTGTTTAGCCATGTTGTCTCGCTGGTAAAATGCGTTATTTTTAAATATTCTGTGATGTTCTGTATTTCATCTCCATGTTTAGCCATTGTGTCTTGTCTATAATAAAATGTTGAACTTTATGAATTGTGTTGTCGTCCGTTGACCTGTAGACCTAGCCATCATAAGTCGAGACGGAACCACAGAGTTGACGAACCTATAAAAATCCATTATACGAGGTTAAATTGCATATCGATGACGAACACTGAAACTTTTACACATGTAATGAAGTGTTCACACTGTTTCAACATTAATCTGGCAAACATTATGACCAGTGGAATATCATTCTTTGATCAATACGTTTTAATACATGTTTTTAAGTTGTTAAAATTTCTTTCTCTTTTTTTCAAAATGTGTGATAAAAAGGTTATGATATTTCAATTTTGATATTGCACCCTTTATCAGCCCTTGACCTGATATCAGCCCTCGGGCCTGCGGCCCTTGGGCTGATATGGCGGTCTCGGGCTGATAAAGGGTGCGATATCAGAATCGTTATATAATAACCTCTAAATATCGGCTTGTTTTCAGGTGAATACGGTGATTTATCAACTCGAGGGAGTGATATAACCCGAGGCCGAAGGCCGAGGGTTATATCACTTTCGAGGGTTGATAAATCAACGTATCCACCTCAAAACAGGTCGATATCTGTTTTATTATATGGCATTTACATGATCTAAACCATTTGACTATATATATCTGTACACTTATTTCCTCTTCATCATATTGAATAGCCCCTCTCCCTGATGCTCAAAAGCCTTATTGAATAATTTCGAAGAGCAAAATGAAGGCTGATAACATCAATAAAATAGAGAAAACACCTCGTAATACATTTTACCTTTTATTTAAAAAATCTGACAAAAATGTACAGAAATATTGGCATGGTCACATTGATTCCAGTAAACCTACTGCTCCCCATCACATCTTGCTGAATAATGACGTCACAATAGATATTGGACGTCATGGAAATTCCCTTTTACGCTATATTTGGGTACGACCTGGACCCATTAGAATCTTATATCAACCTGTGAAGTGATTGTGACATCATTTTACATGACGTCACAATGCAAGATTTCTATATTTGGGTATGACCTGATGTTTTTGGAATCTTATATCAGCCTAGGATGACGTCACAATGCATTGTTCGGAATTTTCTAATGGATATCGTGTTGTATCGTGGCGGGAAAGTGTAGCTTCAGACAATCAGGATCGAGCAAAACACACAGCCATATAATATAATAAAATAAGTAATTAATAACATATGCACTTTGGTTGCCTTTTTTATAAAAGTGAAAGTATTGACATTATCTATTACAGACAAAATGCCCTATTTAGGTATAATTATACGTCAAGTGGAGCCATCGGCAGAATATTGGGAGGGATGGCCTTCCTACTGGACACTCGGAATGGGTCGGAAAGAGGCAGTATCTTGTTAACATCCGATGTCAGGAATATTGGAGATGTTGGAGGTAATATATACATTTTATATATAAAATTTTGATTTTGATTGGTTTTAATTATGTCCTATTGACATTTATGGTGGCATCCACTGTATACAAATGTCGGTATTCTAGGAGACTGCAGTATGTTGCGTTGGCCTCCCCTGTATACAAATGTCTGTATTCTAGGAGGCTGCGGTATGTTGCGTTGGCCTCCCCTGTATACAAATGTATGTATTCTAGGAGACTGCGGTATGTTGCGTTGGCCTCCACTGTATACAAATGTCTGTATTCTAGGAGGATGCGGTATGTTGTGGTGGCTTCCCCTGTATACAGATGTCTTTATTCTAGGAGGCTGCGGTATGTTGTGTTGGCCTCACCTGTAAATAAATGTATGTATTCTAGTAGGCTGCGGTATGTTGCGTTGGCCTCCCCTTTATACATATGTCTGTATTCTAGGAGACTGCTGTATGTAGTGTTGGCCTCCCCTGTATACAAATGTCTGTATTCTAAGAGGCTACGGTATGTTGTGGTGGCCTCCCCCGTATACTAATGTATGTATTCTAGGAGGCTGCGGTATGTTATGTTGACCTCCCCTGTATACCCATGTCTGTATTCTAGGAGACTTCTGTATGTAGTGTTGACCTCCACTGTATACACATGTCTATATTCTAAGAGGCTACGGTATGTTGTGGTGGCCTCCCCCGTATACTAATGTCTGTATTCTAGGAGGATGCGGTATGTCGTGGTGGCTTCCCCTGTATACAGATGTCTATATTCTAGGAGGCTGCGGTATGCTGTGTTGGCCTCACCTGTAAATAAATGTATGTATTCTAGGAGGCTGCGGTATGTTGTGTTGGCCTCACCTGTATACAAATGTCTGTATTCTAGTAGGCTACGGTATGTTGTGGTGGCCTCCCCCGTATACTAATGTCTGTATTCTAGGAGGCTGCGGTATGTTATGTTGGCCTCCCCTGTATACTAATGTCTGTATTCTAGGAGGCTGCGGTGTGTTGTGGTGGCCTCCCCTGTATACAAATGTCTGTATTCTAGGAGGCTGCGGTATGTTGTGGTGGCCTCCTCTGTATACAAATGTCTGTATTCTAAGAGGCTACAATATATGTTGTGGTGGCCTCCCCCGTATACCAATGTCTGTAGGAGGTTACGGTATGTTGTGCTGGCGTCCCCTGTATAAAAATTGCTGTATTCTAGGAGGCTGCGGTATGTTATGTTGACCTCCCGTTATACAAAAGTCGTTATTCTAACAGGCTGCGTTAGTTGTGTTGACCTCCCGTTATACAAATGTCTGTTTTCAAAGAGGTTGTGGTATGTTGTGTTGGGTCTCCCCAGTATACAAATGTCTATTCTAGGAGGCTGCGGTATATTGTATTGCACTAGTGGAAACTCTTGCCCTGTGTTATAGTAATATCTTATATATTGCGCATTGATTATATTTGTCACCAAAACCTGAATGCGATGTAGCCAAATCATCTATGAATACGGGTCCAGATATGATTTAGATTGCTTTATGGACTAATAAAGTTTGCAGGGAAAGAGCATTATTTGTACAATTGATATGTAAAATTCCAAGTCTTATCAACGACCGGTAGAGTTTTCCCTTTCAACGAAAAATGTAAACTGTAATACCAGTCCGATGTCAAACGCTTACAGATTTTCCACCGGCGACAGGACAAAAACGATGCTCACCATTTGAACAATAACTGGTTTTAAAATTGTGTATACATGTGTCTTAGTAATCCAAAAACAATATGATTTAGTTTGATTTTTGTGCATGCGCAATCACAACTTCATTTCATACAGGACATATTTCCATGATTTTATTTCGGAAAACAATTCTTTATTTTTAATACTTTTATCTTGAAGTTAACAATAGGCTAGCTTTTTCTTGTTTTAATGTTGGTAATGGTTTAAAGTAGGTAACCTTTTTAGCTGAAGAAAAATACTATATCGACGACTCCTTTTTTAAATAGCATTTGTCTTTAAATTGCTACAACCTTTCAGTGTACCCTTAATTGCACACCCTCGATATTTCAGGGATTATTACAATTACTGTTCCTATATAAACCCTGGGTATATGTCATACCAAGACTGAAGACTTTACATGCTCCAAATGATGAGAGAGATAGTTTTAGTAGCGAAATATTGTGCAATCTGATTAAAATACAGATCCTTATCATCAGTACGTTTGATACGAGGCTATTTAGCGGAGTGGTTAGAAGAATCTGTAATTTAATCAGATTGCATATTGTGGTTACCTGTATGACTTTAAAGGTTGGGCGTCGTTCTCTCTATAAAAAGGGAAACAGCTCCACTATATAAGAACACACAATACGAATATACCGTAGTCTCATAAAACACGTACCTCGCACATATACACGCAACATATCGCATACATGGGAGGCCGTCCTTGCATGACCCTGGCTGTTAATAGGACTTTTAATAATCAAACAAAGAAACAAACTGTAATCTTCAACGAAAGTCTCTGCAGGCATGCGATTAGTCAATGTCTATTCTTCAAAACTGCCCTCAGTTTTGTTAGGCTATTTTCCAGGGATGTCTTCAACGACAGTGATGGTACACTTTGATATATCGATAATATGAATTGACAGGTGCAGATGCAATCCCTACATTTGTTTTCATTAATTATCCATATTTGAGGAAGCTATATCTTCGAACAGGTATTGGCCAACGCCATCTTAACAAAATGTGTTTGTTTTATTGCAGATATTCTCTTCAATCTAAACACTCATACGTACCAGTCCTCGCTGAACCAGGCTGAAGAGGTTTTTGATAGTAATAACAAAGAAAGAATTAGCTCAAGCAACCATAAAATAGTCCGCAGGGAACGCAAGACTGGTGACCTTCATCAGCTGGTACTTCTCCGCTATGAAATGGAAGAAGGCGTTGTCGTCAAGACCTTGTCAATAAAATCTTCCGGGCCTTTTGTCGTTAGCACGGCATTAGATGACGAATCACAGCCATCTGAGAAAGCCAAGGTAAGCTTATTTCTCAGAGTTAACTGCAATCGTACAATCCGATTACTAAACAGGTCCTTAATCTGATTCCGTTCCAAAGAGGATCTGACAACATCCCATTAGAGGTCAGGTGCTGGTGACATCAACGTTAGCTCAATACTCCCATTATTAATTAGTTCAAATATCGCAATCTCGCTACATTAGCTTAAAACGACATTTCGACCAATGGGTTTAGATATATTGGGCTCTGTGGTTTGTTTGTTTGTTTGTTTGTTTGATTAATTAACGTCCTATTAACAGCTATGGTCATGTAAGGACGGCCTCCCATGCATGCGGTGTGTTGCGTGTATGTTGTGCGAGGTGCGTGTTTTGGGAGATTGCGGTATATTTATGTTGTGTCTTCTTGTATAGTGGAACTGTTGCCCTTTTTATAGTGCTATATCACTGAAGCATGCCGCCGAAGACACCAAGCAACACACTCCACCCGGTCACATTATACTGACAACGGGCGAACCAGTCGTCCCACTCCCTGTGTGCTGAGCGCTAAGCAGGAGCAGAAACTACCACTTTTATAGACTTTGGTGTGTCTCGGCCAGGGGACAGAACCCAGAGCCTTCCTCACAGGGGCGAACGCTCAACGCAAGGCCAAAAGTGAGGCGGTGCGAAGGGAGGCATTAGGAAAGATAAAGTCAGTTAGGAAGTAAAGAAAAGATAAGATCCTAAATTTAGTCGCCTTTTACGATCATGCAATAGGGCTCTGTGGACGCTATGACAACGTTCACAAATGCTATTCGACGGCTCTTGCAAACTGTCGTCCTCGTCAAGGAATTTGTAATTAGCAGTTTGATTGGTCATTTCAAAACTCATCGCAGCGCGACTCCTTACGAATGTTGTTAGATCGTATAGACTGCAATAAGTGAAATAGCATTACCATTATCGCATTTAGTCTCCGATACGAAACTCTAGTAAACTATCTCTACATGTTTAAGAAGTAAAGTTTTTTTTTTCTTTCTAGTATATACAGAATCGGTTGTACAAAGAATACAACAAACCAGTCTTAAATATGGAAATCACTCCTTACGGCAATGACTTCATTGATTCTATGGAAATAGTTTTCACGTACACATGTAAGTAAAGTTGGAGCCAGTTCCTTAGCGACATTTCCTCCTTAAATATTTCATTTTGTTTGAGAATGATTTATTGACAAACGAAACGAAATAACTTAATATAGCGATTTCAGTGTGGAAAAGAACAAGCATTTAAACAAATACCATAATATTGTTAAATATTATCGTTGTGTCAACATCACCGTTAATGGGTATATGTACTCAGTAATGAGTATGAATTGAGAGTTGAAACACCAAGAACTTAAATACATGTAAAATGAATATATGGAAAATTACTCTACACCAAATAATATAAGACTCTTTCATATGTGGATATGAAGGATAGGGACATTCTATCCTAGGGTCACAAAATTTAGTAAAACCCCAAAAAAGAATATTTATCTTTCATACCTCGACGTTTTATTCCAATATTACAACTATATTATCCCGTCATTTTGAAATAAATTCGAAGAAATCCAAGACTGGAAGTCAATTTCCATACATGAAAAATTACGTGATATTTTAAACACAAATTTCATTGCTTGCATCTTTTATAGTAAAACCTGTCAGTTTTGTGAAAAAAATGTTAAAATTTTATCGAGGAAATAGAGATTTTGTTGACGCCGTGACGTCACGAGGCTTTATTGCATGGGAGGCCATGCAATACAGCCTCGGGCGACATGAGTGTATTGCCCTAGACCAGCCAGTATTACACGTGTAGGAACGAAAGAATACATTTTACTTTATACGTGACTTAACATAAAGTTGTTATGGATTTAACGATTTGATGTGTTCCATTTGAGCAAAATTAAAGAAATGATTATTAGAAAGAATTTTCAGGAACATATAAAAGTAGAAAGATGTAAACTAGTAATATATTTAATGTTAATCATTATTCATATAGAGTTAAGGCAATTCAGAAACGCCTATATTTAGGTACTTAATTTACAATGTAATAACTGCTTATAGTATATTTGATAGGGCACGGTTCGTTGAAGAAAAAAATGCTTAGAACGTGCATTTAGAATATCTTGTTCCATGTTTTGTATCAGTTATAATCATTAAATAATAAATAATTCATAATGAAAATTGGTCAGTGAGGTGGCACACTGTGTAATATTGTTATTAACCATGGTATTGTTTTACAGATCTCCCCCATGTAACAGCTTACAGTACTGAAAATTGGTCAGTGTAGTGGCACACTGTGTAATACTATGTTGTTCACCATGGTATTGTTTTACAGATCTCCCCTATGACGTCGCTGATTACTTTGTTATACGGGGAAGATTCGGTAAGTCAGAACCATTACTAAGTAACATCATGTAAATGGCATTCCGTAAGCCATCGTGTAATAACAAAAAAAAAATTATTCTGTTTGGACAACTTCGATTGTTAACAATAATATGTAGTTAATTTAGAAATTTTGTGTTACAAGCGATTTGTTTATAGAACCATATTTATTACAATGTATGTTAAATGTGTATCGAGACGATTTTATTGAATTCAAAATTACACTAGCACCATGATGATGACAAGATCGATCCAATTTTGTCAACCTAGAATTATAAGTATTTCTTTATGGTATTAGAGAGTTGAAGTCGTATATTAATTAATATTTCTATTTGACTTCGATTGTAAGTACGTGTATTGTGTAAACACTCGTTGAAAGTTGCTTATTCTGGCATTTTAGCACCGTATAAGTATTAGAAGTGTATAGAAGTACGATTTGGTGTCCGGAAAAGTTTTCGCCATTTTCTTGGCTCCATTTGTCAGAATCTGTCGTCTGTCTGATGAAATACAAATATATTTTCTATCTGATATATGTCCGGATTTAGAAAAATCATCTCAATAATTTAAAAAAAATCTTTTCGTGGCAAAGACAAGGACACGGAACAGCACACGCCACCCAAAAGACTAACTTCATCCTCAATAAATATCCTTAATGGAGTTCATGTTAAAGACTTCGTCTACTTAACAAATCATTCCTAAACTTATAGACGCGATAGAACAATAATAAAAAAATAATATTAACACGGTTACTTTATAGAGGATCGTGGCTATCTAATATGAAATTCATCAAACGAGTTATTCAACGAGTTTGATAATTTTCATTTTACATATTTACGAGTTTAAAATTATATTTATCATATTTTTATTATTATGAATATAAATGAAACTATTTTTTATTATCTCTCTGTATATAACAGTAGAAATTCGGCTCGGACGTGACTTGACCGTATACTAAGACAATCATGCAACGTCATATAAATATTAAGACGTCAAAACTAACTGTCACGTCGCAATAGTGTTATTACATGGCCGTTTGACATGGCTAGACCGGCCAGTTTTGTGAAAAAGCTTGAAGCACAATAACATAGCTATGTAAAACGTTTTCGGTGACTTTACAATGTTCATTCTCATAAAACTGGTTCTTCTTTCCAAAACGAATTACATTATTTCAGTAGAACTATATACTTCATTCTGACGACTTTAATCAGGCATTTGTAGGCAAAAACTACAAAAGCGCGAAGCATTACTAAGTAGAAAAAAAACCCAGTTGCCTCTTAATCTAGCACGTGTACTCATTTTACCTGTGTACAATGCATTGTATGGTCTTTTGCAAAATTGATTGTTCGCTTAATACTTGCTTATTTCTAAGTAATTGACTTTCCATGGTTAACCCCCTTACTTGTTTTTCATATGACCGATATATGATAATAGTTTTTAAAGGATATGAAGCTTTTCAGTAGGATTCTAATTAATGTTTAAAGAGACTCATTTATCAAAACGACAAAATTAAGATGACAATGCATTAACGTCGTCTGTCAACATCTATCAGGGCCCAGTTTCATGAACATTCCTTAACTTTAAGGAATTCCTTAACTTAAAATTCTCCATAGGAAAGCAAAAGTTAAGGAAAATCTTAAGTTAAGGAGCCTTCCTTTAAATACGTAATACTTTCCTATGGAGAATTTTAAGTTAAGGGATTCCTTAAATTTTAGGAATATCCATGAAACTGGGCCCAATTGAAAAACATAACTGGGCTCGGTCAAAGGTTATATAATTATACCCACGCATTGACCAACGGAGCATAAATAACAGACAACGACATTTACGCCTTATCAACCAACTGTAAAATAGATAGTATTTAGGTCATCAGTTCATTGTAAATGTCCAAATTTTTACTTGACCTGTAGCTATAACAAACCCTACATCTCTCATGTTTGAATTAAACCCAAATATTAATTTAATACAATTATTAACTACAGTGGAACTTGGTTGATACGAACTCTAATAATTCGACAACCCGGTTTAATACGAAATACTCGGCCGAATTTCCTCTTTAGCTTTGTTTAATGAACTCGGATAATTCGAATAAGGAAAACTCCAAGAACTCGGATAATACGAAGTAAAGAGTCCGAATGACAATAATCATAAATACAATGTTCTTATAACTCGAAATGAGATTTTGTGGACTAGCCGATATCTTTTTTCATAAATCTGCCGTATAACGGAATTTCAAAATATATATCTAGGTTTTCTTGATATAATTTTGCAACTACCATCAGTGATATTGACATCTCTCTTGTTCATATTGTTTAACGACATGGAATTATATTCCAAGTAAAGAGATAGTCAGTGTACATGAAAACTCGCTTAATTCGAACACTTGGATAACTCGAAGTTTTGTCTAGGTCCCTTCGAATTCGTATCTCGTTCCACTGTATGTTTACAATAAGCTTAAGACCACACTTATGGAATAATAATACACAGTGCTAGGTATGGACGGTTCGATAATATGACTTGTAAACACAAAGAAATGTCTTCAGTCGGATGTGGTACAGATGTCCTACACTCTATCAGGGTCATATGTCATGGGAAAGCAACCTGCAAATTGTCACCTTCCAATGAATTATACGACGATCCATGTCCGGAAACATATAAGTATCTGGAGGTCAACTACACTTGTACGGAAGGTAATTAATAAAAAAACCCACTCAACTCAGATTTTAAACCACATCAATAATTTTAGGGTATACTATTTCCAATGGATCAACATATATTGCTTGGGTGACTGGTTTGACCTTAGCCAACTTAAATATACATTTCTCTATCGCAGAGCATTTAAGTAAATTTGATATCAGGAGAAGATGCTTTGGTTTGGTTTGGTGTATAAGATAATTGTCCTATTAGAAACAATTGTGTGTCCTGCAGGTAAGACGTTATAGATATAGTTGCTGCCCCTATTGCACGGGCGACTAGATTTAGGATAGTATCTTCCCTTTCTTCCTAACTTACTTTCTTTTTCCTAACGTCTCCCTTGTCACTTTCACCTTGTCTTCAGTTGAGCGCTTGCATGTGTTATGTAGGTTCTGGGTTCTGTCCCCTGGCCAAAGGACACCATAGTCTATAAAGATGGTAGTTCAGACTTCTGCTTAGCTCTCAGTATAACGGGAGTGGGACGACTGGTTCGTCCGTTGTCAGTATAATGTGACCGGTTGGAGTGTGTTGCTTGGTGTTATCGGCGGCATGCTTCTGTGATATCGCACTATAAAAAGGACAAGAGTTCCACTATACAAGAAGACACAACAGGAATACTCAAGTCTCCCAAAACACACACCACGCACTGCAAACTCGCAGCACACCGCATACATGAGGGGGCTTCCTCCATGCCACTGCCTGTAAATGGGATATTTTGGATGTGGTCATAGATTGAATTATTTGGTGTTGATACGAAAGCGCCAAAATTTAACACACCAAAATTTGATTACAATACTATCAAAAACTAGAAGGTCTGACTCATTATAACAATATATTTCCATTTGCTCGTTGTCAGTAAATTGTGACCGGGTAGGGTGTTCTGTTCGATATGTCGTCAGCATCATGATTCAGTGAGATAGCACTACAAAAACGGCAACATTTCCACTATTATTGGGAAACACAACGCGAATATAGAACAGTCTCCTAAAACACATACAGACATTCACACACCACAACACATTGCACACATGGAATGTCGATCTCAACACAAAAGTCAGGAAATATAATATTGACAAAACAAACCAAGGCATATATCTTTTTCTCTGTTATTACATAGTAAACTGTGGCGATCCAGCTGGTGTACCAAACACGGTAATGAAAGGTTCAGGGACTACGACGGGATCAGCAAGGACATACACGTGTAAAACTGGGACAAGTTTAGTATCGGATGTGGACCCCGTTACGTCATACTGTCACAATGGGGAGTGGTCCAGGCCAAACATCACATGCGAAGGTATTTTCTTACCACAGGGCATGTCTTTATATAGATGTTCATGTTCGTCGATAGGGAAATAATAAAGAGTTGCTTTGACAAACTATTTTGCATAGATATACATGTACACATTCATATTTATCAACATAGAAATGAATAACAAATGAGTAACCTTAATGATGGACATTTTTCTATTGAGTTCCATTTATACAATGACATCTATAATATAAACTTATTTTCCAGATTTCCTTCATTTTTGTAAAGAAAGAAAGAGAAAAACAAACGATGCTATACTTTTGCATCTGAGGAGCATGCGTATCGTTTCCAAAGTCCAAAATTCTACATTTGGTTATTCATGCTAATGGAATTGTTCCTTTCAACCACATTTTATTTTAAAAACATAAACATCTCTGTTTTGGTAATTCTAACATCCAGATGTTCTCCCTACAGTATCAACGACAACTGAGACCGGTTCTATATCGATTACGTCAATCGAAACGACCAATAGTACAACTGAAATGACAACATCTACCACAGCTACAACATTACATACTACCCCAGAAACTGAAATCACGGTCAACTCAAAAGATGTGACGATTGATGGTGCCGATACAACGACTGATCAAAATGTAGATCATAATATAGCAGGTAGGTTTTACGGAGCAGTTACTATCAATATGTAACCCAGGTCAATACTAGCCGCAATATACCGATAGGCTAGATATAATTTCACTTTATTTCGATCGGTTGAGCGTCAGACTAGTAATCCAGAGGTACCCGAATTCGACCTGGTAGAGCCAGTGATCAAATGTATTATAACTCCTGTACCATGCTCCAAAATGACAATTGTTACCAATGTTTCAGCGTATAGTTAAAACATTAGCTCGCAGAACAAAATAAGCATGAACCGAATGTTTCGAGCAATTAAACGTTATCATTACCAAAGTTAAGTTCATTACAATCCCGTATAGCGTTTCATTTCAAAATAACTCAAGGACGTGACACATTTTAACGTTGAAATTCTTTGAAATATTATGTCATAAAATGTATCTTAAATACATTCTGTTATATAACAAGAGGCCCAAAGGGCCTTAAAGGTCATCTGTCTAACTTGGCAATAGTAAAATTAATTACATATGTTGTCACTTTGTCAGGACCATGTCTGGATCATTTTCAATTTTTTTCAACAAATTTTATTTCAAACAAGAGGCCCAAGGGCCTTAACATAACGGAAATTAATTAGATATAGTGTCATGGCGGCCATCTTGGATTTCGGATCAATCCGAAAAATAACAACACTTTATCGGGACCATGTCAGGATCATTTCATGCAATTTTCAGCTAAATTGCACCGGTAGAACTTGAGAAGAAGTTCAAAATGTGTTTTCAAGATGGCGGCTGTGGCGGCCATCTTGGATTTTGGATCGACCCGAAAAATAACAACACTTTGTCGGGACCATGTCAGGATCATTTGATGCAAGTTTCAGCCAAATTGCACCGGTTGAACTTAAGAAGTTCAAAATGTGTTTTTAAGATGGCGGTTGTGGCGGCCATCTTGGATTTCGGATCGACCCGAAAAATAACAACACTTTGTCGGACCATGTCAGGATAATTTCATGCAAGTTTCAGCCAAATCGCAATGGTAGAACTTGAGAAGAAGTTCAAAATGTGAAAAGTTAACGCACGGCGGACGGTGGACGACGACGGACGAAACATGACGACTATAGGTCATCCTGACCCTTCGGGTCAGATGACCTAAAAAGCGCCTCGAAGTTTACATTGTTGCTTTCCAAATGCACGCAATTTTTTTTTTAAATAATAAAAACGCGTTTTATAAAAACTCGTATAAAAACACCACTCATTTAAGATACCATATTTATAAATAACGATGACTTTATTTGAAATAAGCTTTGGAAATTTAAAGAATTTTTTTTTCTTTTTTTTTTTCTTAAAAAAAATAAATGAAAAATAAATATGGAATGTTCACTATATAAGATTGGAATAACATTGTATATATTCTACTCTTATTATCCTCTGACAAAGATATACTTGGAGTATTTTGTTGAGCATGGTTATTTTAATACTGTCACTTTGTTTTATTCTATATACAGCATACACATTCTATTAAAAATATATACATGTATATTTTCAATTATTTTCAAGAAAGTTAACAGTATTGAGAGCGATGACAAGTGTGTATATATATATACCTGGACTGTTGGTCATTTTCTGTCAATATCTGAGTAACATGTGGTCTAATTTGTAATATAACATATTCGTGTAATAAAATAATAGCTGTATTTATATTTTGTGTGATGTGTAAATGGAGTATGCAAAAGAGTTATTTCCCTTTATTTGTTGTAAAAATTCATTTTTAATCATATTGATTTATTTGTTATCAATGAAAAAGAACTGATTAGAATTTTAGTAAACATATTATTTTGCACAGACCCAAACTGCACCATGTCGTGTTCCTGTAAAATCGCATTCTGGGGGAATACTACAAAGCTGGAAGACCTAGACCCAGACAAACTTGCTGAACTAAAAACAGCGATTACAAAACTCAAAGCCGAACTTACAGTAAACAGGACAGGACTATCGACATACAAATCAACCAAGGTATCTGCGTCAGACGAGAGGCGATCTGCTGCAGGAATTGGGGCAGTTGGTGTCCTCATTATCATACTTGTAGTTTCGCTGGTTATCATGGCGGATGTGATGACATTTCTACCTTCTCGAAAAACGCAGCCGCTCCAAATCACATAGAAAAATAACCATGAACAAAACTTTAGAGTTGAAAAAGAGAATAGAACAAATTTGCATTTTTGCAAGATCGAAATTTCAAATACTATTTTAATTTGTAAAGTTACTTCATTTAGCAGTAGTTTTATTCTAGAACTGCCATTGGAGCGCTAATTCATGTAAAGCGGTATTTTTTTGTAAAAGGGTAATTCCGGTATTGAACCAATGAGTTACGGTATTTATATTGTCGTTAATTAATACTAATTTAACAAGTTTTTACATTTGCGTCAAAGAATATATACAGTATGACTTGGTTGAGTCCACTTAAATATAATATTGCAACAAACACACACTAGACTTCAGAAAATTAAACTCGATCCAATTTTCACTACGGTAAAATTGAATGAATAATGCTCAATACATATAAATGATCTTTGTGTTATTAGCGTACTTTGACAGTTGTCTATACATTATTAGTTCATATTTTCTGATCAATATGAAGTTTGTAGATGTTGTGAAGGTGATGTTATGAAATGAGTCCGATATCCATCCTAAACATCCCTACATATGCATAAATTAAATATAACTTGATCGAATTGAGAATTAAGCAAAGATGCTGTACTTATGTGTAAAAGAAATAATCCTACTTTCGATTTAATTGGAAGCTAAGTGTATGGTGTCTTTATACATCAAAGCAGGAATCAGAAAATTAATTTTCGACGATTCAATAGCCCTGAAAGATAAATAATGCGAAGCAGTTTATGTTTAGTTATTTTTGTTCTTTGCTTTCATACTAAGTACATTTTTTGATTGGCCGAATCTTTTTATTAATATCTCGAAGAAGAGAAAAATCCACGAATGACGCGAAAACCTGACGTTATCTTCACAATACAGACATTGACGTTGCGAAGTGATTTGGAACAATAATCTCTTCGTAAAATCAACGTTCGATTAAACGTATTTTTGTTTTATTATATGTTTTGATGTAATTGTCTATGATATTTCACCGCTTTGCATAACCACTTCATTGTTCCAGATTATCACGGATTATGGGCCTGGTGTAAAAAAAAACTATTTATTGAAACGGTTATAGATTTGTATTCATTTATTTGAGTTTTGTATGAGATTAATCTTGAACCAAAGAATTCTGTTTCTTATTCAAATAAATATAGAAATGATAAGTTTGTTGGCTTTTTGTTGTTCAGTATTGTTTATGTTGCTTTCAATGAAATTGCATCTGTTTATAAACATTTCATTCTTCTATGGCAATTATTTTCGGTTGTTTGTTTATTTCGCAAATAAATATAACCGTTTAATCAAAGAGCTTGTTGGCTTATCCTTATTACATATTGTTTGATTGAATTCACGTCCTATGTCCATATTGTTTGTCTTAGTAATAGTGGAACAATTGGCACTATAGCGCTATCTCACTGAAGCATGCCGCCGAAGATACCAACCCAACCTATCACATAATACTAAGAACAAAACTGTAAATTGACAATATTTAATGCATACAACCTATCACTGACTATCGCTTGTTTCGGATGAAATTAATTCCGCGGAGGTAGTAATTTGTTTTTTCAATTTTAAAGGTCATCAGACCGTGACCTTATATGAAATGTTGATTTTTTGGTATTCTTATTGCAAATTCTGACGAATATCTTTTCATTATGCACAATGATTACAATATGAACTAAGAATAGGACTAAAAGCAGGGTCGCAAATTTAGTCAACAATTTGACTTTGACAGGAAATTTTATTTTGAAAAAATACGATTATTATAGCCCAAATTACAAAATGGAATGTCCACAGTACTATCCTGATACAGGTATAACTTTGAAACATTTCTCATGCGTGGTAACCCACCGCCTTGTTACTACGATGACCTGTTCGTGTCACCCACATTTACAATTCCAATTGTCTAAAAATGTTTTTTTTTGTCATTGTATAATATAGATGACCGAATTACAATTCAGTAGTTGTATCACCTATTTCTTCGTACAACAGTAAAGCGTTCTTCGTTCGTGGGTTTCACTACGCGACGTGTTGATGAAATGTTGAGAGATTTTTTCTACACTCACCCTCCAATTATTTGAATGTTTGCAGCAATGACACAAATTTGAGCAGAAATGTAAACATGGGTATATTTGGTAATAATGTCCGACGTCTGTAGGCCATATTTTGATACATTAGACCTATTGAGTTCGGAAGCTTATCTCGTTTCTCCCGAGGCGCCTCGGTTTTCTGCATGGCAGACATTTTGTCTGTTCGTGGAATCGCCACTTCAAACCACATGATTCCCGACAGTGTCTAACTAGCATGTAGCTAGTACAGGCGAAAATGTAAAAACAAAATCGGTAAATACGTGTAATCACATGATCATTGAACATATATGGAAGTGTTTTGTTTACAAATATGCATTACTGTGATGAATTTAAAACAATTCCTAACACCGACAAAAGTTAGATTTTTGTTTTAACCTTTGTTCATAATTGTTAAATTTTAACGTTTATACAATTTTCATGTATATGTATTTGTAACGAAGTGAGAAAAATATGAGATCATACCGTGCAGTTAATAGCTTGTTTGTTAAATTTAGTTTTATAGCCTCCATATTAGTGTAAGTGTCGTGCGATAGTCCTTAACACGATGTACAAACCACATCGACCCTCTCTGTTTACAACACAGTCATTTTAATCTTTAACATTAAATGTTAACAAGAAATCGACAAATGCATGCTATACAAAAGATGTACAATGCATAAAACGCCGCCTTCCACACTACAATGACAGTATAAAAAGTGTGTGAGAGAATATTGTGTATGTGTATATATCATGTGTGTAGGTACTCGGCTTAACCCATTCACCCCTGAAAACACATTTAGACTCGCCTTTTAATCACGTCTAGAACAGTTCATTATCAATGATCAGGGGTGGATGGTTTAAAGTAAAGCGATGACCTAAATCGAATGTGCCAGCCACGATCTGATGGTAGACCTCTTTGTCCAGCTGCATCTCAAATACTTGAGATTATAGTTAGGTAAGTATGTATTCAATTTCATTATCCTTAAAATGTGAATGAGAAGATGGTAATACTAGAGTATCTTCACTATAATAGCAGACGGTAGTGTAGCCGCCAATCACTCCATGTTTACATGGCGGTCGATCGATGTTACATTTACCTGTGAGGGAAAGAGTTCAATGCGATGTAATTTTATTTAAAAATAGGTATACATCATGACCGCCGTATTGTATTAAAGTGAATAGTCGGGCAAAGAAAACCAATCTAAATGCGTTCATTGGCCTTCCAAAAGTTCTCAAATATTAATACGACGGTCAAGTTCTGCTTAGTTTCCCAGTTCTGACCATTAAAGTAAAGGAAAGTTGAAAGCATTGAAAGCGAGGCTGCGTGTAAATGTAACCACGGACATAGTCAGCCGGGAGGACGTTTTAGGATTCCTATACTTTAAATTAATTTCTGCGTTCGCAGACAGATTTTGACGAGAGATTTTATTTTTCTATTTCATAAGAAATTATACTGGATACATTCACACCATTTTTACCCACTTTAGCTATCCTTGCCCGACTGTTCACTTTAAATAAGTCAAAATAAATATAAAGGGGTTTATCATTTGTCAAAGGTCAGATGTTGACAAACTTGGGAATCGCTAATCATTCAACCCATATTCATGTTTACATTATAATATCGGACACAGCGGTATATCGATTTACATTTATCTGCCTAGAATTAAGTCTACATGTGATGTTACGTTACTGAATAGTATTAAAAGACTCTTTTATATGTGGATATGAAACATATTAATGGTTTGTACGAGATGGTCACAAAATGTAGCAAAACCTGGGGTTTCCCGATAGTTTTACATTTTGTGATACTGAGGGTAGAATATCCCTATCCACATAATAATACACGAGTCATTTTCTCTCATATCTCGACGTTTAGGACGTTATGTTGAGAAATAAGTTTAAATTATCCATGTTTACATGTTGACATTGTGATATCCCATTGTTTGTATTCTTTAAATAATTAAAATACTTTAAATGTTTTACAGATCGGTTAGCGTAAAATGGCCGGATGTCCAGATCAGCTATGCATTCAAATGAACAACGTACTGGATGCATATGGAGTATCTAAAACATTTACAGAGCTTCGGAGAAGAATGCTTTATGATTCTGAAATAGATTTACACACTTGTATGGGCGACAGAATGCTAGCGTTTTGGTCAGGAAGTAAACGGGACGCGTTATGTCCTATTTCAGATACGGAGTCAGATTTTGACGTAGTAGGTGTTTTGCCGGCAATTTTGACAACCGATACTACAGTTCAGAGGGAGAGATGCTTATCTTTATTTGACAGCAATTTAAACGAACATTTACCAGTGTTTCGATTAGAAAGGACTCCTTATCCGGGATACTATTATCTTAAGCTCTTAAGTAGTAATCCTGACTCGGCATATATAAAACAAATCGTGATGCCGTGTTGCACGTCATTTAGAGGCGGTACATACATAAGCAACGTCTTTAAAGAAACCTCCGTTTCCAACACGACTGATTTTGAAATCCATGGTCCAGCTCTTCAGACAGTTGTAAACGTTAATGAAATCTTAAATTCATTTGACAATGTGAAGGCATTCCATTGTTCATATCTACCAACGGATTATGATGAGTGGTTTCATAGATCACGGGCGCAAGGCTGGCCTCCAAAACATATAATAGAATCTACGAAGAATTTAGGATGCCTTGTTGTATGCGTTGGCCATCCGTTCAGTGAAACGCGACCGTTAGAATGGCGTCTTTCTTTGAACAGAACAGAATATTTACTTACAAAGACATTCAATCACATCCAAATGAAATGTTATGTAATGTTAAGATTGGTCTTGAAATGGCTTATACAACCGAAATTGAAGGAAACTTTAAGTTCATACCATATGAAAACTGTGATGTTCTGGATGTCAGAGGAAAAAGAGAAGCAGTTCTGGGGACCCGCGAACTTAGCAGAGTGCTTCCTGCATTCCTTAATTAAATTACGAAGTTTTGTTGTAAATAAAAACTGTCCGAACTATTTTCTAACTCACGCTAATTTGCTGGAAGGAAAGTTAGACATGATACACTTAGGATTATTGACGATATCATCGCAGAAGGAGCCGGGGTTGTATATCAGTGCCTTCCGTTGAATGTTCACTTAACCAGTCCATATTGTTTCCATGGCAACGCAGAACAATGTGAGTGTTTACGTCACCATCTGTTTGCAGAAAGGGTGACAGAGATGATTGGAGCATTATACGACTCCATAGTAACATCAAATATAAAGTCAGATACCTACAAACTATGTCGCTTTGGTTTTGTGGACTGGCATGTTATCAATGAGAAATACAATGATTCGATTTTAGATTCTTTAACGTTTTCGTCTATATCGGTGTGTTTAGAAATGGGACTTCCAAACAAAGCTCTCTACACCTGGCATAGAAAGCAAATCGAAAAGCTTCGAGGAAACGGACATGTTGCCCGAATCAAACTAGCGACATGCTTTTATTACATAAGACGTCTCGGTTATTGTATACCTCTCCTGTGGATGGTCATCAAGTCTCTGGAGTCAAGTGGAGAATTCGAGGTTTGTACACAGGGACAGACTTGTGAAAAAGACATCGTGGAAATCGAGGGAGTCGAGTGCATCTACCTCACTCAGAACAAGAAAGGATTTCGTGTGTCTGAAATAGTGTTCAGTCCCTGTGACAAGCGTCTGATCCCGCCGGATCTACAGGACGAGATGGGGCGACCAAAAACTGTAAATGGTACCCATTACGAAGGCTGGGTGTTTGTCGACTCTATAGTGTACGCATACTACCTACTGATCGTGACGCTTCATGACATGCGTAGATACAGTTGTATCACCTCGCTATTCAGGCGGTTCGAGAATGTCTGTACACAACAACCTGGCACAATCCGTATTTTCAGAAAAGACATGGCAAAACGTCTATACGAACACGCCTATATATTAGTGTGGGCTGCCACCAAAGGTTTTACCAAACTTTCACATTAATACTGTTTTACTTATTGTAATTATAAATTTAGATTCATCATGTGATAATTTGTTTGTTTGTTTAAATAACAGTTAAGGTCATTGATGTACGACCTTTCATGTGTGAAGTACGTGGTGCGTTTTGGGAGACTGCGGTTCATTCATGTTGTGTTTATTATTAAGTTCTCCCAACGGAATTTATTTGGCCGTGATGAATACAAGCACTACATTGACTTTAGAATCAATTCGTCCTTGTCAAAAATGTTGAGGTACATATGTATCTATAAGATAGATCAATGAGAAAGGTCATCGGAACGTGGCCCCTTATGGGATGTTGTCAGATCCTCTATGGATCGGATCTGTATGCTACACAAGTTACTGTTTTGATATTATATATGTTGAACTATGTAAATACATGAATATAAAACTATCATAAGCGTATCATTTTACTCACTTCAACCATGACAAATCTATCATATACATGTATAAGTAATGTATCAAAATATCACTTATGACCAGAGTAGATATTCTAAATCAATGGAGTCGCTAATACGATGCCAATGTTTGTTTTAGATAAATCGAACTTAGATGCGCAAAAAAGCACCATTAAAAAATATAATATGGCACACAGTTGCAGCTATATGGCATTGGTAATGTATTGCACAATAAATATATTACGTTGCGTTTGTAAAATCGTATGAAGCTTAACAGGAAGCTGCAATTTTTGTTTTGTTTTCGGAATCCAGAACTGCTTCTGAAACATTGCGACATTAAATTTGGATATTTATTTAAAAGGTGAGCATTACCTGCATGTTATAGTTGAACCAAAGAAAAGGAACACAGAAAAATAGGTGATATCTACTTACTATATAACGTATGTTGCTGAAAATGATATACGAATTCTAAAAGAGTTTGAACAAATCTCTTTATGAAGCAGAAATATGGAGAGGGTCGTAATGATAAACAGATTTAAAGCATAATGTAGTACTACAAAAAAATACGAACTGTTGTAGAATGGTGTTTGTGTGGTTTGTATTAAAATTAGTCATATGACTAATCTTAGCACAAAAGCAAAAGAGGGTAAGGTTATGCTTGCAAAAATAAGAAAATTTGATCGAGGACCATATGTTTTCGACAAATATATGACCTAGGGTATCTTGTATCAAAAATTGTGAAAAGACTGGCCCCTTTTTGGCCACCAATTTTCAGAACTGTTATTTATTATTTATTTTTTTGGATTTGACATATCTATTACACCCCTAATTTAATTGTATAATGCAGTTTCAGTTGTCGCATGTATGGTAACCACTCAAAATATGCATAAATTATGAAAATGTGGAAATTCTGGCAATTTGGGCTATTTGGTTTGCTGCAAAGTTATTGGTTAAGAAACCATAGAGCGCATTCTTGAACAAAATTTATATTTCTCCTAAAGATGTAATGGAAGTGCATAATATTCTCAGTAAGTATTAAATTTGTTTAAGGATGCGCTCTTTAGATTCATAGACAAAAACGTGGCAAAAAATGACCAAAATTGGCAAAATGTCCACATTTTCGTAATTCATGCATATTTTGAATGGTTACCATGGCAACTACAGCTGCAAAATTAGAAAACATTCATTATAGTTGAATCAGAGATGTACTCAATAATCACTAAGTAACGGTTTTGAAAATTTCATGTAATTAGGTGCCGAAAATGGTCCAAACCATACATAGTCCTTACATGGGTTTTCATTTCTTTATTTGTCTGTTCATTAATTGTTTTGATACGAAAGCATAATTTTATACATTTGTATATAGAAACGGTCGTTGGAAACTATCTTTAGCAAATATCTAAAAAAATACAATAGTATCGTAGTTTACCATATCGTTAGAAGTTTTAGGCAAACATAAAGACAACATTGAGGTCTCGATTTGTTTTCTAATATTACAGAATAATGGAACTTTTGCCCAATTTATAGCGCTATATCACTGAAGCATGCCACCGATGACACGCAGAACACCCCACTCGGTCACATTATACAGACAACAGGAGAACCAGTGGTCCTACACTACTTACTTATATACCTACCAAAGGAACTCGATAATCACAGTACATGTATAAATGTTAACACAGCGGAAATACCAGCGGCACTAATAATGCTCCTACAACGACTATTTTTTATAAACCAATGGCTAAACATACACTGCTACCCGTTCCAGTCGATGCGCACAATGTGTACACACATGGGCTGGTCTTGGTGTATCACACGCATGTAGGATATTGTAAAATATATCTCGTCATTATTCGTCTGAGAATTCACAGCTGGTACTATTGTGGTACTAGAAAGGAAACTTACAGATGCAATTGATGCCTACCGTGACAACACACAAACTAACGTACTTTCGGTTTCCGTTAACAAAGCATTAACGGAGGCATTTGCAAACAACACAGCCGCCATTTTGACAATGAAGGTCAGTTTTTTGTGTTATCTTACAAATTGGTAGTGTTATAATGTTTATTACTAAAAACATTTATATTAGTCATAATATCTTCAAATCTGTAGATACGGTTTTAAGAAAAAATGTATTTTGTTCTACTCAAATGGTCATATTCAAAGTGAAGATTTCGTTTTGAAATTCAGTAGTATCACCTGTCGAATGCAGTCACAAGTACCGATAAATATAATATATATTCAATAAGTGTTCATTTAATAAATTCTCATATGAAATGTAGATAAAGGATTCTTTTTATGGCATATCGGATATCAATCTGATTAAAATACAGATCCTTATAACTACTCACAATAGAGGATCTGAGAATATCCAATAAAGGATCATGATCAGATGACCTTTCTACCACGTGTACTTCAGATCACATACATTTTCTACACATTTCCCCTGCTCGATTCGTCAAGAGCGGGCGGCCGCCGGCGACCCGGCGAGGCGGCTTAGTCACTCGATTCAAAGAATAAGTGCGCCGATGGCGCGACCGGCGTACGCAGGATCAGCCGGTTTTGTATCACCGGCTAATACCGGCGCAAAATGGCGGAATAAAGGTTCGATATTTGTTGACGAAACTCTCTTTAAGCAAAACGCATTCCGTTCAGACATAAATTCTCCAAACATAATGATTTTCATGTTGTATTCATTAACGGAAAGGAATTGAAACCTCTTTTGATACACACAGGTATGTAGATATCCATTTATGCAGCGAATACATCGAAACGAGCGATGTATAGACTTAGATATATGTACCCCAGGCGTTTGGCTCTATAGATAATTTTTCTCTATATAATGTAATTCTTGTTTGTTTGTTTGTTTTATTAATTAACGTCCTATTAACAGCTATGTGCCATGCAAGGACGGCCTCCCATGTATGTGGTGTGTTGCGTGTATGTTGTGAGAGGTGCGTGTTTTGGGAGACTGTGTCTTCTTATAATGTAATAGGTACAGTGTCACAGCGTTTTATAGAACCAAATGCTTATGCATGTACATTCTATTAGTGTGGTTATAATAAAATCAGTAAATATAATGAATATAAAAATTGAATGATCTATTCCAAGTATATTAAATTCCAATGACTTTTCTTGGACTGCTTATCAATAACAATAAAAACATATTTTTTTAGGTTTTTCTGAGGTTTAACACTATCGGAAATAACACATTTAAAGTTCTAATGAATCGTTTTCGTCAAATACGTGTAATTCAGGGTGTAACATAGGAAAGAAAGATTGATATGTACAGTATTATACCTACATGTACATGGTAAATACTCAAATGTGAATATGATTGTACGGACATTCTGTTAATTCATGTGTCAATGAGAAAAAGAATTCTGCTGGTGACATGTAGTAAGAAATAAATAAATAAGATATTTTACATAAAGTTAAGTACATAACATTGCAACACCTGGGTATTGAAACCCAGTTTAAGATAACTCGTGCTTTATTAATAAGTGCTTTAGCGATCTCTTAAATTTCAGTTAGAACAAATTATGATTCGCGCGTGGCCCATTGCAACAATGCATGGAGCGACAGTGCTTGGAGCGATAAAAATACCTTGCCGATATCATGATCACTTGACTGTGCGATAAAACAATCCTGTCGCTCTGTCGCATTAGCGAGAAAATAAAATTTGTCGCACCGACAGTGCATTTTTGTTGCAGTGTCACTCCGCGCCCTCACTATTGCTTCGCATATTGTCTTGTGATGTGTAAATAAATTCCAAGCTGTAATGCATGGAAATTATCTCATAGTATATGTACTGTATATATTTCTACAGTACAAATTACAAAGCACCATACATTATATCAAATGTACATTATAACAGAAACGCACGAAGCGATTTTGTGAGGAGCGACAATGTGACTTGGCCGAAATAGGCCACCATATACATATGTTTTCTATTTCATAAGAAACTTCAACACAAGAAATTAATGCAGTATGATGCAATTTCTTACATTTGAACTTTTCGAATAAAACAACATACACGCGTTACAGAAATCAAGTAGAGACGCACCCGCACTGCATGTACACCGCATACATGGGAGGCCGTCCTTACATGACCCTGGCTGTTAATAAGGACGTTAACTAAATCAAACAAATAAACAAAGACATCATAAGTTAATGTTAACATATTATAACTATTATTTATGTCGACTTTGTACAGTGACCTTAAATGTAAATAAGTCTAATCAACCAACCAATTGTCTTATACAACTTATATAAGATAATTGGGATCAAATGAAATAACGGGGGACACATTTATTGAGTTATAGGCCACATTGTTTATATGTTGAAAAGTGGCAATGATCTAAACAAAAAATTATACTTAAAAATCCGACTCTTTGATTGTCATATTCCTTTCCTTCATGCTACTATGAAAAAAAAAATCCGAGAATTGCGCAAAACCGGACGTTATCATGAAGTCACATTAGAGACGTCGACGTTGCGTATTTTGAAAAAAAAAATAATTCGTTAGAAAATCAATGGAATCGTACGTTTAAACATATCTTATGGTATCAAGTAGTCTGAAAAAATAATTATAAACATTGATGTAACTATTTTTGAACTTAATCGGGCTATGAAATAAATTTTGTATGCAAATGTTTGTAAGAATCTCAGTTTACAAAATTTCTTTTCTACCCCCGTGCAAAATATATTTTATAGTAACTTTGTGGAAGATAACATTTAGAGTTTGGTAACCTTGATATTGGAGGTTCAATAGATGTCAATGACAGCAATAATCTAGGTTTAAGAAGTATGTTAATAAACCGTTGCTTTTCATACATTGTATATAAATGTTTGTACTACATAGCTTAAAAAATGAAAATTTATACATAATGTACCCAGTGGGGTGTGTTGCTTTGGGACATTCTTCAGTGATATAGCACTATGAAAAGGGCAAAATTTCCACTAAACAAGAAGACACAACAAGAACATACCGGTCTCCCAAAAGACGCACCTTACAATTCCAACACTACACACCGCATACATAGGAGACCTTGTTTGATTAATTAACGTCCTATTAACAGCTATGGTCATATAAGGACGGCATCCCATGTATGCGGTGTGTTGCGTGTATGTTGTGCGAGGTGCGTGTTTTTGGAGACTGCGGTATATTCGTGTAGTGTCTTCTTGTATAGTGGAACTGTTGCCCTTTTTATAGTGCTATATCACTGAAGCATGCCGCCGAAGACACCAAGCAACACACCCCACCCGGTCACATTATACTGACAACGGACGAACCAGTCGTCCCACTCCCTTTAGGCTGAGCGCTAAGCGGGAGCAGAAACTACCACTTTTATAGACTTTGGTGTTTCTCGGCCAGGGGACAGAACCCAGAGCCTTCCTCACAGGGACGAACGCTCAACTCAAGGCCAAAAGTGAGGCGATGCCAAGGGAGGCATTAGGGAAGATAAAGTCAGTAAGGAAGAAGAGAAAAGATAAGATCCTAAATTTTAAATACCCTACCCTTCATATCCACATATGGAAAGTCTTATACCTGTAGTATTACCTCTCGTTCTATAAGCATTAGTTACGGATGACCTCTCTCGCATGTAATCTGTTCAATTAGTTTAGATATGTTATTGTTGTGTCTCTTTGCGATCGGGTGTTGATGCAATACGTATCTTAATGTTAACGCTAATGGAAACAGACACATTTATTTCATCAAAATTAATTATCATTTTGTTCTCATTTATCATTTATTGAATTTGATTATACAAGTTTCAAAATTATTTAAATGTTTGTTTTGAAAGATGATGATAAATTGCACGTATTAGTTTTGATATACAGAGTGGAATCGACATTCGCACTTTTAATGAAGCAGATATCGTAGTGCCTTGTATAGATACTATGCTGCAGCAAAATGGTACAACGGTGTATACTCATTAATTATATGAACGACTTTCTAACTGTATAATGAGATATAACGAAGTTGATGGTCTTTTTTTATAATTTATAGTCATGCCTATTTATCTTTAGGTTACGTCGGCGGATCTCACTACAATCACAATGGAGCCGCGGTAGATTTTGTGTGTCTTCCTAAAGATCCCTCTTGGGGACCCAAAGCAGGTAGACCTGTGTTCTATCCTGGATTAATGTATGATGCCGAATATGGAGATCCCTTGATCTACAATGTTCCTGACAAAAAAGGGAAGTTCCATGTGGCGTATGTCGTCAATCGAGTCATTCTACCACAATTATGATCCACGCGCGCACCACGTGCTACCCCGGATGGACGGAAGCATACCACGAATACTTATCGTCTGGATAGCATGATCACTATGCTGCTACACAATTTGTGCGTGTAAACGAGAATCCACAGACTGTTGTTGGAGGAGCAAATACCAATGATGACGGAAAACTTTTCTACGCTGTACGAACAAGATGTGGCTCATTGGAATGTCTACCGTATGAGAATGACAAGGTTCTGTCATGTGTCGTGTGTTTGAAGTAGTAATGTTAAGAATAAAAGGTTGAAGTAATCTTTGGTCATATAAGGACGGCCTCGTATGCGTGTGGTGGATGTCTTATGTTTTGGGAGGCTACGGTACATTCCTGTTGTATAGGAGACATAAATGACCCTGTTAATCTGATACACCAAACAAACTATATATCAATTATGTTATTTTTCATGCACATTAAATATTAAAATGAAACAACATCGAAGTATTTTCACAGTCGACACCCGAGACGATGACAATTTGTGCAATGATTGAAAAATTGACAGATATCAAAGTGCATCGCATTCCACATAAACTCTTTGAACAGATAGTTATTTAGTCGATAGTCATATAATAATCATATGAATTATATTGCTTCAATATTCATTAAACAGTGCTCCAGTTAAGATAAATACACTGGTAAAATACCAATTAAAATTGGTTATTCACTCCAAAAAAATGGTATGAACGTGTACTGGTTACCCCTAACATTATTTGCATTACACAACCTGATTATTTTGAGCGCTTACATCCAGAAATAAAATCGCAAGAAACATCGGAATTATAAAAAAAAATTATCCAGTCATGTTCAAGAGCCTGAATCAGCTGTGCTTGTTTCCGATAGATATTTGAACAATTAAATTACTTTATACTTTTAATCACATAACATTTCCCCGACATATTTCTGTTTTGACTCGAACTGAAGTCAGAGTTATACCCCTTACTTTTAGAAAGTTCAAGTACAATTACCCACCCCCCAAAAAATATCTGGAACACCGAGTTATTGTTCTTATTTTCCCTTTATCTGTAGCACTGAGTTATTGTTCTTATTTTCCCTTTATCTGTAGCACTGAGTATTTGTTCTTATTTTCCCGTTATCTGGAGCACTGATCAATTGTTCTTATTTTTCTTTTATCTGGATCACTGAGTAATTGTTCTTATTTTCCTATCATCTGCAACTCTGAGTAAATGATCTTATATTCCGCTGTTTTTCATTCTATATCATTGAAACATACTTTCAAACCTGTGATATAAAACGGATAATGTGAAAATCAGACATCGAACCAATCTGATTAAAATACAGATCCTTATTATCACTATGTTAGATAAGAGGATTTGAGAAAATCCCATAAGGGGTCATGTCCACGTGACCTTTGTAAATGGCCAATCAAATTGCTGCTGGCAAAATTTTGCCAGTGAATTTCAGGGGACGAAATAGTTTGAAAATCTGTCAGAATTATTTCTGGTTATGTAGTCATCTCGCCCAAAGAGCACAATAAAGCTAATCGTATTTGTATGTTGGAGCGAAATGGCGTTGTCAATTGACAGAGCAACGTGCAGAAAATGCATTTGATCTGAATTACATGTGGTGTAAAGGTCATCCGGACATGACCCGTAATCGGATTTTATCAGATCCTCTATTGAACTAAGTGGTTATAAGGGTTTGTATTTCAATCAGATTGACATCGAACCGACTTTAAGCTTCAATCGATGTTTTATTAAAATAAAAAAACACATCTCTAACACAGAAGGTATGATATGTGTATTTCTATCGAACGCACTTGGTTGTTTAAATAATTAAATCATGCTTATTGAAGCGTGTTCACCTGCTGTATTAGCATCAAGGATTTGATATATAAGCATTTATAATATAAAGTAGACAACACAAGGCTATGACAGATAAACGAAATAAGATGAAATGATAATACGGTAATTGGAATAATATTAAAGTTGAAATAATGCTGATTTCGGGATAATACTGAAGTTGGAATGGTACTGAAATTCTGATAATACTGAAGTTGAAATAATACTGAAATTCTGGTAATATTGAAGTTGGAATACTACTGAAATTTGGATAATATTGATTCAGAAGTTGTAATTACACTTAACTTATACAGAAATCGGGATGGACATGAACTTTTCAAAACAAAGGATGATGAATACGTCACTGTTGATACTACTTCTGCTGATTGGACAATGTCTTGTCGAATTCTGTGGAGGTACGTTATGTTTTATACAAACTATACCTTTTTGACAGTATAGATTACTTAAATGTAGATTGACAGTTCTTATTATACAACTATCTAGGGTCTTATGTAAATCGATAATTTAAAATGCTTCACCGCCGACCGAGCATATGCGATACCCGTAAATTGAATAATAACTGATGTTTATGTGTGTCTTAACAAAAAAAAATACATATACAATACTTTGTTTTGCTTTTTTTCACTTTATCTAGGGCATATTACCATGTTTTTTAATATTTTTATCTTGAGGTAAAATAAGGGGCTCAAACTTTTCGATGGTGTAAAGAACTTTTGTGGCAGGATTGACTTTTATGTATTTTGTATTAAACGTAGTCTTGTAATTGTCCAGTACTTATTAGTAATTAGTATAGTTAAATCGCTATCGTATCGTATCGTTTCGTATTCGTAAAGTTTCGGTATCTTCCGTCATATGTATATCAATGTAGATAGTATCTATTGGTCGGTTTTATTATATGACGTAATGTCCAAATGTAATGTTTTTATTGGTTATTCGGTTTTGGCGCCAAATCGCCCTTTCCGGTCATTGTATAGATCTATACAGTAGCGCATTCCTACGATTGACCACTAGACGGTCACACCTATTTTAGAGCGCCTCTACACATCAACGACAATCATGTAATGTAAGTCGAATATTTTCTTTTGATATCTAACTGAGTTTATTGTACGTATATCTAGCTATATAATGCAATCTGTATTTCTATAATATAGAAGTTAATAATTGTGTATTTTGTATTAAAATAGACGATCGTTCTGATGTAATATATTTCGTTATTTGATTAAAGTAAATTATCTTTTGATAATATCGTACGCTACATCAAGGGTATATATTTATCAATAGTATTATATTTATAATTTACAGATACACTGTACGTATCCGTAAGGAACCTAACTGAAATCGCACCGTGAATGCCACAGGCGACTTTGTGCCACACATAGGTATATATCTGTATTTTATTAGCTACATTAGTAATACTGGCTATTATGTTTTAATGTTAAAAAGTAAGCGTCCGGCTATTTTTTGGACGCATCTCCTTTTTGTATATTATGTATAAGTCTTGGTTAGAATATACTAACCTTTGAATTCATGTATAACGCCATATCGTTATGTTAAAATATAAATGTAAGCGGTACTCTGTAAAGTTTGATTTTAATTGTGATATTATCTGCAACGTTTTGTCAAAGTATTTATTGTGTGTATTTGTTCGTTTTGTAGAGTCTCTACGTTGTTTGTAACCAATAAAAGGAAAAGTCGAACTACCGATGAATGGCTTGCGTTAATTAATCAACGTTAAAACCATCTACTACATTTGGAGCCCCCAGTGAGGAACATTGTCTACATCGAGAGTTATACAACGACTACCTGTATACATATGTGTGTGATTACTTTTCAACTTCGGCTGAAAGTTTCGTATAGAGCACGTGCGCGGGACGATTCAAATCGCCTACGGGCGTAGTTGACAGTACGGCTACCTGTGCAATATATTGCTGATACGTTCAAACACTGGATTGACCAAGATTCAAGATGGCGACCTCCACGTTCATGACCAACGGCGGAAATGGAGCTGAAATCCAAGATGGCGACTTCCTGTGATGGACTTACAGCGGAAGTGACTGACACATTGAAGATGGCGACCTCCTGTGATTGACCTTGAGCGGAAGTGACGGACATTAGTGTAATAAACTTGTGTGGAAATTAGGGATATTTCCAGAATAGCTTCTTCCGTTTCCGGACTTTGAGCGGAAGTGTAATTTCCTTATAGTGAATTATTTTTTTTATCTGGACTGGATTATTTTGTGTGTTAAATGGATTATAATTATTCCTTTGCAAGGTAATTTTTCTTTATTATATATATATATATATTTTTTGTTGGTTTGCACCAAGTCATAGTTAACTCTACATTTATTGAATATTGATTACTGTGAAGTTGTTTCTTCAAATTATCCTATCAAAATAATTACTTGGTAATATTTCAACACTAGTATACCAAAGAAAGACAATACTCTGCCACCTACGTACTGTATTTGTCAGATACTATTTTTTTTCCAATTGTGTAAATTCCTCTATCAATACGGAAGCTATTTTTTTCACACAACATTTTTGTCGCTCACATTTTTGTTTTGTGAATAACTTCAGCATTTTCGATGTTCTATGTTGTATGTTATATCACTTTATGCCTACTTATTTCTTTTCCATCTTTGAAAAAGAAATTATTTTGCTTGCAAATTTCTTAAACTTTGTAATGTGAGATGACTATAATAACAGACATTTTTCATTTATAGAATCACTTGACAATATTTTCCTATTAATATTGTGTAACTGTAAACGGTATACACTACGTACGCAAGGAAAACAATATTTTGGTATATATTGCAAATACTGTTTTGAGTACCGTATACCTACAGATAATCCCTAAATAGTTTGTGGTGTTTATTTAGACCCCTGCCCCCACGTCCACAAATTTTGTTAATTGGCTCTTGGTTAACATTATATTGTCTTGCATTGTGAAAGCGGTTTAGGTACTTTGGCTCAATATATCGCTACTGACACTCTCATCCCTAACCATGGCTGATATGACAGAAGAGGAAGTGCAGATGCTTGTGGGTCATCTGAGGACGATGAAGGTAAAGCCCAAGGTCGACACTTTAGATGATTTCCAAGCTTGGATGAGAGGTGTATCAGCTGAGCAAGATGCCAAACCCAGTTTTGTTACCTATAACACAGGAGCCATACAGCATTTCCCCAAGATATCGCCCTTTTCGGGAGACACAAAGAAGGAAGTCGCTTATGATGTTTGGCGCAGCGAAGTCCAATGTATCATCAAGGAAGGACATCCACCTGCTACGATAGCCCAGGCCATCCGGAGTTCGTTGAGAGGAACAGCCCTACGTGTACGCTCACACCTTGATCCCTCAGCGTCAGTAGATGATATTTTAGAGAAAATGGATAGCGTATTTGGTAACGTTCAGCAGGCTGAGATGCAACTTGCCCAATTTTATAGCGCCAAGCAGCAGACTGACGAAGATGTCGCAACCTGGAGCTGCCGATTGGAAGATCTCCTAGCAAAGGCAGTGGAAAGCGAACAAGTCCCCCAACACAACACTAACTCCATGCTGTGTACGATGTTTTGGTGCGGGCTGAAACCATCCTTGAAGGATGCATCTGGGTATCTGCATGAGAGCATTAGAGACTTCGATCAACTCAGGGTGGCAATAAGGCGATTGGAGGAAGACTGGAAAACCCGACAACATGGAAAGAAAGAAACAGCTATTTCCAAATCCGCGGCACCAGTCAGCGACACCAACAAATCGGAGCTGAGCGAGTTAAAAGGAATGATAAATCAACTTGCCGCTGATGTTAAAGACATGAAGATGGAACGTCAGGAGTTCTCGTCTCGACAGGGTAATATCAGAAGACAAGATAGAGATAACAGACGCAACCGCCAGCAACCTAAACAGTACTCGGGAGATGGCATGAATCAGTCGAGGAGTAACTCATATGAAGAGCCAACCTGCTACAGATGTGGCCAGAAGGGACATATTAAACTCGGATGCAGAGCCAAGATTGAGAAATCGCATCCTTTAAACAAGTAGAGGCAAGCGTCAAAGGGCGGACGTTAGCCTGTCAGCAGATTAGCCCTGAAAAACCTACAGAACTGGTAGGAACAGCCAACGAGGTAACGGTCAGGATTTATGACACACAGACCAAAGCGTTATTGGATACCGGTTCAACTATCTCCACAATATCCAAGCAATTCTATGACAACCACCTTGCACATATACCTATACAGGAACTTAAGACGGTGTTGAACATCGAATGTGCGGACGGCCAACTACTACCGTACCTAGGACTAGTAGAAGTTCCTGTTGAGTTCACTGGAACTGGGATGGATCCAGCTGGAAACACTATAGAGAAAGGACTTTTTCTCGTCGTGCCGGCAAGCCCTTACAACTCTACAGTCCCTATCCTGATAGGTACTAACCTTCTCCATGTTCTGATGACACAGACAAAGGAACACTATGGCCAACGCTTTTTGCAGGATGGAAGATTAACGACGCCAACTTACCTTTCATTTAGATGCATCCACCTCCGGGAGCGGGAATTGGCACGACACCACTACAGACTTGCCGTTGTAAAGTCTGCGGAAACTACTCCTATAACCATTCGCCCGAATTCTGAGGTAATTATACATGGACGGCCCGAGAAGAAGTTGAATTGTCCCCCAGTCTGCGCCCTCATCAACTCCACTCCTGGATCATCTATACCAAATGACATCGATATTATCCCATCTGTTGTTTCCTATAGCTACGGCAGTACGGAAAGGATCAAAATACGTGTAAGCAATGTATCGACTCGCACAGTAACTGTCCAACCAAGATCTCTACTATGCGAGCTTCAGATGGTGGGAATAGAGGATATAGATGATGGTGAGGACGACAACGAAGATGCTTTAGCCAAGATAGAGGTACACGTTGACAGACTCTCAGAAGATGAAGAGTCACGGGCCAAGGCATTACTAGAGAAGTACCGCACGAAATTTGCTACCAGTGATATTGATCTGGGTCACACAGATGTTATCCGACATAGGATCGACTTACATGACGATACGCCGTTCCGACAGAGACATCGCAGAATCCCACCATCGATGCTTGATGAAGTCAGGAACCATCTACACCAGCTGTTAGCTGCCGGAGTTATACAGCGGTCGCATTCACCTTGGACCCAGAACGTTGTATTGGTACGCAAGAAGAATGGCCAGCTTAGACTTTGCGTTGATTATCGTCAACTTAACCAAAGAACTGTCAAAGACGCATACGCCCTGCCAAGGATAGACGAGACACTCGATTCACTAGCAGGGAACAAGTTTTTCTCCGTCCTTGACCTTAAGTCTGGATACCATCAAGTGGAGATCCAAGAGATACAAGGAAAGGACAGCTTTTACTGTTGGGCCACTTGGATTTTACGAATACACCAGAATGCCATTTGGACTTGCAAACGCGCCTGCTACATACCAGCGGCTGATGGAAGAGTGTTTGCACGGGCTTCATACAAAGATTTGCTTCGTCTACATTGATGACATTATTGTCTTTGCACCGGAATTCGATGAACACTTGGAACAGGTTTTAGACCGCTTGCGAAGTCATGGTCTCAAGCTTTCTCCCGACAAGTGTTCCCTGTTTAAACCCAAGGTCACTTACGTAGGACACGTAGTCTCCGAAGAAGGCATTGAACCAGATCCAGCTAAAATAGAGCGCGTTATCCAATGGCCCCGTCCTGAAACACCAGAAGACGTGAGGAAGTTCTTGGGTTTCGTAGGATACTATCGTAGGTTTATAAGGAATTTCTCCAGGATTGCGAAACCTTTGACCATCCTGATGCCTGCACCTAAGAAACCTAAAAAGGTCAACAAGAGGAAGGCGACGGAAAAGCCGGAACCGTGCAAATGGATCTGGGAGGATGAGCAAGAGGACGCTTTCAACAAGTTGAAATGCAGTTTAACGCAGCCGCCCATCCTAGGCTACCCAGACTTTGGGAAACCATTTTTCCTGCATACAGATGCTTCCGGTTTTGGACTTGGCGCCGTTTTATACCAAGAGCAGGACGACTTAAAGAGGGTAATAGCGTATGCCAGCCGTGGGTTGTCGAGATCAGAGCAGCGGTATCCAGCGCATAAGTTAGAGTTTCTCGCTTTAAAGTGGGCAGTTACTGAGAAATTCAGCGACTATCTCTACGGTAACCAGTTCACCGCTGTAACCGACAACAACCCTTTAACATACGTGCTGACCTCTGCGAAACTGGATGCCACCTCACAACGATGGGTCGCGGCATTAGCGGCATACGATTTTGATATTGTATATCGACCCGGGATAAACAATACAGATGCGGATTCGATGTCAAGACTTCCCAGTCTAACCAGCGAGATTGAGGATGGACAGACTATCCCTCGCGAGGTAATTAGAGCGCTTGGTTATGCCTTACAACCAAAACCACTTATTGAGAACGTGACTATGTCAGCGGATGTTTTAAAGGACATAAATTGGGACACGAATAGCAAGGACACTCTGAATGTGGCTGTAGAACAAGAAAAAGACCCAGACCTGTCTATATGGATTCCGTTCGTCAAGGCAGGTACCAAGCCACGGAAAGAGGACCTGCCATTATCACGCGTCCATACGAACCTTCGCACCAACTTCGATAAACTATTTCTGGATGGCGGAATACTCTACCGGCGAATAATTGTAGACGGTAGCGCGAGGAAACAGTTAGTCTTGCCCAAGTCGCTTGTCCCCACCGCACTTACCATGGTCCACGACAAAATGGGACACCTTGGACGTGACCGAGTCATATCTTTCCTCCAAGACCGATTCTACTGGCCGGGCATGACGAGGGACGCGGAGGAATGGATAAAGATGTGTGGACCCTGTACACTTCGGAAAACACCTGCTAAGGGCTGTGCTCCTCTTGTTAGTATTCCCTCCAGTCAGCCTTTGGAGCTCATCTGTATGGATTTTCTATGTCTTGAAACATCGAAGGGTGGCTACAACAATGTCCTTGTCATCACGGACCACTACACCAAGTATGCTATCGCGGTACCGACCAAGAACTCTACTGCAAAGACAACGGCCGATGCATTCTTTAACAATTTCGTGGTGCACTACGGACTGCCAACACGTATCCATACAGATCAAGGCCCAAATTTCGAGAGCCAACTGCTCAAAGAATTATGCGTGATAACCGGAATCGCCAAGTCTCATACGACGCCATATCACCCAATGGGCAACGGACTCTGCGAACGGTTTAACCGAACCCTATTGAGCATGCTTGGTACCTTGGAGAGTGAGCAGAAGAAAAATTGGAAAGCACACTTATCCGCACTTGTCCACGCCTATAACTGCACACGACAGGATTCGACCGGACAGTCGCCATACTATCTTATGTTTGGAAGGAATCCCCGACTTCCGGTTGATCTTGCATTCGGGATAGACATCGGACAAAACTTCCAGGACCTTACAGCATATGTAGATGAACTTAGGAAACGGCTGCAACGAGCTTACGAAATCGCTTCAGCGAACGTATCCAAGTCACAAACCCGCCAAAAAGGACAGTATGACAAGAAGGTCCGAGGAACAACGGTGAAAGTCGGCGATCGGGTGTTGGTGAAGATCGTCCATTTTGATGGCCGCCACAAGCTATCAAACAAGTGGGAGTCGGACCCATACACTGTCGTCGATCAACCAGACCAAAACATCCCAATATTTGTCGTCAGGAAGGAGAATGGTGACGGAAGAGACAAGACACTGCACCGGAACCTTCTCTTGCCCATCAACTTTATCAGCGGGTTAGAGGAAAAACCCGTTCCTGTACCTAGACCAAGAAAAATGCGCCTCAGAAGTACGAGGAAGTCGCATGATTCTTCGGAATCTTCTAGTGAAAGCGAGGATGATGTTCTGGTGGGTAATGGTGTTTTGCCCAACACCACAGCCGGCACCACCAATTCATCCAGCGATGAAATGTCTGTAGATGCTGATGATGCAAGGGTAGAAGCGGTACTGGAAGAAAACGGGAGCGATGCTGATGACGATGCTGGTTTGGAAAATGATAGGGAAGCCCATGTAGCAAACCACCAAAGTGACGCTGATGATGGTGACGACACTGTGACTGAAACCCAAGATGATGAGGATCCAAACGTCGTGCAACCACGCCCACGACGCCGACGAGAAGCTCCTGCTTGGCAAAGATCTGGAGACTTCATCCTTTCCCAGCAGCAGCAGCCAGAATGGATGACCGTGCACGATATATAGAAGGCCTATACAGCTCCGGAATCTTCAAGGGTAGGGATGAGGAGTTGTCGAATGCTCTACTAAGCATAGTTTCTGGAAATTTTAAGACATAGACATTTTGATTTTATTACGGTAGATGATTGCCCATATATATTTTTTCCTGGTATTCTCAGCATTTTATTTTTTTTTATTTTCGTAATGCTGCACATTTTTTTAGTCCTGCGTAACGAGTCTTAAGACTTTTGCACCCCTTTATTTTTTTCTTCATACAATGTCAATGTCGGAACGATGTTTTTGAAGCAGGGGGAGTATGTGGCAGGATTGACTTTTATGTATTTTGTATTAAACGTAGTCTTGTAATTGTCCAGTACTTATTAGTATAGTTAAATCGCTATCGTATCGTATCGTTTCGTATTCGTAAAGTTTCGGTATCTTCCGTCATATGTATATCAATGTAGATAGTATCTATTGGTCGGTTTTATTATATGACGTAATGTCCAAATGTAATGTTTTTATTGGTTATTCGGTTTTGGCGCCAAATCGCCCTTTCCGGTCATTGTATAGATCTATACAGTAGCGCATTCCTACGATTGACCACTAGACGGTCACACCTATTTTAGAGCGCCTCTACACATCAACGACAATCATGTAATGTAAGTCGAATATTTTCTTTTGATATCTAACTGAGTTTATTGTACGTATATCTAGCTATATAATGCAATCTGTATTTCTATAATATAGAAGTTAATAATTGTGTATTTTGTATTAAAATAGACGATCGTTCTGATGTAATATATTTCGTTATTTGATTAAAGTAAATTATCTTTTGATAATATCGTACGCTACATCAAGGGTATATATTTATCAATAGTATTATATTTATAATTTACAGATACACTGTACGTATCCGTAAGGAACCTAACTGAAATCGCACCGTGAATGCCACAGGCGACTTTGTGCCACACATAGGTATATATCTGTATTTTATTAGCTACATTAGTAATATTGGCTATTATGTTTTAATGTTAAAAAGTAAGCGTCCGGCTATTTTTTGGACGCATCTCCTTTTTGTATATTATGTATAAGTCTTGGTTAGAATATACTAACCTTTGAATTCATGTATAACGCCATATCGTTATGTTAAAATATAAATGTAAGCGGTACGCTGTAAAGTTTGATTTTAATTGTGATATTATCTGCAACGTTTTGTCAAAGTATTTATTGTGTGTATTTGTTCGTTTTGTAGAGTCTCTACGTTGTTTGCAACCAATAAAAGGAAAAGTCGAACTACCAATGAATGGCTTGCGTTAATTAATCAACGTTAAAACCATCTACTACACTTTTTATAAAGTAAATTTTGTAGTTTAAAACAAATACGTCTGCTTGTATATTTGATAGAGAAAAGACACTATTCGTCAGCGGTGGAGCATTTTTAAAAGCTTCGAAACGGTTTTAAAATGTAAAACAAAATGGAAAATTTTGTAGAGTCGAAAATGTCGAAACTAGTTAACTGTTGATTCTACATTTATCAATCACCCTCTCAACAATTTAATACAAATAAATTAATTATTAGTTTTCATAACGCACGTCGTCTTCTGTTTCCCACCCGTCCTGATTACCGCGCTGGTCATGGCTATCATTTCGGTAGACGACAAAATTGTGAAAAGAATTCTCACTGTTTATTAAGATTTCGCTTGCATTTTTTGCGTTTATTTGGTGCGGTTGCCTTATCTTAGGCCACTGGTATATATATTGTTAGGTTGCTATCTATATTTATAATTTTTTCTAATTTTTGTTTCGGAAAGATAGTGGACCATTGAGGCGACATACACTTATGAATCGATGTTGACCTGTTAAACATTGAACAACTGTTTATAAATGAAGTTGATAGAGAATTTGTATGCGTTAGAAAGTCATATGCGTTTAATATACATTTCTAGTGAAAATAACCACTACATACTTAACACGAATCCCAATCGATAAACGTATCCGTATCTGAACCGATTGAGGGGATGGCGTTTTACTTGATGTTGTTACTATCAATTATCATTTTCGTCCTTTTTTCGGGTTTTGATGTCTTAAATACATAGATCTTAAGAATTTAAAGTTTTAGATCTCAACAAGCCTTTGCCTTTTCTAGCCTCACATTATTCCTTATAATGATAAAGCGTTATTTAACTCTTAGCTGTACAATGAAGTACACCTATGCACGTGTAACAGTTGGTATTTTACCAAAATCGGAGAGAGCATGCGATTTGTACAAAATGCAGTTGTAAATACTGCAATATCTTAAAATCATCTCAACGAATCAAGAAGAGATTATTATGTGTTAATAAAAAGAGTTTCGAGATATTGATTATCACAATACTTACAATGCATTATTTTTAATTTTACATAGACACATACGAGCTTCAATTGAATTTTGGCAGTACTGCCACAATCATGATGTTAACGCATAAGGTGCAGTGAAATGAGTACATAGGCTCAAAGAATGAAGAAAAGTTGTGGTCTATATTTTCATTTCACATAGGTAGTGTTATTAGCCTTTTGCAGATATTATGATTTGATCTATATCCACACCAGGCACATTTAAATACATTTTACATTGTAAAACCTGTGTAACTACTTTCAGCACACATTTTTATCTGTGTTTTGGAATGATTTTTACATATTTATTCATCAGTATTTTTTATGATTTCAAATTCATTACTGACAAAATATCATGTTGATGTGTTAAGCTAGTTTCGTCACATATGACTTGAGCTGTAACGGCAGAATTGTCGATTAATTTAATATCAGATCATCCTCACTTTTATTGTGAATTATAAAGCGGAGAACTATAAAAATTTCCAATAAAATCGGAGAATAAAGACCAATATTCATAGAATAATGCTTAGATTTGTAGTTGGTCAACGAGTACACAATTTAAAATATATTACTGTTACTGCCTTTGAACCCTATCACTGAACGCCGAAAGTGTAATACATGATCAAAGACAAATACTCCGCGGCGTCGAGAATCAAAACGTTTTCTTATTGAATGGTTCGTTTACAAGGTGGGCGGGGCCAAATATGGCTTGAAGGGCATATGGGTTTGAATGTTACAAGTTAGTGTTTGTGCCGAATATTGACGGGGCCTTCATATGTATACATGTATCAGCGAGGACCGATGATATGTGAACATAAACAATTATAATATACTGATCAAATTATCGTTGGTGTTATTTTCTTTATTGATTAGTACCCGGCTTAGTTTTCATTATCGACAGTATGAATTCGGGAAGGTCAGGGAACTCATGATCTATACATAAAATCAATTTAATTTCATTTTAATGATAATATAAATTACAACACAATTTTTTAAATCTAGGTGGATTAGATATCGTTAGGTTTTGAAAATAATTAATTTTATTAAATAATATTTAAAGTCGGATAAGTAGCGAACATTTACTTGAAAAAATGGAGACTTTTAAGCTACAAAATAGATTAAAAGATTTTTGTTTCAGGTATATGAAATCAATTTGATTTCAAACCATCCATTCTACAAGCAGATAAGTTGAATTACACATGAAATATGTTATCTTAAAGGTTTATGATAAATACGTTTAATCATAGTTTTAGCCTTACTCGTGCCTATTCTACGAGCAGGAGCCATTACGAATTTTAATTAGGTGATTGTCAAAAATCTAGATAATGTTTTTGCAAATGGGGCTGGTAATTCTTAGTGACGGGACTTTTTATGTGTAGGATGATTTTGAAAGGAAATTTATCATTCTTTCCAGTGGTAGTAGATGTTTTTTATGAAGATGCTAGAAATGTGTTTTTATAGCCGCTAAAGGTAGGCGGTTTAGAAAGTTAGCCACAACGTTCAGCTGGGTCTTGATCTTTAGCAAATGAGACTTCAATCAATTTTAACTCCGCCTACTTCAAGTTCAGCCAATCATCGCCACCTAAGGGTGTGTGGGACGCGAATATTGTGATGCGTCACTTCATTCAGTACAATGTACACATTGGTATAGTTTTGTCGTCGTTCACAGATAGGGTTCAACGGCAGTAATATATATTTAATATATTCTATAGCTTAAGGTACACTTTTGATAAAGGTTCAGGATAGGCTATGCATGGACTATTTTGATTTTGCTGATTTTCATCACAAGCAACAAAATCGGTTTCTGAAAAATGACCTCCGACTTTTACGGCTGTAACAAGTTTCGTGGATGCAGTGACGTCACGAGGTTGTCGTATGGGTAGCCATGTAGCCTCAAACGACATGGTGTTCTCTCATACGTACGGATGTAAAATGGCTGGTCTCCTGGAATACACCGATGTCGACTGAGGATGTATCACATCGCTACCAATGCAATAAAGTCTCGTGACGTCACAAAGTCCACAAATTAACTATTTTGTCGTAAAAATAATAATAATTAGTTATTAGAGGGATCTTGGCGCCGATAAAGAATGATCTATGTCTGACAGTAGAAAGATGGATCTTTTCAAACTTTTTCAAACATACTGCATATAAAATTCGAGACTGATCGCTTCAGTACTTTCAGAGAAACAACGGAAAAAAACTTCAATGATGAAATCGAAGATGGCGGCAGGTTGGCCATCTTATTGACCGATCATAGATCAGTCCGAAAAGGCTGTATGCACATCTAGGGCCCTAGTTGTGCATATTGCATTTTCGGACCAATCGGGAACCTACGTATGGATTTTGAGAGAGATACCTTCAGTAATATCTGAGAAATTGTGGTTATTATCAAAATCCAATCTTGTTGACCGATCAGTTACAAAATGCAATTTGCACAACAAGAGCCCTAGGGGAACCTACATATGATATTTGAGACAGATCCCTTCAGTACTTTTTGAGAAATATTGGTAACAAACCTAAACTATCAAAATCCAAGATAACAGCCTGGCGGCCATCTTGTTGACCGATAAGTCCCAAAATGTAATCCTACATGAAATTTGAGACAGATCTCTTCAGTGCATTCTACAAAATAGTGGTAAAAAACTCTAACTATCAAAACAATTCAAGATGGCTGCCTGGCGGCCATCTTGTTGACTGATTGGTCTTAAAAGTGCAACTATGGTCCAAGGGGAACCTACATGTGAAATTTGAGAAAGATCCCTTCAGGCCCTTTTTGAGAAATAGCGGTAACAAGGAATGTTAACGGACGGACTAAGGACCACTGCAGTCTCCCAAAACACGCACCTCGCACAACATACACGCAACACAACGCATACATGGGAGGCCGTCCTTACATGACCATAGCTGTTGATAGGACGTTAATTAATCAAACAAACTAAGGACCAATTACGAAAAGCGGTTTGAATAGCCCACCATCTGATTATGATGGGCTAAAAAACTAAGCTGTTTTTTTTCTATAAAAAATGCAAAGGGACAAAATTTGGTTAATTACGTGATTATGACGCAAGTTTCATGTGTGGAGAATTGACCTAGTCACGATTCTTTTAAAACTTATTCCAAAACGACGGAGTTTCATAGTTGTAAAATTGCTATAAAATGTCGAGGTATTTGAGAACACATATTCGTTCATAGAGTATATTAAGGAAAGGGAAATTCTATCCTCGGGGTCACAAAATGTAATACCGATGGCTTTTGCAACATTTTGTGACCCTCTGGTAAAGTATCCCTATCCGTCATATCCACATACATGTATGAATGTGTTATTGTATTACACGCAATACAACAGTACTAGATAGAAGCAGATAATGGTACATTCAATTAAAAGCTTTGAAATGAAAGCAACTGTAGATTTTGAAGTAGCTATAGCAATATTAACTTCGTCAAACCTATACATTGAATCGTCCATATATTATTCATAGTGCATTAACGTCAGTTATCTTTGACGAACTGTTCATTCATGCGAAACTCAAAAAACTTTGAAGTACTTATGATAATTGCATATAAATTTTGTCAGACGAACAAATCGGCTTATCCATATACTATTCATGGTGCATTTGCGACATTCATATTTGACGAACTGTTCACACTACTGCAACTTTACATCTGTCTGGCTCATGTTGTAAATGATGTGACCGGGTGGGGTGTGTTGCTTAGTGGTCCATATGGTAACTATTCTTTATGCTTTGTCGGCAGCGTAATATCTTGAAGTCGATTGGTTTAAACAATATATTACTCAAGTAAACTCTCATATACATATAATACAAATACATTTGGAGCTCGGACTGAACTTTAAGGAAGTTTATAGATGGTATAAAGTTTTCTCCTAGTCAACTTTTTGTTTGGTCTGAAACCTTAATTGTAACATACGTTCAGGTGGAACCTGCCAATCGTGTTTCCCTATGTCATGAGACCGTTTTGTTAAAAAAAACTCCTGGGGTATCATTTATATTCATCCAGGCGGGGTGTGTTGATTGATGTATTTGTGGATATATTTAAGTGAGAAAACGTTATCAAAAAGACAGAAATAGACAACACGAATATTCCAGAGCATTTCGAAACACATATTATACACATAATATAGAGTATACCACCCTTGAATGATATCTGCTGGTATCACAATAATAAGTATACAGATATATAGAGGAGAGACCAATTTTAAAAAAAATCATATTTTCTATCTTCGCGGTTTGAATACTGCATTTTAAAATAAATAAATACTACCATGATGTGCAGGATAGAGCTAGAATGGTTTTAAGGTTTTCAATAACAATATTATGATTTTTGTAAACTACAAGATCATTGCGTGGCTTTTAATTCTGTTAACAGTTATATGATAATGCATTTTAATATTATGATTTAATAAATATATTTTTACAATTTCAGCATCTAAGGTTGTGAATGTCTGCGAAGGAAGTAGTTATACATTAACGTGTAGCAACGGAATAATAATACACAGTGCTAGATATGGACGGTTCGATCAGATGACTTGTAAACACAAAGAAATGTCTTCAGTCGGATGTGGTAAAAATGTCCAAGGATATATTTGGTCCATATGTCATGGGAAAACCTCATGCAAATTGTTACCTTCCAATGGATTATACCACGATCCGTGTCCGGGCACACACAAGTATCTGGAGGTCAACTACACTTGTACTGAAGGTAATTAAAAAGAATCAGCTAAAATTTTAAGCCACATCAATAATTTATGGATATACTTAACTATTTGCAATGGACCCACATATAATGCTTGGGTGAATCGTTTGGTCTTAGCCAATTTAAAAATTTATTTCTGTATCGCAGAGCATTGAAATAAACTTGATATCAGAAAATATACTTTGGATTCGTCTGCCCCTATTGCAAAGGCGATTAAATTTAGGAAATTGTCCTTTGGTTGAATGCTCGCCCCAGAGAGGAAATATCTAGGTTCTGTTCCCTGGCCGAGACACACCAAAGACTATAAAAGAGGCAGCTCGGACTCATGATTAGCGCTCAGCATAAAGTGAGTGGGACGACTGGTTCGTCAATTGCCAGTATATGTGACCGGGTGGGGTGTGCTGTTTCGTGTCTTTGGCAGCATGCCTCTGTGATATAGTACTATAAAAAGGACAAAGGTTCAACTATACAAAAGGAAAACAAAAATACACAACAGTCTTCCAAAATATACACACCTCGTACTCCATTTACGCAGCACACTGCATACATGGAGGGGCTTACTTTCATGTCTAGATCTGTTCATTGAATGTTAATTTAATCAATCAAACAAACAATAGTCAGTTTAAATATATCTTTAAATTACTGAGCATTTAAGTAAACTTAACATAAGAAGAAGATGCTTCTGTTTGCTTTATTGGATTAACGTTCTTTTAAAAGTCAGTGTCATAGAAGGACAGACCTCCATGTGTGAAATATGTTGCGGTGTATGATGTATGCAAGTTTAGTTCTGTGGTATATTTGTGTTGCGTCTCCCTGCAATCGTAGAACTCCTGAGAGGAAGATGTACATGGATTCATCCCATAACCTACTCTGAAAGGCATCAACCTTAACACCTCAGCCCATCACACGATCATTGTTCTGGCAGCCGACAGTCGTCCCAATCCCTTTACGTCTAAAGTTTAAACAAATACAGGTACTACATGTTTCATGCTATTATGGCGATCTAATAGACGATTTCGTATGGTCTACATTATTTCTTTTCATGCTATGGAATATGCTATCGCTGATATTAAAGGGTTTATATTTGCAGAATCAACTACAATGGATTTAACATCGTCCACCATAAAAACAACGACTGCTATAGCTGCCCAAACTACGACCTCCATGATGGCGACCATTCTTACATCTGCAATTACAACAGATCAGCTTCGGTCCTCGGCAAAAATACCAGTATCCTTCACCACTGGATCTACAGAATCAACGTTTGAACTCACAACTCAACTGGAGGCTTTCTCAGACAGATCTTCAGAAATAACCTCCGAACTGCAAGGAAATAACTACAACAGTAACAAGGGATGAGACCTCGGATAGAAACAACTCATCAGTGTCATTCAAACCGACTATAACCAGTTGCAAATGCCGTTGTACATATGTTTACGTAAATGAAACATGCTTTGAGGGAGATCGATCTTGTATGATTGAAGCGCTAAAACAGGAATTGATGGTCCAAAAATCCGTGCTGTCTTCATATAAAAGGCAGAAAATCAGTGTTTATGATGGGCGAACATCCTCGACTGTCATGGGAGTTTCTGGGGTAGCGATCATTGGAAGTATTATATCATTGGCTGTCATACCAGATTTCTTAGCGTTGGTGAAGTTTATTTTATGTAGAAGAAGCCAGACGTCAAGAAAGTGCTGTCTGGCCTGAAGCTATTTCCTAACGGAAAGCTTGACTGAAGTTCCATCCTTTAACCAGGCATAAAAAAACCATTTAACATAACAATTACTATAAAACTATACCATAGTGATAAGAAGGATTCTTGTATTTAATATTTTCTTGAACGAAATCAAATAGTATTAACAGTCCAGTTCGGCCTTCTATGTTCGACAAAATTTGAATAGATTAGATGACAACATATCATTTTAATAAATACATCATTCTTATTAAACTTGATTCACAAAAATGAGCAATGGATCACTGTTATACCTTTGTTAATTGCGTGTTTGTTATTATACAATTATCGACCTATTTTCAGGTGGATACGGTGAGTTATCAACCCGAGTAAGTGATATATCATATATTACATTTTATTATTTTCGAGGAATATGATGATATTAACAAATGTTCTTTTTTACAAAAGTAGTTTATCCATTACATGTAGTACATGTATATGGTAAATATACAAATGCTTCTTTCTAATTTTGCACAGGTACATGTAAAACCGGATTATTTTACAGCTGCATCAACTGCCCGTCTTGCATTCTTGGTCGTTTTCCATAAATTGAAGTTTGCAGTTGATCACCGTTAAACGCAGTAAACTTGCTGCCTTCCGACATGTATATAGTGCTGACTATAATAATGACGTCACAATAGATTATCCCAACGTCATTGAATAAGGAAACTTCCGTTACGCTATATTTGGGTAACGACCCGACGGGAAAAGTGATTCTGACGTCACATCTAAAGAGAGTTTCCCTTGATCTATTTTTGAAAGAGGTTACTGGACTCGCGAGAAGTATCTGGAATGAGTCCATCAACATCGCGTGCTTTTCGCCGCCATTTTCTGAATACTTCTGAGAAACGTATCGGCCAATCAAAATACAACAAAAACACCGGTCATACGATAAAATGTAATCAAACATAAGACAATATAGTGATTAGACCGGGGCTCGAACCGGGACCTCCTAACACCATCGTATCACTGATGGTCGGCCGAGTCCAAACATGCCACACATGCCCATCTTAAACGAGACCCTTATACCACAACTGTGAGTATATCATGCGTCAATTCCTAATAGGCGATCTTTATACAGCAAGATCGGAGTTGGGACCGGGACCTCCTAACACTACACTATCACAGATGGTCGTCGAATTCCAATACCGCTACACATTGTCCTCGATACTCAAGATTTTCGTCCTTGAATACATACAATGTACGATACTCTTATACCACAACCGCGGGCTGGAAAAAGAAAACTAATACAGCCAGATCAGGGCTCAAATTTGGGACCTACGAACTATAATCAGATGCTCTACCGATTGAGATACGTGGTTACCGATGAATGAACCAGTCCAATCCTGTTATATTTGTATACATATCTTTGAGGGAAAATATAATGTCTGCATCTATTGTATTGTGTTATACAAGGTATCTGGTCTCGTTTCACTTGACGCCCTGTTAATACCATTGTTTTCTACAGTCATGTAATGAACGTACATGATTATCACAAAGTACAATCATTTTAGCTTTATTTACATACGTGGAAGGCGTTTCTGCGTTTCTTTATTTTGAACAATTTCATTTCTAGTTAAAATTAAAGAATATATTTAACAAAAATTAAAAAAACCTTTTCCTTATATTTACAGTTTTTCACGTAACTGAATATTATTTATTCTCGAGACAGTTGCCTATTTTATTAAAATATCCATTTTTTTCTCTTCCGTCATCGCCAACGAATTCGATTGAACAGCTAATTTTTATCGAGTCATTCATATGTTCCCACCAAAATTGGGGACATGACCCCACAATGCTACGCCAGCTACTATTCCGGTAACAATAGAATATCTGCAAACGTTGTCCTATCATTATACACTGATAATGATAATACAGTAATGGAGTTCATGTCAGTGCAAACTGTAAATATTGCACAATAAAGCAATGCATTTTTATTATTATGCATACCTGGAAGGCCGGCCTTAGATTACCTTGACTGGTAATACGACTTTAATCTATTCAAACAAATTGTCACTTGGTATCAGTTATCAGGATAATCGTCCTTGCAAGACTTATGCGTGTATTAGCGCGTGTATCGATAACATTTGAGTGAAGTGGCTTTTCCCAACACTGCATTAGACCTTTTAAACATTTCACTCTAATGTATACTATTTTTTTATGATACAAAGTTTGTTAATTATTTGTTTGTCAAATATGAAAAAGTTCTCTTTCGACAAAAATGAAAATCGAAAAAGTCATTTATAGCCTCTGAGTAAGCATTTGCAGATTAATGCATATCATCTTAAAAGGCTTAAAAGGGGCCTCTCTGGCTGGCAGGTATTTAATACTCCATTGTCGACAGTAACTAGGTAATTACAATGGTAGTTTTAAAGAAATGCATGCATTAAGTATTGAAATAATAATGGCCTTTTAGTAAGTATATATTTTATACAATAGGTAGGCCTCCCATGTTTGTAGTATATTGCGATGTGTGTCTGTACATTTTGAAAGGCTGAATGCTATATAGTTGCTCATATTTGCGGTGGGTGGGGGTGTAATTTAGCTGAATTTATTAAATCATGGTTATACATATCAAAGCATTTCATGTAAACGACTTGAAACTTAATGCTTTAAATATGGTTTCCTTGCGAAATTGTTCCAGAGTACTGTAATTCGCGAAATTTTACATCCATGAAATTTAAAAGTAACAAAATGTTCATTGAAGGTATAGATATTATTGAAATATCTTACCATTGATATCTTCTGACACATTTTAATGAATATCATCGACATTTGATCTTGTTTTCTAATGTTCCATTCGTATTAACATGTTCTAGAACATTTTTACATCCGTTTGCCGGATTAGATTGATTATGTTGCAGTTTATATGGCTTACGTTCAATGAATATGTATGAGATATAAAACAGCACTCTCGACATCAAGGAAATATACAAAAATGTACTTTTAACACAGAATATATTGTACATTTTAGTGCACATTACCCTGTCGATCGGTTTTTAGCAATCTGATTGAAACACAGATCCTTATAACCACTCCGTTCAATAGAGGATCTGAGAAAATCCGATTAAGGGTCATGTTCGGATGACCTTTATACCATGTGTAATTCAGATTAAATGTATTTTCTGCACGTTGCTCTGTCAATTGACAACGCCATTTCGTCCCCAAATACAAATACAATTAACCGCCAGGGTCATGTAAGGACGGCCTCCCATGTATGCAGTGTGCAGCGTGTGTGAAGTGCGAGGTGCGTGTTTTGGGAGACTGCGGTATGTTCGTGTTGTGTCTTCTTGTATAGTGGAAGTGTTCCCTTTGAAGTGAGGACATTTTAGAGTTATTTTACGTGATATCAACGTGCTACTAAGTCACCACTGCAATTAGGAAATAAAATGGCGAATTACGCTTTTATTTCATTTTATGTAATAACACATCGTGTTTTCAATTTAAATGAAACATCGTATATTTACCCTGTGTAAGGTCCCTATGTATATTATATAAAGCCATCTATGCACATGCGCTATCATTGTCCGACAATTTTACTGATTTTATAAGTTAAACTCACCTTTATTCTCACCTTCAATTTACAATCTGATTATATCTGTTTCTACTGAACCAATAGGTCAGTCATATTGTCAATAAGACTATATTTCGATTTTAAAATTTTCATATGTACTTATGTCTGTGTCATAATTCTGAAGAATACCCACCGCAGGTATACTATTTGGTAATGTTTTTGCTCTCCATAATGTATATTTTATGTTATGCAGACCAGATTATGCTGTGATCATTTTGATATTTTTGTCATTGTTGTATACTGTAGCCTACAAAAACACGCATGCACTACATACACGGGATACCGTCCATTAATTACACTGACTGTTTTAGGACGTAATATAATATAATCAATAAACCTTTGTTTGTTTGAAAATATTTCCCCTTGTTCTCTAATAAATGTCGTTTGAGAATTTAAAAAATCCAACATGTCTTTAGATGGTGTTTCTTCAACGTTATAGGTAGTATTTTAGAAAGCTAGTAGACACTGATCTGATGTGGAAGTAGACACACATGCACTTAATATTTATATAAACCCAATCTGATTGAAATACAGATCCTTATAACCACTCCGTTCAATAGAGGATCTGAGAAAATCCTATTAAGGGTCATATCCGGATGACCTTTATACCACGTGTAATTCAGATCAAATGTATTTTCTGCACGTTGCTCTGTCAATTGACAACGCCATTTCGCCCCCAAATACAAATACGATTAGCTTTATTGTGCTCTTTGGACGAGATGACTACCTACACGGAATTAATTCTGACAGATTTTCAAACTGTTTCGTCCGCTGAAATTCACTGTCAAAATTTTGCCAACAGCAATTTGATTGGCCATTTCCAAAGGTCATCTGGACATGACCCCTAATGGGATTTTCTCAGATCCTCTTCCCTAACGTAGTGATAAAAAGGATCTGTATTTTAATCAGATTGAAATAAACCTATACATTAACAAGGGAAAAGTTGCAATATCAGATTCAAAGCATTATATTCACGAGTTGTACGTGTTCATTGTCTTACGGTATTGATATTATATTAAGTAAATATTGATATTGGAGTAATCTCCCCTCATTTAAATTATATTCCGTTTGTGTGTGTACTGTTGTATAATAGATGTTTGTTACTTGTATCACACTACTAATCTGTATAGATACTCCTTATATAGTATACAACTTCTGTGTTTTTGGTTTTCCTCAATAAAAGTGTTTGAAAATTGAAATTGAATTATTCATTTCAATTTGTAACTATGAATTAACTAAATCTGAATTATACAGATAATTTTTAAAAGTTCAAACATACTGTTTTAATTCAATTCAAATCAGTGAACAATACATGCTTTTGGTCCTATTATTACTGCAAATTATATTGAATATCTACTCATTGCGCATAATGTAAAGACATTAGGTAGAATTTGCAATAAGAACAGGACCAAAAATCTGACAACATCCCAGATGAAATCACGTTCAGATGACCTTGAAAAATCAGATAACTACCTCCGCTGAATTAATTTCATCCGAAACAAGTGATATTCAACACCTTTGTCGTACACGCCGTCAATAAATTACACTGACTGTTTTAGAACGTGATATAATATAATCAATCAACCTTTATTTGTTTAAGAATATTACCCCCTGTTCTCAAATGAATGTCGTTTGATAATTTACTGTATTGATATTATTGTTTTAATTTACTTCGAAATCAGTGAACAATACATGCTTTTGGTCCTATTCTTACTGCAAAGTCTATTGACTATCTTCTCATTGGGCATAATGTAAAGACATTCGGTGTAGATAATCTTTATATAGTATATAACTTCTGGGTTTTTTTCCCTCAATAAAAGTGTTTTAACATTGAAATTGAATTATACATTTTAATTTTTAACAATGAATTAATTAAATCTGAATTATATAGATGATTTTTCAAAGTTAAATATGTTTGAACATTTTGAAAATTATCTGTATAATTCATATTTGATTAATATACTTTGTCTTCCGAGAAACGATAATGGTTGTTATGCATTGAACATTTCATACAAACTGCAATGGGAAATGTGACATTGAATGAGAGACCTCAAGCGTTTTGTTCTCAGTATGATTTGACCGTGTGGGGTGTGTTGTTTGGTGTCTTCGTCGGCATGCTTCAGTGAGATAGTTCCACTATTACTAAGGCGAACAAAATGGATATACCACAGTCTCCCAGAACAAACATTTATTTCTTACACGCTACACATCGCATACATGGGACCGTCCTTACATTACCCTGGTTGTTTATAGGACGTTTATTTAATGAAACAATGTTATAAGGATAAGCAAACAAGCTCTTTGATTAAATGGTTACATTTATTTGCAAAATAAACAAACAACTGACAAGGAATGCCATAGAAGATTGAAATGTTTATAAACGTATATGAAATTTCATTGATATCAACAGAAACAGTACTCAACAAACTCTTATCAGATGTTATATTTATTTGAAAAAGAAACAAAATACCTATGATTCAAACTTGTATTTACTCTCTAACACAGTGGTGTATTAACATGAGATACTAAGCTGGATGGTTACATGTTTACTCCTTGACACATCATTATTATAAATCAATTATATGTTTGGTTTCAAAATAATTTAGCACATTTATACTAGATATTTTTAATAACTATGGATTATCTCATAAAAAACACAAATAAATGAATACATATCTGTATCCGTTTCAATAAATAGTTGTTTACACCATTTCATCACAAAAACTAAATCAGCAAATATATGTGATACATTCTCATACGATATATAACAATGAGACAATTACATCACAAACATAATATATATATAACAATAGAAATACAACAGCATGATGATCCGTGATAATCTGCAACAATGAAGTGGTTAGGTACAGCGGTAAAATATCGGAGACAATAACAACACAAACATATGATAAAACAAAATACGTTTAATCGTACGTTGATATTACGAAGAGATTACTGTTCCAAATCACTTCGCAAGGTCAATGATTGTCGTGTGACGATAACGTCAGGTTTTTGCGTCATTCTTGGATTTTTCTCTTCTTCGAGGTATGACGAAAAAGATTCGGCCAATCAAAAAGTATGAATGCAAAAAAAATATTTTTTTTTTATATAAACTGTTTCGCATTATTTATTATCTTTCAGGCTATTTAGCTGTAGAAAATTAATTTTCAGATTCCTACTTTGATGTATAAAGTCATCATACACTTAGCTTCCGATGAAATCGAAAGTAGGATTATTTCTTTAACACATAAGTACAGCATCTTGATTTTATTCTCAATTCGATTAGGTAATATTCAATCGATGCACACGTAGGAATTTAAAGGATGGATATCGGACTCTTTTCATAGATACCACCTTCACAACATTTATAACATTCATGTTGACCAGAAAGTATGACACTAATAATACACAGACAACTGTCAAAGTACGCTAATTACTCAAATATCATTTGTATATATTGAGCATAATTTGATTCAATCAATTTTACCGTAATGAAAATTAAATCGAGTTTAATTTTCAACAGCCTAGTATGTGTTTGTTGAAATATTAGATTGTAGACGACTCAATCAAATCATACTGTAAATATTTTTAACGCAAATGTAAAAACTAAATTAAAATTAATTAACGAAAATATAAATTACCGCCAATCGATGGTTCAATACCGGAATTACCCTTTTACAAAAAAGATAAATATTGCTTTACATTAATTAGCGCTTCAAAGGTAGTTCTAGAATGAAACTACTGCTAAATTAAGTACCTTTGCAGAATATAATAGTATTTGAAATTTCGATTATGCAAAAATGCAAAATTTGTTCTATTCTCTTTTCGCCTCTAAAGATTTAACTTCATGGTTATTTTTCTGTGATTTGGAGCGGCTGCTTTTTTCCAGAAGGTAGAAATGCCATCACATCCGCCATGATAACCAGCGAAACTACAAGAATAATAATGAGGACCCCAACTGCCCCAATTCCTGCAGCAGATCGCCTCTCGTCTGACGCAGATACCTTGGTTGCTTTGTATGTCGAAAGTCCTGTCCTGTTTACTGTAAGTTCGGCTTTGAGTTTTGTAATCGCTGTTTTCAGTTCAGCAAGTTTCTCTGGGTCTAAGTCTTCCAGCTTTGTAGCATTTCCCCAGAATGCGATTTTGCAGGAACACGGCATGGTGCAATTTGGGTCTGTGCAAAAAAACAACACAAAAAAAACCTTAAATTCTACTTGGTTTTTGTTCATGGATAACAAATAAATTAGTCTGATTGAAAATCCATAACATATTTTATGCTAAGATTAACATACATTTATGTGAGGGAGTCTTCGTTATTTATAAATATGGTATCTTAAATGAGTGGTAATTTCATATGAGATTTTATAAAAGGGGCCTTTAGTATTATTGTTTTTGCGTGCATTTGGCAAGCACCAATTAAAACTTTATTACATAATAACAACAGCCTACATTTCAAAGAGTATCAACGTAAAAATGTGCTACGTCCTTGAGTCATTTTGAAATGAAACGCCATATAGTATTGTAGCGAACTTAACTTTGGTAATAATAAAGTTTAATTGCTCGATACAACTATACGCTGAATCATTGGTAACATTTTTCCTTTTGGAGCATGGTACAGGAGTTTTAATATATTTGATCATTGGCTATACCAGGTCGAATTCGGGTACCTCTGGATTACTAGTCTGACACTCAACCGATCGAAATAAAGTGAAATTATATCTAGTTTAGCGGTATATTGCGGCTAGTATTGACCTGGGTTACATATTGATAATAATTGCTTTTTTTGTAAAACCTACCTGCTGAATTATGATCTGCAGTTTGATCAGTTGTTGTATCGACGCCATCACTCGTCACATCTTTTGAGGTGACCGTGGTTTTAGTATCTTGGGTAGTATGTAATGTTGTAGCTGTGGTAGATGCTGTCATTTCAGTTGTACTATTGGTCGTTTCGATTGACGTAATCGATGTAGAACCGGTGTCAGTTGTCGCTGGTACTGTAAAAAGAACATTTGGATGATAGAATTACCAAGAAATGTGTTTAGATTAAATTGTGGTTGGAAGGAACAATGTCATCAGCATGAATACGTAAGTGTAGAACTTAGGACTTTGAAAACCCAACGGTTGGTTTCAATGTAACATATGCTTCTCTGATGCAAAATTACAGCATCGTTTGGGGTTTTCTTTCTTTCTTTCTTTACAAAAATATCAAAATAAGTTTTAATTTATTAATGTCATTGCAATAATGAACTCAATGGGAAAATGTACATCGTCAAGGTTACTCATTTGTTATTCATTTCCATACTGATATATATGAATGTTATTAGAGAAACTTTAAATTTGATAAAATTCCATTCAAAATTGATCGTCAATGTAGCTCTTTATTATTTAAGATTTCCCCATCGATGAACACGAACATCTAAATAAAGATATGTCCTGTGGTAAGAACGTACCTTTGCATGTGATGTTTGGCCTTGACCACTCCCCATTGTTACAGTATGACGTAACGGGGTCCACACCCGATACTAAACTTGTCCCGGTTTTACATGTGTATGTCCGTGCAGATCCCGCCGAAGTCCCTCTACCATTCATTGCTGTGTTTGGAACACCAGTAGGATCGTCACAGTTCACTATTTAATGACAACAAAACAGCGATATCAACAATTAATGCCCGATTACCAGCAATGTTTATTTAAGGACTACCTCCCATGTGTGTAATGTGTTCAGGTGTGTGAATGTCTGTATATATTTTTGGAGGCAGCGTTATATTCGTGTTTTGTTTCCTAGAAATAGTGGAACTCTTATACTTTTTATAGTGCTATCTCACTGACGCATGCCGCAAAACATATCGAACAAGCATGCAACACCCGTCATAATATACAGGCGAATAAGTCGTCCCACTCACTACAAGGTGCATGCTAATTACAATATCATAAATCAATAAGAGCATATTTCATTTGCTATTAAAACACTTGTACTACTGTGCTTTGTCAATGCCAGCGAAACTTTTAACATAATAATAGTATTATGCATCCAGGTATCGAACACCTGTACACGGTATTTTTTATTATTATTATTCTATCGCGTCTATGAACTTAAGAATTATCTGTGAAGTAGACAAAGTCTTTGACATGAACTTCATAATGGATAGTTATTGAAGATTGAGTTAGTCTTTGGGGTGGGGAGTACTGCTCGGTGTCATAAGTTTTGCTGAAGACGTTTTTAAAATTATTGTGATGATTTTTTCTTAAAACAGTCTTATTGAAAGATTATCTTTAACTGATAAGATAATAAATGTGTAAAACATCGGACGAATGACGGGTCATGACAAATATAGCCAAGATATTGGCAACATATCCGACATTAAATCGAACTCTTACGCATGTTGAATACTTAAATGGTATGAAATAGGTCAGAGTAAAGATAAGTACTAAGATAGGTATGATAATATTCAATGAAAATACATGCCAAATGGAACTCAAAGACATTTCCTATAGTGGGAACATACCTTCGCATGTGATGTTTGGCCTTGACCACTCCCCATTCTTACAGTATGACGTAACGGGGTCCACACCCGATACTAAACTTGTCCCAGTTTTACATGTGTATGTCCTTGCTGATCCCACCGTAGTCCCTGAACCATTCATTACCGTGTTTGGTACACTAGTTGGATCGTCACATTCAACTAATAACAGAGAAAGATATATGCCTTAATTTGGTTTATCAAAATTATATTTCCTGACGATTTTAGAGATCGGCATCCCATGTGTGCAATGTCTGTATATGTTTCGGGAGAATTTTCTATATTCGTGTTGTTTCCTAGTTAAATTGGAACTATTTCCCTTTTTTAAGTGTTCTCCCACTGAGGTATATGCTGACAAAGGCAAATGGAAATATGTTATAAAATTATAGAGTCCAAGCTATTAGTTTTTGATATTTATGTAGTCAAATTTTCGGGCTTTCGTATCAAACACCAAATAAGCCAAAATATGATATCAACCAAAACATCCCTCCTATTAACAGGCAGTGTCATAGAGGAAGCCCCCTCGTGTATGCGATGTGCTGTGTGTATAAAGTACGAGGCGTGTGTTTTGGGAGATTGCGGTATATTCATGATTAATTAGCAGCCACGGTCATGTTAGGACGGCCTTCTATGTATACGGTGTGTTGCGTGTATGAAGTGGTTGGTTCGTGTTTTGGGAGACTGCGGTATATTAATGTTGTGTCTTCTTGTATAGTGAAACTCTTGTGCTTTTTATAGTGCTTTATTACTGAAGCATGCCGCCGAACACACCAAACAACAAACCCCACTCGGTCACATTATACTGACAACGCACGAACCAGTCGATCCATTCCCATTATTCTAAGTGCTAAGCACGAGCCTAAACTACCATTTTTTATAGACTATGGTGTCCTTTGGCCAGGGGACAGAACCAAAAGCCTACCTTACACATGCACACAAATATTTAAATACTAAAATACATAATCCTATAACGGTTAACAGAGCAAAATGCATCTTAAGTGCGTTTATGTTAATAACGTTAAATATAGTGATGTGAATAGCATGTGTCGTTATTGGATGACTGTATCATTAAAATGTTCCGAACTGTTAGTATGATATGTCGTTATTAGATGACTGTATCATTATTTTGTTTCGAACTGTTAATATGATGTGACGTTATTGGATGACAGTGTCATGATTTTGTTCCGAACTGTTAATATGATGTGACGTTATTGGATGACAGTGTCATGATTTTGTTTCGAAATGTTGATATCAGGTGTCGTTAATATAATGAGTCTTTATTGGATGACTGTATCATAAATTCGATTTGAAATGTTAATAGCATGTGTCGTTATTGGATGACGGCGTCATGATTAGGTCCTAAATTTTAATATGATGTTTAGTTATTATATAACTGTATCATTAAAATGTTCCGAACTGTTAATATGATGTGTCGTTATTGGATGACTGTATCATTAAAATGTTCCGAACTGTTAATATGATATGGCGTTATTAGATGACAGTGTCATGATTTTGTTTCGAACTGTTAATATGATGTGTCGTTATTGGATAACTGTATCATTAAAATGTTCCGAACTGTTAATATGATGTGTCGTTATTGGATGACTGTATCATTATTTTGTTCCGAACTGTTAATATGATGTGTCTTTATTGGATGACTGTATCATTATTTTGCTCCGAACTGTTAACATGATGTGTCTGTATTGGATGACCGCGTCATGATTATGTTCTGAACTAATAATATGATGATCGTTATTGGATGACAGCGTTATAATTACCGTAAAGTGCACAACTTACGCAGTCGTAATATTTGGCGATTTGGCCGTGAAAACTTGTAATATACAGTTTTGTGATATGGGGTTTTAATTTGGCGTTAAGAATACAAACATATCAATTATGCTGTTTTGTCAGCCATTTCCATGTATTAATCAATGCCATGAAGTCGTTTGTCTCTTTTCCTAATAATTACGCATTCCGCCATCTGTGTCTGGGTTTTTTTACGCTCCGTCGGTGCAACAGTCCACACGTTGGTAAAATCACACACGAGGGCCGCTTTGTGTAATCTTTGACCCACACCAGTTATGTTTTTCAACTGATAGATGTTGACAGATGAGACGACGCTAATACATTGTCATCTTATTTTCTTTGTTTTGAAAATATCTATAAACATTCATAAAAATCCTGCTTTAACTCTTCAAATCCTTTAAAATCCTTTAAAATCTATTTTCAGAGATCGGTCACATAAAAAGTAAGGGAGTTAACCATGGAAAGTCAATTAATTAGAAATGAGCAAGTATTAAGCGAACAGTCATTCTATAAGGTAAAAGCAAAATGAGTACACGCCATCAATTATGAGGCAACTGAGAGGTATTTTCTACTGAGTAATGCTTCGCGCTTTTGCAGTTTTTGCAAAAAGTCGTCAGAATGGAGTATATATCTCTACTGAAATAGTGTATTTTATTTTGGAAAGAAGAATCAATTTTTATATGGATAAATTGTAAAACATTTAATAAATCTAAACCTGTTCTAAATTCCCTTGTGGTGTCGCTGATATATACTTGGTGATCAACCTGGTATGTACGGACACATACACTATTTTCAGACAAACATATTTACGTGTTCTATATATATATATATGTTTAATATGCATTTTCGCCGAAATTGTAGATTTTTGAACAAAATTAAGTAAAGATAAATTCATAAGGATCATCGATTTTTAGTTTGTAAAACAATCATAAACACATCATTTTGCTTTAAAGTAAGCGGAAACGTTTTACATAATTATGTTATTGTATATATTATAAATATTTTTTTTTACATAAATGACCCGTCTAGCCATGTCATACGGCCAAGTTATAACACCATTGTGACGTTGCAGTTAGTTATGACGTCATAACTGTATATGACGTCGCATAATTGTTTTAGTAGACAAAAAAGTCACGTCCGAGCCGGATTTCTGTTTTATATAGATGTAGCGGCAATCTGATTGAAATACAGATCCTTATAACCACTCCGTTCAATATCAAAGGTAATGATAATAAGGATCTGTATTTTAATCAGATTGATGTAGCGGGATTGGACTTAGTCGATAATCGGTGACCAGGTAGCTCAGTCGGAAGAGCACTCGGCAAGTGTTCGGAGGGTACTGGGTTCGAATCCCGGTCTGAACGCTACTTTTTCTCCTCTCCTGTTACATAGAGAAAATGTTTTTAAAAAGTTTCACTTAAATCTATATTGATGAAAATATGTGATATATAGAATCTCGTGAATATGTAAGATAAAATCTATTAAATATTGTATTGAGGTCGTTTGAAAAAATTCATATTACAGAGCTACTTACATTAGATCCTTATATAAGTTATTTTTTATTATTGTCCACAGTCTCCCGAAACACGCACCTCGCACAACATACACGCAACACACCGCATACATGGGAGGCCGTCCTTACATGACCATAGCTGTTAATAGGACGTTAATTAATCAAACAAACAAACAAATTTATTATTGTCCCATCGCGTGTCGGTGAGGTAAAGAATGATTTGGAAAGTAGACGAAGCCTTAGACATGACCTCCATAATGGACATTTATTGAGGATGGAGCTAGTCTTTTGGGTGGGGTGTGCTGTTCGGTATCGTTGTTTTTGCTGAAGAAAGGTTTGTTTTTAATTATTTAGATGTATTTTCTTAAATCCGGCTATATTGCAGATGGAAAATAAATATGTATCTCATCAGACAGATGACGGATAATGACAAATAAAACCAAGAGAAAGAGAGAAAAGTTTACGGATACTAAATCGTACCTCTACCCACGTCAAATTCTTGGACGTTACTAGAAGGTCGCAATACACAATAAACGTACTTACAATCGAAGTCAAACAGGTATATTAATCAAAATACGAGTTAATCTCTCTTATACCATACAGAAATACTTATAATTTTAAATTGACAAACATGGATCGATCTTGTCAACATCATGATGCTAGTTTAATTTGGGATAAAATACACAAACAAAATAAAATGCACAAATCGCTTGTAGCGCCAAATTTCTAAATTTAAGTATATATTGTAAATAGTCTACGTTGTCAAATCAGAATAAAGCTAATTGTTTATGTCCTTACACGATGGACTTAAAGGAATGCGTACGAAATGTTATTTAGATGATGTTACTTAGTATTGGTTCTGACTTACCGAATCTTCCCCGTATAACAAAGTAATCAGCGACGTCATAGGGAAGATCTGTAAAACAATATCAAAGGGATATCAATTTTAAAAAAATGCATTATTCCTGATATAAAACTTAGATTCAAGACATTCTAATTGCACGTTCTAATACTTATTGTATTATCAATAAGATAACTAACTACGAATAGTATTTTACGTTAGAAATATTAATAATTTACATCTTTCGACTATTCCTGAATATTCGTTCTAATTCACAGTTATACTATTTTCTGTCTCCTACTTACATGTGTACCTGAAAACTACTTCCATAAATTCAATTATTGAACTGTCATGCGAAGGAATGATTTCCATTTTTAAGATTTCTTTGTTGTAGTCTTTATAAAACTGTGATATCTAAAAATAAAAATAAAATACACATATATATTTATTCTTATTCATTTTAGACAGATGTTTGAATGATCTTTCATTACTTATTATGCACTGATATAAAGAGGGAAAAACTACGGCGGCGTATTAGGGCCACTTCAAAATTTTATTTATCTTGTACGTACAAGTTATTATCTTGTACGTACAACTTAGTATCTTGTACGTACAAGTTAGTATCTTGTACGTACAAGTTACTATCTTGTACGTACATCTTAGTATCTTGTACGTACAAGATATTATCTTGTATGTACAAGTTAAGATAGTATCTTGCACATACAAGTTGAGCTGAACTGCTGTTCATCACCGCAGAATTGAGTCACCCGCTTGATATTTTTCGTAATTAAAGATAGTCTTTCTACTTTGCATTGCTTCAAGCACGATCACAGGTTTATTAACTTATTTGACAATATTAAAAATATAAATATATATTAATGAGGACAATATCTTTTTCACAATCGCCAGATTATGAGTTGAAACTGTATAGTCACTTGCATTATTTTGAATCTGACACTGTATAGTTCCTTTCGAGGAAACTCCGAAACTGTATAGTCGTTTGTTTTATAGATAAGATATATTTAGTGATAAAATGGATATGATACAATTCCGATGAATGATAAGTTTTATCTATTAAAAAGAGGAAAAATCAAATTCGTAATTTTCTTCAGTAATTAAAGTTAAATACTTCACACTGGTGCCATTATTGGAAATGTTGGAGAATTTATTTCACTTCAGAATAATAGTATTGAAAATAATTAACTGCCTCCGAAAAAAGTCCTAGGTATTATGCCCTAATTCGAACGAGTTACTGATTGCACTGAAAACAAAAGCAAAACAAATTATTTCATATGTGTTTTTGTGTTTATTAGACATATATACAAACATCAATTATTGTCCAAATGATGATCATAGTTAATACTCCGTTATAAACATTTACATGTTTATGTTCGTAAACTTATCACAGCATCACAACTCCACAAAATGTCGCAAGGTATTCTTTTTTTCCATTTGGCTTAAACAAAGGGTACGTAATATACGTATAGCTTCATGCGATGCCATTGTGACAGTAAATCAGTCACAGCCTTTAATACCGAGAGTTTCAACATTATACTAACTTGTACGTGTAAGATACTAAGTCGTACGTACAATATACTATCTTGTACGTACAAGATAGTAACTTGTACGTACAAGATACTAAGTTGTACGTACAAGATACTATCTTGTACGTACAGGATACTAAGTTGTACGTACAAGATACTAAGTTGTACGTACAAGATACTAAGTTGTACGTACAAGATACTAACTTGTACGTACAAGATACTAAATTGTACGTACAAGAAACCATCTTGTACGTACAAGAAACCATCTTGTACGTACAAGATAGTAACTTGTACGTACAAGATACTAACGTGTACGTACAAGATACTAACGTGTACGTACAAGATACTAAGTTGTACGTACAATATACTAACTTGTACGTAAAGATACTAAGTTGTATAGTATCTTGTACGTACTGTATAAGATAATAACTTGTACGTAGAAGATAAATAAAATTTTGTAGTGGCCCTAATACGCCGCCGTACAAAACAAATTGGGAAATATAACTTATTGTCAAAAGTAGGTCACATTGGCCTAACTTGTAACAAGCCATTTATACAAAATATAAAATCCATCTTTTGCCAAAATAAAATCTAGAAAATGTGACGAAATGTCGTTTTAGGCTGATGTAGCGATAAAGCATTTGAACTAACGTATAATGTATTATAATCAGATTGTATTATTGCAGTTAAATCTAAGAAATAAGCGGTGATCCTTACCTTGACAACCTCAGATGACTGTGATCCGTCGTCCAGTGTCGTGCTCACGACAAACGATCCAGAAAGTCCAAAAGCTCTCACTGACAAGGTCTTGACGATAACGCCTTCTTCCATTTCAAAGCGGAGAAGTACCAGTTGTTTGTGGTCACCAGTTTGGTGTTCTGTGCGAACTATTTTATGGTTACTTGAACTAATTCTTTCTCGGGTAATACTACCAATGTCTTCTTCAAAGCTGTTCAACGAGGACTTGTACGTATGAGTGTTGAGGTTAAAGAGAATATCTGCAATAAATCAAACATGTAGTGTCAAGATGGTGTCGATCAATACTATATTGTTCTTTTCAAAGAGATACCTCCCTCAACATGGCTACTGGCGATTTGCGTGCGAAAAAAGATGAAACAGGTAGTTTAAATACTCGTACATTGTGGTTGCCCCTTAAGGAAAAACAACGTGAGAAATCATGTATCGACACATGTCTTTTCACATACTCTTATATATATTTTAGGGGTTACTGTCACTGTCGCAATATCTCTGGAATATGTCACTCTCTGCAGGCAATCTGATTGAAATAAAGATCCTTTTACCCACTCCGTTCAATATAGGATCTGACAATATCCCATATGGGGTCACGTTCGGATGACCTTTTGCCACGTGTACTCCAGATCAAATACATTTTCTACACAGTTCTATGTCAATTGTTAACGCCATTTCGTCCCAGTAAGCATACACATTTAGCATTGTTGTGCACTTTGGGCGAGATGACTACGTACACAAAAATCGTTAAGACAGCTTTTTGAATCTAGTTCCACCCCAGTCAAGATTCTGGCAGTGCCAATTTGATTGGTCATTTCCAAAGGTCATCCTGACGTGACCCCTAATGGGATGTCGTCAGATCCTCATATCAAACGTAGTGATAATAAGGATCGGTATTTTAATCAGATTGTCCCTGCAGGTAGGGCGTAGGAATTGTACCTGCTGTCCCTATTGCATGATCGTAAAAGGCGTCTAAATTTAGGATATTATCTTTTCTTTCTCCCTAAATTACTTTGTTCTTCCTAGAGTCTCCCTTGACACTACCTCACTTTTGGCCTTTGGTTGAGCGCTCGCCACTGTGAGGAAGGCTCTGGGTTCTGTCACCTGGCCGAGACACACCAAAGTCTATAAAAGTGGTATTTTCTGCTCCTGCTTAGCGCTCAGCATAATGGGAGTGGGACGACTGGTTTGCCCATTGTCGGTATAATGTGACCGAGTGGATTGTGTTGCTTGGTGTCTTCGGCGGCATGCTTCAGTGATATAGCACTATAAAAAGGGCAACAGTTCCACTATACAAGAAGACACAACACGAATATACCGCAGTCTCCCAAAACACGCACCTCGCACAACATACACGCAACACTCCGCATACCATAGCTGTTAATAGGACGTTAATTAATTAAACAAACAAACAAACAAACAAAACCCTGGAATATGTCATAGCAAAACCGAAGGCAGTTTAGGACAATAGATACTCTCTTTGAATATTGCAGAGACAGTGATCCAAACTCCAAAGCCATACAAGCCATACAGGTAACCACAATGTACCATTATCAAAACTGCTTGTTTTTTCTTTTGTAGCAAACAGAAGCTTCAGATTTCTTGTACCAGATTCCAAGGCTGATTATAATGATCGTGATACTAATCCATGAAGTAGCCATAATTGTCAATTTAGGATACACTTGCTACAAGTTGCTGACGTTTGATATCGGACTGGTACATTAATTCAATTTTAAATTGTTCTTTTGAAAATACGTTTCTACATATATCGATTCTGAAATTCATGAAATTCTAACACTTGCTCTTTGATCGATTGTTCACACAGAGATGTTTTACCACAAATTTCATCAGTCTCTAAAACAATCTAATTGAAATCTAGACCCTTATTCCCATTTGGTTTCATAGATGATCTGGCAACATCGCATGCGGGGTTAATGTCTGATGACCTTTATACTCACAGTACAAACAGACCTATCAAAATATTGTAAAACTCTAAATAGAAAATTTATGTATTACCTCCAACATCTCCGATATTCCTGACGTTTGATGTTAGCAGAAGACTACCTCTCTCCGACACATTCCGAGTGTCCAGTAGGAAGGTCATCCCTCCCAATATTCTCCCGATTGCTCCATTTGACGTATAATTATACCTGAATAGGGCATTTTGTCTGTAATAGATAATGTCAATACATTCATTAAAATGCCATATTATCAATAAAAGGCAACAAAAATGCAGATCATTATGTCAGTTACTAATGATACTAAATTATAAGCATAATACATTTGGTTTATTTAATCAATATCCTATCAACAGCCAGTGTCATTCAATGGCAGTCTCCCATATATACAATACGTTCTGGTGTGTGGAAGTATGTATATCTTTTGGGAGGCTAGAGTATATTTCATTAATCTGTTATCATCTGCCATTCAAACCTACGGCTGGAGTAGTGTTGGTGTCTCGATTGCCTCCATCGTCCTGTTTTGGTTGGATAAATAATCTTCCTTCATCCAGTCGTCAAAACCGTTAGAGGTACTCGTGGTGGTGTTGAAAATGATAGACTGTACTATCTGTACATCGTTAAGGTTAAAGTTGACTGCCTGCACTTCAATCTGGAAAGTGAAACGATTAGATGTTAATATCAGCAATACTACAACCAGTCAATCATGTTTAGGTCAGAATCGATGCTTATGCTTTACAAATATTTATAATAGTAGCCTAGATAGATGCATTATTCTAATTCATTGAAGGCCATATATGTGCTCCGTTTGTTTACTGGGAAAACACAACAAAACGCATTTTCTTGAAAGATATGATGACATTTATTAGTATAATAAATGAGGGAAACACAAGAAACAATACTTATTATGAAAACCTGTTTGTCATGAATATTAAATAAAGTAAAACAATCCCTGATATAAAGATGAGGATTTTATATCAAAGTGTAGTTTTGTGTGCTATAAATGCATGTACTTGTGGTCGATATACTGTAAACGAACTCTCTTTTGTGGCTGCTAAATTTCGTGATTTTCATTACTTAAATTGATATCCTGAATTTAACGTTCGCGACTTTATAAATTAGATTCAACATCAATAATGCTTATATCTATTCGCGGTGAAAAAATTCAAGAATATGTTTTGAAATCACGAAAATAAATTATGCGCGAAAAAAGCTGGTTTGCAGTATAATTAATTTGTAGCACAAATTTGTATGTCTACCATATCTGAACACTAAGAAATAATAAAAGTGTTGTCAGAAACCATTCTATATAGCGACATGTATAACAAACATCGAATTGACTATTCAATTAATACAATTATTTGTCTATTGTTAAAGAAATATCAAGCTTTTTATTATGTATCAACAGCATTAAGTTATATGTGATATATATTGGTATTTATGATAACGCAATACATATGTTTGTGTTGTTAATCTAATATAATAGTAAATGATAAGTGTTCTCTTATTACCATATCAGGCTTCAGTATATCCCAATAGCTAATTAGGTCCGATACGAATGGTGAGGTCTTGTTTCTGTCTCTGATCCAATCTTCAGTCGTGATGTCCTGCGGTTGTTGCCTCGATTCGTGGTCATTCCAGATATCCAATGGAGAGACAGGTGTATTGCCAGTCACGTTCAAAATCAGTAATGGCTCCCAAACAGCTGTTGGAACAGATATTATAGCATTGGACATTTATAATTCAGCATTGACAGTTTAGATGGCTTTAAGGATGATTGAGCTTTAATAGCAAGAGCATTTGGACAATCACAAGTTAGGCTAATGCGATTTTTTCTTTAGAAATCTATTGAATGGGTGGGGTTTTTTTTAAAAATAATTTAGCTGTAAAAAAACTTTCAAAAGCACAGGCAAAATAATGTTGCATTATAAACTGTGAAAATTCTTGTCTTTTTGCCTTATGTATGTTTAGATGAAAACATATCTGCAGAAGTCACTTTAAAATTTCTAATAACATTGTAAAATATGAGGTAAAATTGTTAACCAATCTTGACTCGTTTGACCATATGTTCTTATTTTACTGCATTGTAAAAAAAGTACTGCCAAGATTCATTTTGAGCTTTTATTTGTAGTTGAAAAATAATAGCCTATTCTTTGTAACTATTGTAATTCTCAAGATCTTAAAAAATTATGGTGAACAACATTTTTTAATTCTTTTTGTATGAAATAAATCCTCGTTTCGGCCCGATACATTTTTTTAAACAAGCCTAGGTATTATCACGCAAATTTCAAATTTACATGCGTGTTTTTTTTATATTATTTCAAAATGGCGGAAAATTATAATGGTAAAATTGCAATAAAACGTCGAGGTATGAGAGAAAAATGCTCTTTCATATGGGAATATAAAGGATAGGGTATATATTCTGCCCTCGGAATTAATAAATGTCGAAAAACCCTCGGCAAGCTTGGGGTTTTACAACATTGTGTGACCTTGGGTAGAATATCTGTATCCATATATGAAAAAGCCTTATTATATTACTATTTACCTTTACCTATGCGACTAATGATTAATGTTCATTATAAATGTTGTATTTTATTTCCATAACAATACATATATATTTTATTAGAGACCCATACCCTAACTGTGTATAGGATGTTAGGTTTGTAACGGGAGAGGAGAAGATAAAACGGGCATACTGGGGTTCGAGCCCGCTTACAATATTAGTAAAATAAAGCAACGAATCATTTATTTAGAGGAAAAACAAATTATTGGATATTGTACCGAATGAAATCCGGTCATACCAACAAATATATTTATTCCATCAAAAATAAAGGAGAAAAGAAAGCAATAAATGGATGTAAAGAACGGACAATCGCCATATATGCATTAACTCTGTGCAAAAGATTTCAAACAAACAGCTTATTTCCAGAGAAAAGATATACTTACAACTAATTGAATAATATAGATATAATGATAACACACGAATTAGTCTTTATAAAATACACTTACCCATTTCAACATACATCAAACACAAAGCAACTGTAATCCAAAACAGAACGCTTTCCATTTTGATGTGAACAATATTCACCGTAATGATGGATCCGACTGGCTCTTTAGAAGGCTTTGTTGTTTTGAGGCGATAAGTCCTTCTGATTTTGCCCTTGTATTAACCACGCGTGAATGGGTTCACAAAGCATGATGACAACTGGGGATTGATGTTTGGAGTAAATTATACCGAGAAAATACTTAAGCTTAGATTCAAACATAAATATCTGAAATTCTATGCATATTTCCCTATATAATTTGATATTGTTTTTAAACAACCTTGTATAGTAGTATTTTGATCTGTCTACAGTTAATAAATACGTGTTTTACAGCGTCTAAGCAATGTTTATTTAATACATATTTAATGTGTTAAAAACACTGTAACAATATAAAATGACACTCAAAGCTATATTTGGTGAACCTTTCTGGTCAAGTTAATTATTAATTTCAGATGTAATGATAATATCAGGTCATTTAAGTATACAATACTTATACACCACTTAGACACGGTTCATCGACCTCTTCGCCCCTTCCAGATAAAAGCGGGTATGATTAATATATATTATTAATGATGTTTGTTTTTTTGGAGGTAGATAATATATTAACTGATCCCCAGTCAAAATGTAGCCACGTCTCATACTTGTTAACACATATGTTCCGTCCAATTACGGAGTAAACTTCGTAGCATACACAGTACAAAATGCAAAGTCACGTGCGGTATGATTGACAAGTGCCGATCCTTCAGTATTATCGACTAATTCCATGGGTGCAAGATATAACCGATAGGTTTGTTAAAATGGTATTGATTAAATATTGATTTTGTTGATATATGAAAGTGGAACACGATGGGTCTTTCGACAACAGTCGTTCTTGTGGGACTGACTTCATTCATATTTATCGTACAAGAAAACATTTTAAAAGTTATTTAAGGACAGCATTTTCTTTGCGCCATCCATGAAAAAAACCCGAAAAAACGTATTCATTCCTAAAACATAACTATACAGGTAAACATTCTAGTATTTGTCTTTACTTGAAAATGCTTGTCCAACCTAACAAAAGGATAATCACGTCATCAAGCAATAGGTCAAATTATTCGAGATCCTTTGAAGATGGTTACGCACGGAACTGCCAGTTTAAAATTATATCGCTACATAGATCTCAAGCATATTGTTTTGTAATAAGGATAAACCAACAAGATCTTTATTTAAATTTTACTTTTATTTGAGAAAGAAAACAACTATCCAAGAAGAATGAAATGTTTATGTACAGTAGTGAAATATCGCAGACAATTTCAGTGAAAACAACAGAAATAGTAAACAATGATGTATGACATACTTAAAGATGCTCCACCGCCGACAGAGCATAAATGACATTCATCATTTGAACAATCATTGGTGTTCAATCGTATATATGTATGTCTAATTAGCACAAAAACTATAATAAAATAATTTATTTTGCCTTTTGTGCATGCGCAATCAGTATTTCATTTCATATAGGGTATAGTGACACGGAATTGTTTCGGGATGCAATTAATTATTTCTTTATATTTTTAACTTAAAGTAAAAATAAAAGCTCAAACTTTTTAATGGTGGTAATGGTATAAAGTAAGTAACTTTTGTAACTGAAGAAAAATACTAAATCGTCTGCTCCTGTTTTTGATAGTGGAAAAATACCATTTGTCGGCGGTGGAGCATCTTTAAAAGATTGGTTGAACACCGAAGAATTCTACATTATATCCCTACTCCATGCGTAAAAGGCGATTATATCTAAATTAGGATTTTCTCTTCTCCCTTACTGACTTTCTTCCTAATAACATCTTCCTTAGACCGCGACATGCTTCAGTGATATAGCACTATAATAGCCAAGAGGTCCGCTATACAGGAAGAAACAGACATCACGTATATACCGAAGAATTCTACATTCTATCCCTATTCCATGCGTAAAAGGCGATTATATCTTAAGTATGATTTTCACTTTTCTCTTCCCCCTTACTGACTTTCTTTTTCTTAACAACGTCTTCCTTAAGACCGCTACATGCTTCAGTGATGTAGAACTATAAAAAGACAAGAGGTCCGCTATATAGGAAGAAAAAAAACACGAATATGTCTTCCAAAACATTCCGTTTATTTCAAAGACATTGTGCTCTAGCAATAGCTTGCTATAACCACTGGTACAAACACTCCAAGTCTAGTTATAATTGTTTAGACAGCCTCATATAGTGTCGGCCCTATAATTGAAAATTAAAAATAGTCCCTTGGTGATGCTCTATGTCAATCTTGAGAATGAAATGTATTTTGTAATTTTACTTTCTAATGTAAAACATATTTTAATGCATGGATGGAATCAGCGGAATGGTGCATGGTATATGAATGTAACAAACATAAACATTATACATGAAGCAGATAAACATAAATTGTCCTTATAAATAGGTTACTCAAGCACAGATTAAAAAAAAATCAGTAACGTAACCATATTTTAATATAATGTTATAGTAATAAAAATAAATAGTAATATCAAATATTCTTAGATAAATCAAGACAATATGCACTGACTTGAGACTAAAACTAGAAACATTTACATCTTTGGTTTTCTTGTCAATTCGATAAGGCTTTATTTAATTGGTTCATATGTGATTACTTAAAGGAAAGATGTCAGACAAATTTCATAAATATCACGTTCACAATATTTATAAGCTTCATATTGACCAGAGAGTATGGACTGATAATATACCGATAATTGTTAAAATACGTAATAAAACAAAGAAAGTTGCCTACACTGTTTACAATTATTTCATTTAAGTTCTTTTCTGTTGTTAATTGATGTGACACCGACATATAAATTTCCTATCTGAGTTTATTAATTTATACTGTTCAAAAACATTTATACGTAATTTTCAATTTTTCTTTGCATGATTCAATTCAAAATTACCGCGGTGAAAAATAGATCAAGTTTATTTTCACCCTGATATGTTTATTGCAATAGCTTTAAATGGTATCACTCAAAACACATGACAAAATTCTTGGGACTTTGATCTTTCAAGAATGCCTTGCATAAGATGTTTCTTTTCTCGTCTCTGCTTAGCTGTGTTAGTAGTTAGTTTTTACAAAACTGACTCCATAGATGTTTGTCTATGCGATTTGGATCTTTTTCGGTGGACTCGAACGTAAAAATGTCATCACATCCGCCATGATAACCAGTGAAACTACAAGAATGATACTGAGGACACCAACTGCCCCAATTCCTGCAGCAGACCGCCTCTCGTCCGCCGCAGATGCCTTGGTGGCTTTGTATGTCGACAGTCCTGTCCTGTTTACTGTAAGTTCGGCTTTGAGTTTTACAATCGCTGTTTTTAGTTCAGCAAGTTTCTCTGGGTCTAAGTCTTCTAGCTTTGTAGTATTTCCCCAGAATGCGATTTTACAGGAACACGGCGTTGTGCAATTTCGGTCTGTTTGAAAACAAAATATTTTTTAAAATTATAATTGGTTTTTATGTGATGCAAGCAAAATTTTAAAACTTTGAGACGAGTTTCAGATAAACATGAACATCCACTTAAAATTCGGTTTATCACATAACACATACATTACTATTCTGACGCTCAACCGATCGAACTAAAAAGAAATAATATGTAGCCGAGCGTTATATTGCGGCTAGTATTGACCAGAGTTGCATATTGATAGTAACTGCTTCGTAAAACCTACCTGCCGAATTCTGATCTGCAGTTTGATCAGTCGTTGTATCGATACCATCATTCGTCACATCATTTGACGTGACCGTAGTTTTAGTATCTGGGGTTGTATGTAATGCTGTAGATGTGGTGGATGTTGTCATTTCAGTTGTACCCCTGGTCGTGTCGATTGACGTAATTGATGTAGAACCGGTTTCAGTTGTCGTTGATACTGTAGGGAGAACATTTGGATATAAAAATTACCAAAATATGAATATGTATGTGATTATATTAAAATATGGTTCAAAAGTCTTCCAGCTTTTAGTATTCCACCGGAATGCGATTTAGCAGAAACACGGCATTGTGCAATTTGGGTCTGTGTAAAAAATATGTTCTAAGATTATAATCGATTTTTATGTGATGTATGCAAAAATTTAAACTTCGAGACGAGTTTCACATAAAGATGAAAATCCATTTAAGATACATTTTTTCGACATAACACATGTATTACTTGTCTGACGCTCAACTGATCAAACTAAAGAGAAATAATCTCTAGACAAGTGGGATATTGCGGATAGTATTGGCCAGGGTTACATATTTATAGTACCTGCTTCGTAAAACCTACCTGCCGTATTCTGATCAGCAGTTTGATCTGTCGTTGTATCGGTAACATCATTCCTTACGTTTTTTGATTGAGAAGTGACCGTAGTATCTGGGGTTGTATGTAATGCTGTAGCTGTGGTGGATGTTGTCATTTCCGTTGTACCACTGGTTGTGTCGATTGAAGTAATTGATGTAGAACCGGTGTCAGTTGTCGTTGGAACTGTAGTGAGAGCATTTGGATGTTGTGATTTACAACAGAAATGTGTATTTGAAACTTAACGGGTGGTTCCAATGGAACATATGATCCGTAGATACAAAAAAAATTCCTTTTTTATATAAAAAATGATGAAAATATATGAAAATGAGTAAATTTTATAAATATCCTTGCAAATATGAAATTCAACCTCTAAAAAGTCATCTTTAAGTTAACTCATCTTTTATTCATTTCCTTTTTGATAAATGTCTATATTAATTTTCAGATAGTTTTGATAATATTTAATGAAAATACATGCCAAATGGAACTCAAACACATCTGTAGTAAGAACATACCTTCGCATGTGATGTTTGGCCTTGACCACTCCCCATTCTGACAGTGTGACGTAATGGGGTCCACACCCGATACTAAACTTGTCCCAGTTTTACACGTGTATGTCCGTGCTGATCCCGCCGTAGTCCCTGAACCATTCATTACCGTGTTTGATATACCAGTTGGATCGCCACAATTCACTATGTAAAGTTAGAGAAATGGACATGTCTTAACTTGGCTTGTTAATGTTAAATGTCTATATAAGTGTGTGTGTGAATGTCTGTATTTTTGGAAGGCTGTTCTGTATTCGTGTTATGTTTCATAGTAATAGTGATCCTCTTATTCTTTTTATAGTGCTATCTCAGTTAAGCATAATGCTGAGGATATGTAACATAACACCCTACCCGGTCACGGTAAAAACAGATGATTTTCAATCCGTGTTCAGTAATACTCACAATGACATTGAATGTTTGGGCTTGACCAGTTCCCATTGCTTTGACAGTGTGACGTAGCAGGGTCCGAGCCCGATACCACACTAGTCCCATTGGTACAGGTATAGGTTCGTGACGATCCCGCCGTAGTCCCGATGCCTTCAATTACCGTATTTGGTATATCAGGGGGCTCGTCACAGGTGACTAAGGAAATTCAAATATTCAACGAATGAGCCGCATAACTGGTTATTTGTAATTTGCATATTGCAGTTTTCTATCCTTGTGCGTAAATATTGATTTGACGTCTTGTGTTTGCGAGCGTAGTCATACTTTCCAGAGAAACGATGTGAATTTCGCTAATAAAATAATGACGTTAAATGGATATCTAGTCACAAGGGAGATAACCCTGTGATATATAAAGACGGAATAACCTATTTTAAACTGGAACTTTGTCAATTTTTATCTGTTACACATGGGTTGAAATGAAATTACTTCCATAAACAAATTGCGTGTAGCGACATCTTTGATTACATTTTGTGACAGATCAGAGATATGTTCACACAGTCCAAGTCATAGAATGCGTACGAAATGCCATTTAGATGATGTCTCTTAGTATTGGTTCTGACTTACCGAATCTTCCCCGTATAACAAAGTAATCAGCGACGTCATAGGGGAGATCTGTAAAACCATGGTGTACAACATAGTATTACACAGTATGCCACCTCACTGACCATTTTCCAGTACTGTAAAGCTGTTAAACGCGATTGTATAATTTCTGTTTGGAACTTATTCACGGGGGCTTTATTTTCGTGGATTTTCTTTGTGGTCTTTGAAAACGTCATTTATGTGACGTTAATAGGTAAGGTAAGATAAAAAAAATCGCGAGGCATTCAATTTCGCGAATTTAGACCAATCTGCAGGTTTAGCCAAATTAATTTAATATCGGAAACTGAACAGAAGCGCATTCGGCTGAAGAAGACCGTGCACATACAGTCGGAATGTGCCATGAGTAATAGCTGTTAATAGGACGTAAATAAAACAAACAAACAAATTTTCTAAGTAAAAAAAATAATTTTAGTATTACCTATGCAGATTAAATTATTTAATTATTATTAAAGGTATAACTATTTGCAATAAAAACAAGAATTATATATTAATACCACATAAATATCAATTAATAATGCAGAGAGTGGGTACTTTTACTGTTGACCCAATTTTGCTGTAGATGCATTATTACTGGTTATAATTCATCCTTATTGCACACTCTTTCCGAATCATGTTATAAGATTGCAATTGATAACCAGTATTTATTTTATAGGAGACCTATTAGTAATATTCTTAATCTAATGAATTCATTGAAGAATGAACTTAAAAAATGATAGTGCATTGCAAAATTATGTTACGATCACGGGGAAAAGAACAATATATATATCCGTTAGTGTAATCTAAGGGGTTTGTAATCATTTTACATTGAATTCAGATTTGTATCACTTTCTTGCTTCATGTACTTCCATATACTCTCAATTCATACTCATTGCTGAGGACATTTACCTTTTATTTGTGATGTTGACATAATTATGAAAAATTCATTTCACGAATGTATCATACATTTGTTTACATTTAGCACCATTATGGTATTTTTGTATAATATTGTTTTTACTAACATTGTGCACTGACCTGGGTATTGATCGTATTATCGTGAGACATTCTATGGTCTTGTGTAATTTTTTTCCGTCAAGATCATCAGTCAATGAATCATTCTCAAACGAAATGTAGTTTTAATAGAGGAAATGATGTCACAGAGTTACTGTCTCCTACTTACATGTGTACGTGACATTTACTTCCATACCATATATGAATTTAAGTTCAGGCATCTCCGGGGTGATTACTATGGTTAAGATTCGTTTGTTGTATTCTTTGTAAAAGTTTAGAATCTAAAAAGAAAACACATGTTAGAGATAGTTTACTAGAGTGTGTAACAGCTAGGCAATGCTATAATGGTGATGCTTTTCCACTGAATGCAGCAAAATTATCAGACAACGTCCCATGAGGGTCACGTTCTGGTGACCTTTCAAATCTATACTTCATAAAGAGGGGTGTCAATTTGGCTCATATGGTGGCCATGATCGATTAGTATTATTTTTAATAACCCCTGGAGTAGCGCGGATGAATTTTGCTGGAACTAAATTATCTTTTTGAATGAATTTACATCACTTATTATGTACGGATATGGCGAAAACAAAACAAAGTAAAAAAATATAACCTACTGCTAAGTCCGTCTTTTGCCATACTGTATCCGAGAAAAATGTGATGAAATGTCGTTTCAAGCTAATTTCCGGTACAGCGAACATTTGAACTAACTTATAATAGGAGTATTGAGGTCATCAGGACGTGACCTCTAACGGCGTGTTGTCGGATCTTCTATGACACAGAACGAGACTAAAGAGCTGTATTTCAATCAGATTGACGTTAACTTTAGGAAATAAGCATTGATCCTTACATCGGCTACTTCAGATGTCTGTGATCCGTCGTTTAATGTCATGTTAACGACAATTGGTCCGGAAGATCTTATTGACAAGTTCTTGACGAAAACTCCTTCTTCCATTTCATAGCGGAGACGTACTAGTCGTCTTTGTTCAGTAGTTATGCGTTCCCTGAAAACTATTTTATGGTTGGTTGAACTAATTCTTTCTTGGTTATTACTATTAAAAACCTCTTCAGTACCTTGCATTGAGGACTGGTACATATGAGTGTTTAGGTTGAATAGAATATCTGCAATAAATCAAACACAAAGTGTCATGATGATGTCGGTCAATACTATGTTGGTGTTTTCTAGGAAAGACCTTCCTCAACATGAGTCTTTATCTGCGACAAAAGATGAGTCATGTAGTTTGAACAATGGTACATTGTAGTTGCACCGTTTAAGTTAAACAACGTGAGCATGGCATGTATCGACATATGTCAATTCACATCATCGATATTTTGGTGTTACTATCAGTGTCGCTATATCCACATATTGATGATCTCATTGCGAAACTGAGGGCAGTTAGAAGAATAAACATTGACCAATTTCATGTCTGCATAGACTGTGAGATTATAGCGACAGTAACGCCCACCTTCAAAGCTTGTCCCTTCTTTAGCTATGACAAAGTCTGGGGCTGATTATAATGTCAGTGATAGTAACCATTGGTCAGTTTAGGATACACGTAAAGATTGTGGTACGTCTGACATTTTGACATTGGACTGGAACATGTATAACACTATTAATTTGTAAATACGTATCTATCGATTCTGAATAGTCATGGAATTCTAACACTCAAATCGATTGTTCACACAAAGCTGTTTTCACATAAACCTTATCAACCACTAAACCAATCTAATTAACATCCGGATCATTATCCTCGCTTCGTTTCATAGATAATTTGGCAACATCACATTCGGAGTCACCTATATGGTGACCCTTATACTCAATGTACCCATCGGAAAATATTGTAAAACTTTACATATAAAAAGTACATATTACCTTCAATATTTCCGATATCCCTGACGTCTGATGTTAAGAAGAGACTGCCTCTTTCCGACACATTCCGAGTGTCCAGTAGGAAGATCATTCCTCCCAATATTCTCCCGATTGCTCCATTTGACGTATAATTATACCTGAATAGTGCATTCCGTCTGTAATGGATAATGTCAATACCTTCATTAAAATATCATATTATTTACCCACATATATCAAACTAATTTCACGATAAAATGACAATTATAAACAAATCTAAATCCCATAACAGTATATTGTTCACAATGGGAAATCATGTGACGAACTTAATACTAGTCTATTATCGTCTATGTTTACTTGTACCCACTGGCCCATTCGGTGCCTCTCACGGTTAATCATCTATTCCCATTGATTCAGACTGTCTTTCAAATTCACATTATTTTTTAACGCGCATTGAAAAAAACCTGCGTTGCATTTACTATATAGCAGGTAGTTGCATATTCAAAGTACAAACGGCAGAATATTGGCTTTCTATTTAAGCACTATATATTATGACGCAAATATGAAATTAGGTGCGATAACAGAGTTATCGTTCCTTCGGAACGAATGTTAACATGACAACTTATACCTACCAACGCGCTTAAAACCGCAAGTTGACTAATAAGGAAACTGACAGATACGTTTTAACGATATTTTACAATAATTATTAAGCAAATCCTGATCTATCGTCTGAGATAGTAGTGGACTGTACGAAAAAGAGGGAGACATTTTGGTTCAAACAGGCAAAAATCGACATTAACATCGCTAGTTTCTGTTTAGTTCGTACTAACGAATAAACGCCCAAAGTTGACAAACTGAGATTCTACCAATCAATTGTTTAAGTAATTCGGAACAACCCGGTATTTTTGGTGTTTGGAAATATTATACAGAACGACCACAAGACGATCATGTAAATTGGTGGTATTTCGCAGGTTCCCAGTAAATTGCCACGGCAGACGAGATTCCGGGACTTGTGGGCCGCCCTCCTACAAAGCTATTCTGACCTATTTAACCATTCACAATTGGGTTGTATTAAGGAACAAATATGTTTATTTTATTATATTATTACTTGAATTTATAAAACGTTGTATAAGTCTTGCAATGATATCCAAATGTTTGTCGGGAATTGCGTGTATTGTGGAAATGGGTGCTGTGTGGGGCGTTCAATCGCACAAAGGAATCTTATACGACAAGCCCCACCTTGTAGAAGGAATTTGCATGGTAACGGTGTGTCGCTTATGTATCCGGTTTGAACCGGTTCGGATTGATGTTGAAAGCCGCTTCGCTTTTCAGGTAACGGTCGGCAATATCAGGTTAGTATGCCTAGCTATGTATTTTACTTGTTAAAGCTATCACTATCGGCGGGTGTTAGTATTACTCGCTCACTAATATTTGAGTTTGCTGTTGTTTATTATGATTATTTTTCGTATACCTACTACAGTACCACGTCTGATCATGGCAGCGCTGAATCAAGCGTAAGGCTAGGCTACACTGCATGGATTAAAAACAACTCGTAAACTGACAGTCTTCTGTACAGACTCTGAGACAGATGTCGTTTTAATATGTTCTCCTAATATATTGCTTAATTGTATGATTAAATTGCTACCTTTTAAGTATTAACCATACCCGTTATCAGATGACACATGTGTTCAGCTGCAGTCTAAAAATAGCACCAATCAAACCGTGACGAGATCAAAGGGAAATTGACACGTCCATGCGACAATGCCAAATATATCCGTAAACTAGATATAAGTGACAACTAAAGAAGACAAAGTGAGCAAGAAGCCCATGGGCCTTAACGGTCATCTGACTCATGGCACAAAATAACAAAGTCTTAGTATAAAGTATTGGTTAACGATTAATATAAACAATACAAGGAACTCCTTAGTTGAATATGTAAGTTTCTGAAATAGGTAAATGTCATTTGTTGAACAAACTCGATAGCCCTTCATCCATATATGGTTGTAACCCATCCATGGGTCTTTGTTCGGTCCTTTGTAAAATATGACTGTCCTCACCTAACGTTCCCCCATCTGAATCAACTAAACCCCTATTGACCAGTTTTCTTTGAAATCGGAGACTAAACCCGAAAAAAGGAAGTGGACCATGGCCAGCGGCCATTTTGGAATACCAAAATCTTTACGAAAATGTTTGCATGTTGTTCGGCATCAATTATCACCCCTACAGACCAATTTTCATTGAGATCGGAGACCGAAATCTGAAAACAGGACGTGGGCCAGCTAACATTAAGAAAATTTGCCCTTTTGGGGCCCTATCCCTCAGCCCCTAGGGGTCGGACCAGGCCCATTTATATAAAAAATGATTGTCCTTCCCAAATGATGTTTCACACCAAATATGGATGAAATTCATCCAAGAATGACGCAGGAGTAGGATTTTAAAGCTAAATTTAAGAAAAGTTCCCCATTTGTGGCCCCACTCCTCAGCCCCTAAGAGTCGGACCAGCCTCATTTATATAAAATATGATTTTCCTTCCCCAATGATGGTTAACACCAAATATAGATATAGATGAAATTCATCTAAGGATGAAGGAGGAGTAGGATTTTAAAGCTAAAATTAAGAAAATTTGCCCTTTTGGGGCCCCGCCCCTCTGACCCTAAGGGTCGGACCAGGCTTATTTATATGAAAAAAATTTATTGTCCTACTCCAATAATGTTTCACACCTAATATGGATGAAATCCATCCAAGGATGAAGGAGGAGTTGGATTTTAAAGCTAAAATTAAGAAAATTTGTCCCTTTGGGGACCCGCCCCTCTGACCCTAAGGGTCGGACCAGGCTCATTTATATAGAATATGATGGTCCTTCCCTAATGAAGTTTTACACTAAATATGGATGAAATCAACCCAGGAAGAAAGAGGAGTAGGATTTTAAAGCTTAAAATAAGAAGATTTGCCCTTTTGGGGCCCAACCCCTCAGCCCCTAGGGGTCAGACCAGGCTCATTTATATAAAATATGATTGTCCTTCCCCAATGATGTTTCAAACTAAATATGGATGAAATCCATCCAAGGATGAAGGAGGAGTAGGCTTTTGTTTAAATAGTCTCGCGGACGGTGGACGGCGCACGACGACGGACAAAACACGATGATAATAGGTCATCCTGACCTTCGGTCAGATGACCTAAAAAAATCTGTTAGTTTGACAATGTATATGATCAACATTATAAGATATTCACTGCAGTTTCACATGTCAAACACGTTACATCATTGTACCCAAATTGATACCAATACACGCATATTCTCTTATATGGCATTTTTTTACTTGGTGTGTTTCAAGTTTTTCTTTTTTGTTTTGAAGAAGTGCATACAAACTTTATATTTATGCTTTGTTTTTGTTATTACAGTGCTTTTTCACTATCAAGCATATGTCGAACTTCCAGTTTTGTCACATGATGTGTACCCAAATTGATACCCAGCAAGATAAATTGTATAAATGTAAGAACAAAATCAATACATGGATTTTTGTGATTTTACTATATAAAACGGATCTAGTTACGTTTATTATACTAGTTATACGTTAAAAATTGTACAAGTGTTTTCACAACAGTACACTGCGGTATTTCAGTAGCCCGTAAGACCACGTAATGACTTATGCGATATTTCAATGATTTAAATTCAGTTTTCTGTGGAATTCATATTAGCCTTTTCTTGTTCCAATATGTTTTAGACTTTTATTATACCCTCATAAGTCGCTTGGTGAATTTTACCTGTACTTGCCAGGCTCTAGGCCGAGGGCAATAACCAAGCTAGGGGGTCACTTGCTTTGTCATGCATGACTGCCCCCTCACCTAATCATGTAATTACCTATGAAGCCAGTTCAATTATTACAGAAATTGTGATTCCTAAAAATACAGGTGAACAGGTGCCCTATGAATTTTGATTTTTGAAAAGTTACAGAACTTTGCATTTTGTCAGGGGTTAACAATTTAACTGAAATTAATTAAGTTGAAATTAATTAAAAAGTTCTTATTATTAGCTTCCTTTGTACCCAAATAACTCTGTTAGAGACATACAAATATAAATTTTATATGTATCTGACTCTGTTAATTAATTCTAGCAAGAAATTTATATGGTTATTTAACAGCTGTGCGATTGGGACGATCAGTCAATTAAATTTGCGAAATCATTCCATATGATAAAAGAACCACATTGATGAGTCTAATTATTTAAATCAAATCCTTATTTCTGTTAAAACATATATTTCTACACATGTATTACATCATAATATTTGAAGTATGTTTTGATTGATATATTAAATTTTGATTTATTTCTATATACCGTATATATATGAATAAACATATAAAATCGATATCAAAATTAAGCAGCAAAAGTTGTGTGCATTTAATAAAAGATTATTAACTAACAGTGATGATCATCGACCTGCATGTACATTAAAATAATGTGGAGTGTCGAATATAATTCATGTTGTGTTTTAGTGTTTACACATACATATAAAATACAATATTTTTACCATATACACATTAAGGATTTCTAACTACATACGTGTACAAGTTAATTATTTAATTGTTATCATATTTAATTGATGTGTAATTGGTATAAAAGTCTGTCACATACACTGATATACATGTACTGTACATTGTACATAGGGATACAGGTATACACTGTACCCGCATACAGTACAGCTCACGTGGAAGTGGACATTCGTGTGCAAAGTTTCCACGCAATGACACGGTCCGTGACGGATCGTCAGCCTATGTGGGCGTCCATGCAATAGCGCGATTTGTCGCGGAATGTCAGATAGCGTGACTTTTTATGCCCACGCAATAGCACGATCCGTCAAGGAATGCTAGATTGCGTGGACAGTGATCTTGCTTAAATATTTCCATAATTATCGTCTTCTCATCACGGTAAAAGGCAAAGATATCCCTCTCCCATTTAAGAGTTATCCCCCTTTCATTTGACAGCAGGTAATCTAATTTTTGCTCAGATTCTACTGTAGCAAGTCGCGGGATTCCCTACGGAATAATGTTATAATATTGTTTATTCCCTCAAAATGAAGATAATGTATTCACATTGTTTTGTATCTTGTTTTTATTTTATTTATATTTTTTGAGGAGATAGAGAGGGGTTTATTACTCATGCACTATATAGTTAGATTTATACTAAATGTACATGTATATATGTGTATTCCAAACATGCTTCGAGACTATACCCCTTGGGCTCCTTTATACCCCAGCCCCACCCAAAACCTATATAGCTACCTAGCTACATGTATATTGTATGTGTATTTCGCCACTCTGATACTTATTCTGCCCTCTGGACATGAATTGTTTGACCTGAAATTTAACCAACATGCTTGCTCAGTTATACATACGACCATCATACATACTAGTCCAAGAAAAGGATGTGATTACGTGAATGAACGTGTAAAATCAGATATTAAATTAATATATTGAATAAATTTCTGGTAAAACCTATAATCTAGATAGAACAACTGTAGCTTCATGAACACTGTATCTAAAAATACAATTTTAATTGTCCATGCACACTGTTGGGATTTCTTTCATCCACCATATTACAATTCAATGTTAGTAATTGTAAGGATCCATATGGTATCCGGGAAATTCATCCATTTATTTATTTCAAAATGAATATAAGTTATACCACAAATTTGCATGCACTTGTATTTGTAAGGTTATACTGGAACATGTGTGTATCACGTACAGGCACTGTAAAACTGAAGTGCACTACGTAATGCACTAGAGTTAACACTGTAGTGCACTAGTAGCGTTAACACTGTAGTGAACTGGAGTTCACATCGTAGTGCACTCTAGTGCACTACAATGATTAGTCTAGTGCACTACGTTGTTCACTACGTGTGCACTACAGAGTGCACTATATACCAAGTTTAGTTTGCTAACAACTGTATGTCATAAGAACGTATCATTATCTTTAAATGTAAAAATACTATATAATTATGGATCAATCAAGTTACAAAATACTAGTAACAGTTTTGTAAAATATGAGATAGATGCTTACGAATACTGCATGATTGCGTGGTTTAGTTTATGTGGAAATAATATATTTCATGGGATATAAACAAATATTTTTCCCAAATCACGACTACTGTTCCGTAACGACTACTGGTAGGACCCAGTAGTTTGACTAAAAATATCTCGGTCTCCCAACCAATTCCGGTGCAAACAATATTTTATCATTATTAAACAACATCTTTTGAGAAAAGATATAAAAATCATATATATCTCTCAATATACATTTAAAACAAAATTAAGTAATATCGGTTAAGTTATTGTACCATTTAATTTTATTTGTTTTGGACACATTTTTTGGTATTACTTCATCTTTACATTTTTTAATTGGATTAAATAAAGTGAGGCAATTCGCTTATTTGTTCATTTTCGAGCATAATACTAAACACGATTAAAACAAAAATAGCCAAAATATAGAAATACTATTGTAATGAATTTCTTGTTTAGGCATACCGATATTGTCTATTATTACCAGTTTCTTATTTATATGGGAAAAAAACGTTTCTCTTTGATAAAATAGGGTTAGCGGAGACTAACACATCAGTAGGTTGTATTAGTTTACCGTCCTAATATCAGCAAGGGTAATGTAAGAATGTGCGGTTTCTTGGTGGAGGAAAGCCGGAGTGCCCGGAGAAAAACCAATGACAAGAGTGACCCAGAGGTGAGCTAGGCATGTGTTAATATGTCGGGACATCTTAATCACTTGACCACCTCGGCTCTGACTATTATGATAATTATATACAGTGTTCAAGACATTTAAAAATCGTCATGCCAATGTCATGCCATTATTTAAATGAAATATCAGAATCAGTTTTTATTGCATGATCATTTAAGGATATGATAGAGAATAGTCAGAGTACACCGAGAAAACACACTTACAAGCAGTCAGTACATACATGCACTTGACAAACTTGTTACCCAAAGACATCTTATTAAATCACTTGCCCCAAACAACTCCATCTTATTTTACCTTCTAAATAATTTAAACCAGTGCGTCCTAATAAATGACCAATACTGATGAAAGTACAGAAATCAAAATTGAAATTGTGATTAAAGGGACAATTAAGTGAGGCCTATTCTGTTAATACATAACAACGAGGCAAAATATGTCATAAATATAGTATTCTACATTCCTTATGAAACATGCAGCATAAAATATTGACAAATTCTGTATCATTGTTAAGCGCTTTAATTGATAACGTTGGAATTTCAAATGGTATGGTAATACAATAAAGCATGTACAATATGTACAATGTACCCACACCCGAGGCAAACACACAAACGTTAAACAAATGCAATACATAACCAGCGATGAGATGATGAAATTGGTTTTTCGACAGGAGCATGCACCTAATAAGATAGACACACTACTGTAAGAGTGATTTGAGTAGTTCTGGACAAAAAATGCATTACCCCACGAGCAAGGGCCAGGGTTCGGCATACAAGACGACCACAATCTGAAATGGTAGACAACTATCGAGGTTGAACACTTCACACACATTTTACCACCATGGACATTTTTTGGCACACCACATTCTTAATCTATGAAGCCACAATTGCGCGGCGCAAGATATATAGAAAAGGGGAGGCAATAATTTTGGACAGAAACCAAAATGAGGGCTGGACTCTGTTAAGTTTTACATTATGAAATTTAGTTTTACAAGGAAAACCTCAAATTACTTCTTTTGAAGAATTACAGAGAGTAAGGGTCCTTTATGTCTCTCATTTCATCTGTAACACCCCTGAAGATGTTGCCCCATAGTATATTATGGCACAGTATTTGGTGTTTAGTTACCTGGAATGCAGACGAAACAACGGATTACCACGGTAAGAAAGGGATGAAATTATGAGATAGACAAGTTTCTCAACGCATGACTGTTATTAATGAAGTTGATGTGAACTCTCATCGGTATTTTTTAACTTCAAAAAGACACTTGTTTGTTTGTTTAGGTTCGTGTCTTTTCGAAATTAAAAAAAAATCACTCACTTGTGTTTGTTAGACATGATAAACAAGTGACTAACTTATGTCACATGTAAAATTGCACATGATTTGGTTCGCGATAGTTAATCGTCGTACCACTTTGTTTGTAAGATCACGTCTTAATTAAAGTCATGGGCATCCAATGTGTTTGTATGATTTGGGAGGTTGTGATATGTTGTGGTGACTGGATGTATTTATAGTTTGGGAGGCTGTGATATGTTGTGGTGACTGGATGTATTTATAATGTGGGAGGCTGTGATATGTTGTGGTGACTTGATGTATGTATGGTTTGTCGGGCTGTGATATGTAGTGGTGACTGGATGTATGTATGATTTTGGAGGCTGTGGTATGTTGTGGTGACTGGATGTATGTATGGTTTTTGCGGCTGTGATATGTTGTGGTGACTGGATGTATGTATGGATAGGGAGGCTGTTGTATGTTGTGTTGACTGGATTTATGTATGGTTTGTGGGGCTGTGATATGTTGTGGTGACTGGATGTATGCATGGTTTGTGGGGCTGTGATATGTTGTGTTGACTGGATTTATGTATGGTTTGTGGGGCTGTGATATGTTGTGGTGACTGGATGTATGTATTGTTTGGGAGGCTGCGGTATGTTGTGGTGACTGGATGTATATATGGTTTGGGAGGCTTTGATATGTTGTGGTGACTGGATGTATGTATTGTTTGGGAGGCTGTGATATCTTGTGGTGACTGGATCTATGTTGGTTTGGGAGGCTGTGGTATGTTGTGGTGACTTGATGTATGTACGGTTTGGGAGGCTGTGGTATGTTGTGGTGACTGGATGTATGTATGGTTTGGGAGGCTGCGGTATGTTGTGGTGACTGGATATATGGTTTGGGAGCTGTGAAAAGTTGTGGTGACTAGATGTATGTATGGTTTGGGAGGCTGTGGTATGTTGTGGTGACTTGATGTATGTATGGTTTGGGAGGCTGCGGTATGTTGTAGTGACTGGATGTATGTATGGTTTGTGGGGCTGCGGTATGTTGTGGTGACTGGATGTATGTATTGTTTGGGAGGCTGCGGTATATTGTGGTGACTGGATTTATGTATGGTTGGGAGGCCTTGGTATGCTGTGGTAACTGGATGCATGTATCGTTTGGGAGGCTGCCGGATGTTGTGGTGACTGGATATGTATTGTGTTGGAAGCTGCCGGATGTTATTGTGACTGGATGTATGTATTGTTTGGGAGGCTGCGGTATGTTGTGGTGACTGGATGTATGTATTGTTTGGGAGGCTGTGGTATGTTGTGGTGACTGGATCTATGTTGGTTTTGGATGCTGCTGTATGTTGTGGTGACTGGATGTATGTATGGTTTGGGAGGCTGCGGTATGTTGTGGTGACTGGATGTATGTTGGGTTGTGGGGCTGTGATATGTTGTGGTGACTGGATGTATGTATGGTTTGGGAGGCTGCGGTATGTTGTGGTGACTGGATGTATGTATGGTTTGGGAGGCTGCGGTGTGTTGGGGTGACTGGATGTATATACGGTTTTTTAAGGCTATGGTATGTTGTGGTGATTGGATGTATGTATGGTTTAGGAGGCTGTGGTATGTTATGGTGACTGGATGTATGTATGGTTTGGGAGCTGTGATATGTTGTGGTGACTGGATGTATATATGATTTGGGAGGCTGCAGTTTGTTGTGGTGTCTGGATGTATATATGGTTTGGGAGGCTGCGGTATGTTGTGGTGACTGGATGTATGTATTGTTTGGGAGGCTGCGGTATATTGTGGTGACTGGATTTATGTATGGTTGGGAGGCCTTGGTATGCTGTGGTAACTGGATGCATGTATCGTTTGGGAGGCTGCCGGATGTTGTGGTGACTGGATATGTATTGTGACTGGATGTATGTATGGTTTGGAAAGCTGTGGTATGTTGTGGTGACTGGATGTATTTATTGTTTGGAAGGCTGTATGCTATTGCGACTTGATGAATGTATGGTTTGGGAGGCTGTGGTATTTTGTAGTGACTGGATGTATGTATGGTTTTGAAGGTTGTGGTATGTTGTAGTGACTGGATGTATGTATGGTTTGGGAGGCTGCGGTTTGTTGTGGTGACTGGATGTATGTACGGCTTGGGATACTTCATTGAGGTTCTTTCAACTACCATTCATACTTACGGCTGGAGTTGTGCTGGTGTCTCGATTGCTTCTGTCGTCCTGTTTTGATTGGACAAATACTCTTCCTTCATCCAGTCGTCAAAACTGCTAGAGTTACTCGTGGTGGTGTTGAAAAGGATAGACTGTACTATCTGTACATCGTTGTGCTTGAAGTTGACTGCCTTTACCTCAATCTAGACAATCAATCGCATTGCTAAACATTTCAGTGGAAACTATAATGATTATATGCTGAGTCAGCAATACTGAAATCACTCAATCGCCGTTATCGTTAACTAAATGTCAGGAAAAAAGAAACATCGTTGTGTTTGAAGTTGACTGTCTGCACTTCAAGCTGGAAAATTTTAGTGGGAAAAGATTAACGTTATATGCTGAGTTAACAATTTTTAAATCAGTCAATCACCATTAGCTATTTGTCAAAAGCTAAGTGCCTATACTTCAAGCTCTAAAATAAACCGTTTTGTTAAAAATTTCATTAAAATAAAATATATGCTTATACATTCTTTATACAACGAAATCAGTAAATCACAGTTGGCTAAAAGTTGGCGATTATACTTAACAAAATATTAGTAAGCTAGATAAAATGAGTAGTACTTAATATATGTACTACAGATGCATGTGCTTGTTATCGTTCCACTGTATTCATCATTCTTTTGTGGCTGCATACTTTTAAAAACTAGCTCGCTACAATAACTTTTATCAGTAAGATTAATGTATCTGCCAATGCAAGTTGCAAGACACGATATTCATTCACTAAGACTATCGATTATGATAGTATTTTCATCGTACAAGCACTATAGGGTGTGACATGTAACTTTGTTTTTGTTTGTCTTTAATATGCGAAAATTACAAATTGGTAATAAAAACAAATAGCAATTGTAGACTTAGTGTTACAATCATTCCTCGTCGCAAACGAGATATCGGGACTTAAGCGCCGCCTTCCTTCAAAGCTATTATGACCGATTGGATCGACGTGTGAGCCATTCACAATTAGGTCGTATTTATGGAAAAAAAGTATGTTTATTTTATTATATAATTACTTGAATTTACATAACGTTTTATAAGTCTTGCAATGATATCCACATATTTGTTGAGGATGGCGTGTATTGTGAAAATGGGTGCTGTTTGGGGCGTTCAACCGCACGAAGGAATGCAATATGACAAGCGCCACGTGGTAGAACGAATGTGCATGGTAACATTGTGTCACTTTTGTATCCGATTTGAACCGGTTTTGATTGATCTTGAAAGCCGCCTATTTTTTCAAGTTACAATCGGCAATATCAGGTTAGTAGGCCTAGCTATGTAATTTACTTGTTAAAGCTATCACTATCGGCGGGTGTTAGTATTATTCGCTATCTTATAATTGAGGTTGCTGTTGTTTATTATGATTGTTTTTCGTACGACTATTGCAGTATCAATTCTGATCATGACAGCGACTGAATCAAGCGTTAGGCTACCCTACACTGCATGGATTAAAAACAACTCGTAAACTGACAGTCTACTGTACAGACTCTGAGACAGATGCCGTTTTAATATGTTTTCCTAATATATTGCTTTATCCTGCAACTGTCCCACATACTGACAGATAACTACTGCCGGATAAACTTGTACTTTATCCGTAAATACGATATGCTTTATCCGTCAATACGATCACGTGAATTTGTTCCATATCTGACGGAATTTTTTCTAGCTTGACCCAGAACTTGAACCTTCCGGTGAATGAAACGTCATTCAGTGCCGCTAAACCGTGACGTCATATTCACCGAAATGACGTCATTTTTACGATATCGAAAATCTTGTATGGCGTTGTCGTTTTGTCTTTGCTCATGACAATTGTATGTATTGTTAAGTAATTCTTTAATGGGTATTTATTGCTATTTGAGTATTTTCATTTCCTTTCAGTGATATATCACACTGAACATAATTACGGATACTGTTTGTGAATGCGCTTATTTATTTCCCACAGCAGTAAAAAGGAGTACACTCTCATTCGGTTAAGTGAATGAATCTTTACCTCCGCATCAAAGAAGCGTCTCGCTTCGAGCGAAACAAAGTAAGGAACTGTCAATTTGCTTTCGTTTTGAATGCCATAATGGTTGCAGGATAAACAGAATACACGGTTAGTATCTTACAATATAAGTTTTATTTTGGTACTCGACACGGAAAGCCGAGATGACTCGGCACAGCCTCGTCATCTCGGCACCAAAATAAACCTTGTATTGTAAGATACTAACAGTGTATTCTCTATATATTGTATGATTAAACTGCTACCTACTAGTGTAGTTAAACCATACCCGTTATCAGATAACGCATGATTTGTAGTTCAGATGCAGTCTTAAAATAGCGCCGAGTATACCGTGATGAGATCAAAGGGAAAGTGACAAGTTCATGCGACAATGTCAGGAATTGGATAGCCGTAAACTAAATATAAGTGACAACTAAATAATTAATTGATTTTTTAAAATTTCTTTGTTTACATTTTTAAAAGGAGGAGTGTCAATTTGGGCCCTTAGGTGGCCATGACTGGTAAGCATTGTCTTTTGTTTACAGTTACCCGGTGGTTAGGAAATCATGATATGACCAATGATTAAGGTCAGGTTGGAGTTCCTTGTCAGTTATGTTGGGTTAAACAGGGAGGTCAATTTTCTGTTTTGTCCAGTTTTGCTTGAACCAAATGATATTTTTTGAATGCTTTTTCATGAATTATAATGCATTGATCTGTTGAGAATAAAACAAATTGGGAAATATAACTTAGTGTCAAATATAGGTCTCAGTGACCTAATTTTGTAAAATGTCAATTTTGCAAGAATAAAGTTCATCTGATGCCATAATATACCAGAACAAATTGTTATATATCATATTATGTTGCATTGTGCAATACATTTGGTTCAAGCAAAACTGGACAAAACAGAAAATTGACCTCCCTGTTTTTAACCAACATAACTGACAGGAACTCCAACCTGACCTTAAATCATTGGTCATATCATGATTTCCTAACCACCGGGTAACTGTAACAAAGACAATGCTTACCAGTCATGGCCACCTAAGGGCCCAAATTGACACTCTCCTTTTAAAATGTAAACAAAGAAATTTTAAAAAAATCAATTAATTATTTAGTTGTCACTTATATTTAGTTTACGGCTATCCAATTCCTGACATTGTCGCATGAACTTGTCACTTTCCCTTTGATCTTCATCACGGTAATACTCGGCCGCTATTTTAAGACTGCATCTGAACTACAAATCATGCGTTATCTGATAACGGGTATGGTTTAACTACACTAGTAGGTAAGCAGTTTAATTATACAATATATAGAGAATACACTGTTAGTATCTTACAATCAAAGGTTTATTTTGGTGCCGAGATGACGAGGCTGTGCCGAGTCATCTCGGCTTTCCGTGTCGAGTACCAAAATAAACTTATATTGTAAGATACTAACCGTGTATTCTGTTTAATCCTGCAACCATTATGGCATTCAAAACGAAAGCAAATTGACAGTTCCTTACTTTTGTTTCGCTCGAAGCGAGACGCTTCTTTGATGGCGGAGGTAAAGATTCATTCACTTAACCGAATGGGAGTGTACTCCTTTTTACTGCTGTGGGAAATAAATAAGCGCATTCACAAACAGTATCCGTAATTATGTTCAGTGTGATATATCACTGAAAGGAAATGAAAAATACTCAAATAGCAATAAATACCCATTAAAAGAATTACTTAACAATACATACAATTGTCATGAGCAAAGACAAAACGACACAGCCCATACAAGATTTTCGATATCGTAAAAATGACGTCATTTCGGTGAAATATGACGTCACGGTTTAGCGGCACTGAATGACGTTTCATTCACCGGAAGGTTCAAGTTCTGGGTCAAGCTAGAAAAAATTCCGTCAGATATGGAACAATTCACGTGATCGTATTGACGGATAAAGCATATCGTATTTACGGATAAAGCACAAGTTATACCGGCAGTAGTTATCTGTCAGTATGTGGGACAGTTGCAGGATAAAGCAATATATTAGGAAAACATATTAAAACGGCATCTGTCTCAGAGTCTGTACAGAAGACTGTCAGTTTACGAGTTGTTTTTTAATCCATGCAGTGTAGGGTAGCCTAACGCTTGATTCAGTCGCTGTCATGATCAGAATTGATACTGCAATAGTCGTACGAAAAACAATCATAATAAACAACAGCAACCTCAACTATAAGATAGCGAATAATACTAACACCACCGCCGATAGTGATAGCTTTAACAAGTAAATTACATAGCTAGGCCTACTAATCTGATTATTGCCGATAGTAACTTGAAAAAAAATAGACGGGCTTTCAAGATCAATCAAAACCGGTTCAAATCGGATACAAAATGACCACAATGTTACCATGCACATTCGTTCTACCACGTGGCGCTTGTCATATTGCATTCCTTTGTTGCGGTTGAACGCGCCCAAACAGCACCCATTTTCACAATACACGCCATCCTCAACAAATATGTGGATATCATTGCAAGACTTATAAAACGTTATGTAAATTCAAGTAATTATATAATAAATAAACATATTTTTTTTCCATAAATACGACCTAATTGGTGAATGACTCACACGTCGATCCAAATCGGTCATAATAGCTTTGAAGGAAGGCGGCGCTTTAAGTCCCGATATCTCGTTTGCGACGAGGAATGATTGTAACACTAAGTCTACAATTGCTATTTGTTTTTATTACCAATTTGTAAATTTTCGCATATTAAAGAACAAACAAAAACAAAGTTACATGTCACAACCCTATAGTGCTTGTACGATGAAAATACTATCATAATCGATAGTCTTAGTGAATGAATATCGTGTCTTGCAACTTGCATTGGCAGATACATTAATCTTACTGATAAAAGTTATTGTAGCGAGCTAGTTTTTAAAAGTATGCAGCCACGAAAGAATGATGAATACAGTGGAACGATAACAAGCACATGCATCTGTAGTACATATATTAAGTACTACTCATTTTAATCTAGCTTACTAATATTTTGTTAAGTATAATCGCCAACTTTTAGCCAACTGTGATTTACTGATTTCGTTGTATAAAGAATGTATAAGCATATATTTTATTTTAATGAAATTTTTAACAAAACGGTTTATTTAAGAGCTTGAAGTAATAGGCACTTAGCTTTTGACCAATAGCTAATGGTGATTGACTGTATTTAAAATTGTTAACTCAGCATATAACGTTAATCTTTTCCCACTAAAATTTTCCAGCTTGAAGTGCAGAAGTCAACTTCAAACACAACGATGTTTCTTTTTTCTGACATTTAGTTAACGATAACGGCGATTGAGTGATTTCAGTATTATCATTATAGTTTCCACTGAAATGTTTAGCAATGCGATTGATTGTCTAGATTGAGGTACAGGCAGTCAACTTCAAGCACAACGATGTACAGATAGTACAGTCTATCCTTTTCAACACCACCACGAGTAACTCTAGCAGTTTTGACGACTGGATGAAGGAAGAGTATTTGTCCAATCAAAACAGGACGACAGAAGCAATCGAGACACCAGCACAACTCCAGCCGTAAGTATGAATGGTAGTTGAAAGAACCTCAATGAAGTATCCCAAGCCGTACATACATCCAGTCACCACAACAAACCGCAGCCTCCCAAACCATACATACATCCAGTCACTACAACATACCACAACCTTCAAAACCATACATACATCCATTCACTAACAAATACCACAGCCTCCCAAAACCATACATTCATCAAGTCGCAATAGCATACAGCCTTCCAAACAATAAATACATCCAGTCACCCAACAATACCAACAGCTTTCCAAACCATACATACATCCAGTCACAATAACATCCGGCAGCTTCCAACACAATACATATCCAGTCACCACAACATCCGGCAGCCTCCCAAACGATACATGCATCCAGTTACCACAGCATACCAAGGCCTCCCAACCATACATAAATCCAGTCCCAAACAATATACGGCAGCCTCCCAAACAATACATACATCCAGTCACCACAACATACCGCAGCCCCACAAACCATACATACATCCAGTCACTACAACATACCGCAGCCTCCCAAACCATACATACATCAAGTCACCACAACATACCACAGCCTCCCAAACCATACATACATCTAGTCACCACAACTTTTTCACAGCTCCCAAACCATATATCCAGTCACCACAACATACCGCAGCCTCCCAAACCATACATACATCCAGTCACCACAACATACCACAAGCCTCCCAAACCGTACATACATCAAGTCACCACAACATCCACAGCCTCCCAAACCAACATAGATCCAGTCACCACAAGATATCACAGCCTCCCAAACAATACATACATCCAGTCACCAACAACATATCAAAGCCTCCCAAACCATATATACATCCAGTCACCACAACATACACAGCCTCCCAAACAATACATACATCCAGTCACCACAACATACCGCAGCCTCCCAAACAATACATACATCCAGTCACAATAACATCCGGCAGCTTCCAACACAATACATATCCAGTCACCACAACATCCGGCAGCCTCCCAAACCGATACATGCATCCAGTTAACCACAGCATACCAAGGCCTCCCAACCATTACATAAATCCAGTCGCCACAATATAACCGCAGCCTCCCAAACAATACATACATGCAGTCACCACAACATACCGCAGCCCCACAAACCATACATACATCCAGTCACTACAACAATACTGCAGCCTCCCAAACCATACATACATCAAGTCACCACAAACATTACCACAGCCTCCCAAACCATACAGTACATCTAGTACCACAATCTTTTCACAGCTTCCAAACCATATATCCAGTCACACATACATACCGCAGCCTCCCAAACCATACATACATCAATCACCAGCAACATAACCACAGCCTCCCAAACCAACATAGATCCAGTCACCACAAGATATCACAGGCCTCCCAAACCATATATACATCCAGTCACCACAACATATTCAGGGCCGCAAAAACCATACATTACATCCAGCACCACAACATACCGCAGCCTCCCAAACCATATATACATCCAGACACACAACAACAAACTGCAGCTCCCAATCATATATACATCCAGTCACCACAACATATCACAGCTCCCAACCATACATACATCCAGTCACCATAACATACCACAGCCTCCTAAACCATACATACATCCAATCACCACAACAATCCATAGGCCTTAAAAAACCGTATATAACACCAGTCACCAACAACACACCGCAGCCTCTCCAAACCATACATACATCCAGTCACCACAACATACCGCAGCCTCCCAACCATACATACATCCAGTCACCACAACATACCGCAGCCTCCCAACCATTACATACATCCAATCACCACAACATACCATAGCCTTAAAAAAACCGTATATACATCCAGTCACCCCAACACACCGCAGCCTCCCAAACCAAACATACATCCAGTACCACAACATATACGCAGCCTCCCAAACCATACATACATCCAGTCACACAACATACCGCAGCCCTCCCAAACCATGCCATACATCCAGTCAACCACAATATATCACAGCCCCACAACCCAACATACATCTCCAGTCACC
>SAYR01006123.1:263514-364277 GCA_004382745.1 Argopecten irradians irradians
AATATTTTTTGAATGCTTTTTCATGAATTATAATGCATTGATCTGTTGAAAGTAAAACAAATTGGGAAATATAACTTAGTGTCAAAAATAGGTCTCAGTGACCTAATTTTGTAAAATGTCAATTTTGCAAGAATAAAGTTCATCTGATGCCATAATATACCAGAACAAATTGTTATATATCATATTATGTTGCATTGTGCAATATATTTGAATAATATAAAACTTAGGCAAAGATTATTATGGATTAATATGTGGTACATCTGTATGGGATTGGGTAGGAGGAGAAGGTGATGGGGGATTTTTTTTTATTTCAAAACTTTAAAACACCAATACATGGATTGTTTATGTTCATAAGTAAAATAAAATGGCTCAAATATTACTATTTTTCTGCAATGAATCACATTTTAGAGAATGTAGGTACAGTATATATATATATATCATAAAATACACATTTGAAACATTTACAGAATCATTTTTTACATTAAAAGAAAATTTAAAGCAACTGTAAATAACTATTTTCCGGTTGTTTTAAACTGCTGTACAGACGACACACCCTCTTCTGCTATCTTATAGTTGAGGTTGCTGTTGTTTATTATGATTGTTTTTCGTATGCCTATTGCAGTACCAAGTCTGATCATGACAGCGACTGAATCAAGTGTTAGGCTAGGTTACACTGCATGGATTAAAAACAACTCGTAAACTGACAGTCTACTGTACAGACTCTGAGACAGATGCCGTTTTAATATGTTTTCCTAAAATACTGCATTATTGTATGATTGAATTGTTACCTTCTAGTGTAGCTAAACCATACCCATTATCAGATGAGGCATGTTTTGTTGTTCAGATGCAGTCTAAAAATAGAGCCGAGTATACCGTGATGAGATCAAAGGGAAAGTGACATGTGCATGCGACAATGTCAGGAATGGGATAGCCGTAAACTAAACATAAGTGACAACTAAATAATTAATTGATTTTTGTAAATTTCTTTGTTTACATTTTTAAAAGGAGGAGTGTCAATTTGGGCCCTCCGGTGGCCTTGACTGATAAGCATTGTTTTTTGTTTACAGTTACCCGGGGGCCAGGAAATCATGATATGACCAATGATTAAGGTCAGGTTGGAGTCCCTTGTTAGTTATGTTGGGTTAAACAGGGAGGTCAATTTTCTGTTTTGTCCAGTTTCCTGGAACCAAATGATATTTTTTGAATGCTTTTTCATGAATTATAATGCATTGATCTGTTGAGAATAAAACGAATTGGGAAATATAACTTAGTGTCAAAAATAGGTCTCAGTGACCTAATTTTGTAAAATGTCAATTTTGCAAGAATAAAGTTCATCTGATGCCGTAATATACCAGAACAAATTGTTATATATCATATTATATTGCATTGTGTAATATATTTGAATACTATAAACTTAGGCAAAGAGTATTATGGATTAATATGTGGTATGGGATTGGGCAGGGGGAGGATATGATGGGGGATTTTTTTTTTAATTTCAAAACTTTAAAACACCAATACATGGATTGTTTATGTTCATAAGTAAAATAAAATGGCTCAAATATTACTATTTTGCTGCAATGAATCACATTTGAGAGAATGTAGATATACATATATACATTTACATTGAAACATTTACAGAATCATTTTGTTACATTAAAAGAAAATTTAAAGCAGTGTTTGAGCGCAAGGTTGTGACCCTCTGAACATAAACAAAAGCATAAATTGGTAATTTAAAGATGCTCCACCGCCGACAGAACATAAATGATAATCATCATTTGAACAATAATTAGTGTTTAATTGTGTATATATATGTCTAATCAACACAAAAAATAAAAAGAAATAAGTTGTTTCGCCTTTGGTGCATGGGCAATCAGTACTTCATTCCATATAGGATATAGTGACACGGAATTTTTTCGGGATGCAATTAATTATTTTTCATATTTTTAACTGGAAGTAAAATTAGAAGCTCAAACTTTTCAATGGTGGTAATGGTGTAATGTAAGTAACTTTTTTTAACTGAAGAAAAATACTAAATCGTCTGCTACTGTTTTTGATAGTGAAAAAATGCCATTTGTCAGCGGTGGAGCATCTTTAAGGTTTTAAAAATACATTCTTCCCCCTCCTCACTCCCCCTCCCCAATCCCATTCAATCCATGATATTATTTGCTTAAGCTAATGATATTCAAAGATATTGCTCAATGCAATATGATATGATGTATAACATTTTTATAGTATATTATCAAAATCCATTAATATTTATAGGAATTACGGGACTTGATACTTCACCTAATCATTTACATTCAACTGTAAATAACTATTTTCCGGATGTTTTAAACTGCTGTGCAGACGACACACCCACTTCTGTGGAATTCCTGTTCATCTTCTGAATAATTTAAACCAGTGCGTCCAAATAGGTGACAAAAGCGACACAAGATATAGAGAAAAGGGGAGGGAACAATTTTGGACTGAAACCAAAAAGAGGGTGAGACTCTTTAAAGTTATGGTAAATGTTACATCAGGAAAATTGGTTTTACAAGAAAACCTCAAATATTTCTTTTGAAGATTTACCAAGAGTTATAGTCCTTTATGTCTGTCATTTCATTTGCAACACCCCTTAAGGTGTTGCCCCACTAGTCATCTATTAAATAAAACCCCGGATAGCTAGAACTGCTATTCGTCAAATACCCCTCATTCCTCGAACAGAAATATATTCCCTTCCCGTCAAATGCATAGTAAAGAAACCATCTATTCGTCGAACAGATGCTTGCACCCCTCGGTATAGATCACGGTCCGTGTTTACACAGGTGTAGTGTCAAACCCTTTGGTAATTACAGGATCAACAGTTACAGCAACACTAGTAATAATTTAATTGACATACCAGTATGTCAAAAAATGCTTCTTTCGTGCGGATGCTAAAGTTGTCAATGTGATTAAATAGAAAATGTGGATTGTCTTAACGAGTCACGGCTCCGTATTTCGTTATGTTATCGGTATTCAATTTCAATCCTACGGTTGCTAGCCTTTTCAATGTTTTAGTTTAGATCAAGGTTTAAAGGACAGGGTTCATACATATGCAGCAAATCAATGTTATGTTTAATCAATGCGCTCCGTATATGGTTTTTATTACGAATTGGGTCATTTCACTTTCGCGGTTTCTGTAAGCATCGTTTCAACTTACATTAGTGCCCTTCAAATGATATATTGATTAGCAACTTTTACAGTGCTTATGCATTATTTTAAAATCATTTAATCATCAGCAAATTGGCGAATTTCAATCAATATGATGCATTGTACCACTTAACCTTCATGTAGATTGTTAACAAGATGTTTGCTATAATGTCTAATTTACACTTCAAATTCTCTACAGCATTTCATGGCGTGCCTTTTTATAAAATACACCGTTATAAATATTTTAAATGCTGGAAAACAATACTTAAATCATTATTGACATGCAAGCTTTGACACAGACTGTGACAATTTCTCAGCATTTGACAACGTGCATTTTTATGAAATACACACTTTATTATCATAACGATTGAAAATCATCGTTATAAATATTTTAAATGCTTTAAAACAATACTTAAATCATTATTGACATGCAAGCATTGACACAGACTGTGACAATTTCTCAGCATTTCACAACGTGCATATTTATGAACTACACACTTTATTAACATAACGATTGAAAATCATCGTTATAAATATTTTAAATGCTGGAAAGAAAACAATATACATGCAAGGTTTGTCACAGACTGTGCCCAGTCCAAATGCCTTTTTCTGACTATCGATGGCCAACTATGGATGAGTCAAATACCCGTATTCCTCGAACTATGGACCTGGTCACCTGCAGTTCGAGTTAAAGGGGTTTTACAATAATACTAAATGCATGCACTCAACTAGTAGCCACATCAAATATATTGTTCTTTGTATAATGTATGTCATGTTAAATATTGTATTACATTTTATATGTATGGTATTCTATTGATGTTATATTCAGAATGGAGGAAATAAAGAGAATAATAATGATAGTAAATTAAAAGTGCTCTCTACTTACCATTTCAGGCCTCACTATATCCCAATGGCTAATTCGGTCCGATACGAAAGGTGAAGTCTTGTTTTCGTCCCTGATCCAATCTTCAGCTGTGATGTCCTGTGGTGGTTGGCGTGATTCTTGGTCATTCCATATATCCAATGGAGAGACCGATTTTTTGCCAGTCACGTTCAAAATCAGTAATGGCTCCCAAACAGCTGATGAAGTAAAGCAATGGAAATTATAATTCAGAATTGATCGTTTGGTTCGCTTTAAATCTTGTAACGTCTAACAGGGCCATTTAAAAAACAAGTGAAAACGTGAAAATGCCATGAATTCCGTCATGAAATTATGTTTGATTTTTTTCACGGTTTTCAATATATGCCATGAACAAATAACTGCCATGAATTATTAAAATCATAGTTTTGAAAAGCTTTTTATGGCTCTTAATGTCCTGTGAAAATATGGCAGTTTTTTATTTCATGATAATTTTCTTTTCATGTCATGATTTTTTGTTTCAATTTATTTTTACAGCTATAAGCTGCCATGAAATCAAAATGTCATGGCCATTATATCTAAAAAATATCATTGTCATGATATATGCATTAAAATAGAATAAGGATAATGAAAGGAAAGCACTTTTTTGGTATTTATTATCAAGATCATGACAATATATCAGGTATAAAGGTATTTTTTTCAGGGCTATGAATATCATAATTCTAATAGAAGGAGGCCATGAAAATATTTATAAACCTGCCACATTTTCTATCAATGCCATGAAAACAAAGTATGGACATTTTCAAAATGTTGTCACATGCATATGATCTTGCAATTGCCAAATTTTGATAATATATCACTACTGTGTACAAGTCAGTGAAATTTCCCATGAAAATTCTGTGAACTACTCATTCATATAAATGTTTTAAGAAATCATGGTAAATAAAGCACTAGGCAATGTGTTTTAAATGTACATTGTTTTTATTATAAGTTTCATGTCAACTTTATGTTTTGTAAGCATATAACAAATACATATTGAAGTATTGTCATGCAATCATACTTGTACACACACCCTTCAGTAATAAATGTTTGGTGGTCATCAGCATGAAGCATATATTAAGGATGTATTCTTCTGTGGTTTCAGTCCCGTTAAAGTCTCGTTTCGACATAGATCAAAAACGTTATAAGATTTTCAAATACGATTTATCAATATCTGTAGCATGTGGTCTGTAGCAAATTTTGTCAAAAAATTACATTTCTATTTTTAGTGGATTTTTTTACACAGCGATTTTTAGAAATGGCCCATTTGGCGGCCATTTTGAAATTGTGTCTTTTTTGGCTTTGAGAAGAGCCATCGTTTTCCCATTTTTTACTTAAATTGTTTTTACTTAAATCATCACCGCGTCAGCATTTTCAGCTGTATCGAGTTAATTTTTTCTGTTAATCTTCACTGGGTTCATGTTAATTAAAACATTGAACATTAATGTGTGAAATGATACACTTTTGTCACTTTATTTTTACATTTAATGGTAATTTGAGCACTTTTATTTTTTAGTCAAAAATATTGAAAAATAACATATATTTAAATGGGGCAAAAAAGTAAGCACACGGACCCCCCATTTTTCTGCCTGATTTAGAAAGAACAACCCTTTCCCTATTGATATGCAAACTATTGACAAAAGTTTAATACCAGAACTTTTTCTATAAAGTATTAAATTTGACAAAAATGGCTGAAAATGGTGCATTTTGGAGCTCAAAATTAAGGGGTAGGGGTAGCATATGTTGTTATTTTGAGAAAAAATACGACTCTTATTAATCATAACTGATATATTTTTAATGCAGACTACTGGAAAATAAATTCTACAAACATCCATACATATCAAACACCTCATTAGGAAATTATGGCTTTAAATTCTAGTGTATGTGGTCAAAACGGCGAAATTCCAATAAAATCCACTATTTTGTCAATTTGGTATCTTTGAGTGACAATAACTCAAAAACGAGCACACGGACATACGTTTTTTCTTCCATTTTCTTTCATGGTATGAACTCCTCTTTCCAATAATTCATATGAGAAAAAAAGTTAAATACAAGAAAATTTTGACTTCTCAGAGGAGTACATCCTTAAGTAATGTGAGGTAGTAAAATTGTCAGAGTTAAAAGTTTGCCCTATTATTGACCATATATATTTATATATGTGTGTGCACGTCAGCTTTTTATATACATGTAATTATGGTCGACTACGACAGTTTAAAATCCAAATAAAGTTTTCTTCATGCGCAGTGACAAGGGGCACCGATATATTTCTTACAAGAATAAACTGGGTTTTTTTATTTAGTCTCAAATCATTGAGATTTCGACATTCATGCTTCAGTATCATATTGACATTCTGGCAAACAATGTATGTAAGCTAAATTATCTACTTTGTTTGATGTTTTGCACTCATGGACAAGAAAGATTTCAATTCTCCCAAATATAATGAGCTTTCTAGAAGATCAACTCCTCTATTCCTTTCAAATGATAGTATGATGATATGTTCTGTGATGAAGAAAATTCCTTTGGCAAGCATGTATATGTCACAATACGTTTTGTGGTAGGATTTTGTTCTCGATGTACAAAGTATTTTTTAAGGTAACAGTCCATTTTATCACCAGATCATTATTTACAACAAGCAGTATGAATGGTATTCAGGTCCCTTTTTCTTGGAATGATATTTTTCAGCACCAGTGTCATCCATTGTTTCACTTTCCATTTCTTCTTTTCCTTGGTCCGAATCCATGTTATCAGAAATACGCCCAGATATCTGTACTGACACAAGTCATAAATTAAGAATATTTCAATAACAGTGGCTTTTAGGTATATCATGCTAAGACAACGCTTACATAACCAAGAGTTAAGACGTTAATCCAGAACCCATAAACAGGCCCGTATAACTTTATACTTTCAGGCAAATGGTGGAGAAGGTGTGTAGTCACGTTTTGTACAGCGACAGGGAAGTCACGTTCAAGACATGCCATAGCTTTATTCAGTTTAACCCAATCTGTTCAATTACTTCCAAATTTTGACACTCAGCGCATAAATCAGAAAAAGAATCAAATAAATTGAAAAAATGTTTCTCTGCATTGATCTGACAAGCAACCTCTCAAGCAAAAATGCAGTATTCATTGGGTTGCAAGTTGTTTCCAGTCGTGTGATGTTAGGGATCCAGATTTAGTGAAGAAACCAAACCCAATCGGAGGTCTAATGGTAAGAGCCCTTTCATCTGCCATTGTCAACATCCTTTTTTTGTTAACATGAATGGGAAGGCTTTTGATTTTTTTAGAATGATGACTGATCAGTCTTTCTCTGTTTCGCTGATGATGCTTCCTCTTCACATCTTGACTTCTTAGCAGTATCAATAATATAATACCGCCTATCACTTTCTTCTTTTCTCACTATTTTCTCAATGTTGATATTGTGTCATGTTAAAAGGTTTACAATGTTTTGAGTCACATCTTTAATTGTATGGCAGGGATCTAGTTTGCTTTGTTCAACTCGGTTGTATCCAGGCAATCGGGCGAGAGGATAGGTAATTTTGCATCCAGTTGCAGTTGCAATGATATTTAACGACTTTTGATTTTTGCCTGCTCATAAGCTACTATATAGCACTTCTCGAGTGGCATGCTACGCGCTTTATCAATCGTTTTCTTTGGAAAATGAGAAATGTCCTTTCGTAAGTCATCATCATCCTGCAAGAATGATCTTTTACAAAGGTAAATAACTTTGTCTAGATGAGTACAACTTTCTCCTTGTACCTCACACCAAAGGCATCCACTGATATTTCCACTGCCATGTTGATGGGAAAGTTTAGACAACCCAGGATAATCCTAAATATACAGCAACAGCTTTATCTTGACGTCAATGCGGAGCGGAGTGGTATGCACTAAAAGCTTTACATTCTGTTAAGGCAAGGAGTTCATCAACAAAAATATCAATGAAAGCATCCTGTTGATAGCTGAAGGAATAGTTCCAAGAAGCTGAATGTTTCCAAAAGAGTTTCTGATCTGTCTTGGAAAGTTTAGGATTGTTTCATAGAGATAGGTTTCTATTAAGGAAGTACAGACGAACTCAAGGTTACAGACCCATTGCAGATTCTGAACTTAACCAGAAGAAAATATATGAATTCCACCTTGTTTTTTGGACCGGGTATGGACTGTCTTGGCAGTCTCTGGAAAATCGTACTTTTATTTCACAACACTGAAAATGATAAAAAAAAATCAAGATCAACAAGAAGTCAAGGTGGTGACTACGGTTGCCTTTCATGACTTATTTTCATGGTTATTTCACAAAATTTTCAAGACTTGGGCAATTTCATGGCCATGCACACAGTATACACGAATATGCCGCAGTCTCCTAAAACACGCACCTCGTACTTCATACACGCTACATATCGTATACATGGGAGGTGTGATTTGTTGTATTTGTTCATATCTGACGGATTTTTTCTAGCTGACCCCAGTATTGTGTGTGGGTTTTGTGTCTTTGTGTTATGTTGTTATAGATATCGAAAATCTTGTTTTTTTGGCGTTTGTCCGTTGTTGTTGTCATATGTTTTGTTAAGTATTCTTTAATGGGTATTATTGCTTAGAGTTTGTTTTAACTGGGAACATATTAGGGATGTTTGTTTCTTTTTGTTTGTGTCTCCCATTCGTTGTTGTGGTTACCTCCGCAGGTCTCGCTTCGAGCGAAATGTATTTGTTATGGTGATAATTGGGACAAATATAAGTTTTATTTTGGTATGCGGGCCAGAACCGGCAGTTTTTGTTCTGTATACTAGTGTCAGTTAACCAACTACGTTATCCAGATAACGCATGATTTGGTAGTTCAGATGCAGTCTTAAAATAGGCCGAGTATACGTGATGAAGATCAATAGGGAAAGTGACAAGTTAATGCGACAATGTTCAGGATTGGATAGCCGTAAAACTAAATAAGTGACAAATAAATATTAATTGATTTTTTAAATTTTTTGTTTTCATTTTAAAGGAGGAGTGTCAATTTGGGCCTTAGGTGGCCATGACTGGTAAGCATTGTTTTTGTTTACAGTTACCCGGGTGGTTAGGAAATACATGATATGACAAATGATTAAGGTCAGGTTGGAGTTCTTGTCAGTTATGTTGGTTAAACAGGGAGGTCAATTTTCTGTTTTGTCCAGTTTTGCTTGAACCAATGAATATTTTTTTTGAATGCTTTTTCATGAATTATAAATGCTTGATCTGTTGAGAATAAAACAAATTGGGAAATAAACTTAGTGTCAAATTATCTCAGTGACCTAATTTTGTAAATGTCAATTTGCAGATAAAGTTACGAGCAAAATTATTGATAATCATATGATGTTGACATGGTGCATATATTTGGAATAATAAAACTTAGGCATAAGATATTTAGATTAATATGTGTACATCTGTATGGGATTGGGTAGGAAGAAGGTGTGGGGGATTTTTTTTTTATTTAAAACTTAAAACATCAAAGGATTGTTTAAGTTCATAAGTAAAAATAAAATGGCTTTAATATTACTATTTTTCTGCAATGAATCACATTTTAGAGAATGTAGGTAAGTATAATATATATATACCATAAATATACACATTTGCAAAGTTTTACAGAATCATTTTTTACATTAAAAGAAAATTTAAAGCACTGTAATATAACTATTTTCGGTTGTTTTAACTGTGTACAGCACACACTCTTTCTGCTTCTTATAGTTGAGGTTGCTGTTGTTTATTATGATTGTTTTTTCCGTATGCCTATTGCAGTACCAAGTCTGATCATGACAGCGACTGAATCAAGTGTTAGGCTAGGTTACACTGCATGGATTATATAAACAACTCGTAAACTGACAGTCTACTGTAAGTCTCTGAACAGATGCCGTTTTAATATGTTCCTTAATACTGCAAGTATTGATTGAATTGTTTACCTTCTTAGGTGTTAACTAAACCATACCATTATCAGATGAGGCATGTTTTTGTTTGTTCAGAATGCAGTCTAAAATAGACCGAGTATCACGTGATGAGATCACAGGGAAAGTGATCTTGCCGTCGACAATTGTCCGCGTAAACTTACATAACTAAGTGACACTAAATAATTAATTGATTTTTTTTTAATTTCTTTGTTTACATTTTTAAAAAGGAGGAGTGTCAATTTGGGCTCCGGTGGGCATGACTGGTATATTGTTTACAGTTACCCGGGGGTTAGGAAATCATGATATGAGACCAATGATACGGTCAGGTGGGTCCTGTCAGTTATGTTGGGTAATACAGGGAGGATTATTGGTCCAGTTTTGCTGGATCTATGAATTTTTTTTGAATGCTTTTTCATGAATTATTAATGCATTGATCTGTTGAAAAAAAACAAATTGGGGAATTATACTATAGTGTCAAAAATAAGGCTCAGTGACCTAATTTTGTAAATATGTCAATTTTTCAAAGAATAAGTTCATCTGATGCGTAATATACCAGAACAATTGTTATATATCATATATAGCATGGTGTATATATTGAATGGTAATTAGGATGATGGGATCGGGGGAGGATATGATGGGAGTTTTTTTTTTAAATTTCAAAACTACATGATGAGTTTATGTCATGGCTCAATATTATTACTATTTTGCTGGCAATGAATCACATTTGAGAGAATGTAGATATACATATATACATTTAATTGAGATTTTCATTTAAAAGAAATTTAAAGCAGTGTTTGAGCGCAGGTTGTGACCTCTGAACATAACAAAAAGCATAAATTGGTAATTTAAAGATACTCCACCGCCGCAGACAATCATAATGATAATCATCATTTGACAACAATTAGTGTTAATCGTGTATATATTTTCTATACAAATAAAATTAAAAGAAATAATTGTTTCGCCTTTGGTGGCATGGGCAACTCAGTACTTCATTCCATATAGGATATAGTGACACGGAATTTTTTTCGGGATGCAATTAATTTTTTTCATAATTTTTAACTGGAAGTAAAATTGAAGCTCAAACTTTTCATGGTGGTATGTGTAATTGTAAGTACATTTTTTTAACTGAAGAAAAATACAATCGTCTGCTACTGGTTTTTGATAGTGAAAAAATGCATTTTGTCAGCGGTGGAGCATCTTTAAGGTTTTAAAAATACATTCTTCCCCTCCTCAATCCCCTCCCAATCCATTCAATCCATGATATTATTTGCTTAAGCTAATGATATTCAAAGATATTGCTTTCAATGCAATATGATATGATGTATATACATTTTTATAGTATATTATCAAAAATCATTAATATTTAATAAGGAATTACGGGACTTGATACTTTCACCTAATCATTTACATTCAACTGTAAAATAACTATTTTCCGGATGTTTTTAAACTGCTGTGCAAGACGACACACCCACTTCTGTGGATTCCTGTTTCATTCTGAATAATTTAAACCAGTGCGTCCAAATAGTGACAAAAGCGACACAAATATATGAGAAAAGGGGAGGGAACATTTTGGACTGAAAACAAAAAAGAGGGTGAGACTCTTTAAAGTTATGGTAATGTTACAATCAGGAAAATTGTTTTACAAGAAAACCTCAATATATTTCTTTTGAAGATTTACCAAGAGTTATAGTCCTTTATGTCTGTCATTTCATTTGCAACACCCCCTTAAGGTGTTGCCCCACCCTAGTCTCTATTAAATAAAACCCGGATAGCTAGAACTGCTATTCGTATCAAATACCCCTCATTCCTACGCCAGAATATATTCCCTTCCCGCAAATGCATAGTAAAGAAACCATTATTCGTCCGAACAGATGCTTGCACCCTCGGTATAGATCACGGTCCGTGTTTAACACAGGTGTAGTGTCAAAACCTTTGGTAATTAGAAGGATCAACAGTTACAGCAACACTATGTAATATTTAATTGACATAAACCAGTATGTCAAAAATATGCTTCTTTTCGTGCGGGTGCTAAAGTTGTCAATGTGATTAAATAGAAAATTGTGGATTGTCTTAACGAGTCACGGCTGCGTATTTCGTTATGTTATCGGTATTCAATTTAATCCTACGGTTGCTAGCCTTTTCAATGTTAGTTTTAGATCAAGGTTTTAAAGGACAGGGTTCATACATATGCAGCAAATCATGATTTATTTTAAATCAATGCGCTCCGTATATGGTTTTTATTACGAATTGGGTCATTTCACTTTCGCGGGTTTCTGTAAGCATCGTTTCAACTTTACATTAGTGCCTTCACATGATATATTGATTAGCAACTTTTACAGTGCTTATGATCTATTTTAAAATCATTTAAATCATCAGCAAATTGGCGAATTTAATCAAATAATGATGCATTGTAACCCTTAACCTTCATGTAGATTGTTAAAAAGATGTTTGCTATATGTCTTAATTTACACTTCAAATTCTCTACAGCATTTCATGGCGTGCTTTTATTATAAAATAACCGTTATAATAATTTTAATGCTGGAAAACATACTTATAATCAATTATTGACATGCAGCTTTGACACAGACTGTGACATTTTCAGCATTTGACAACGGTGCATTTTTATGAAATACAATTATTTTATCATAACGATTGAAATCATCGTTATAATATTTTAAATGTTTAAACAATACTTAAATCATTATATGACATGCAAGCATTGACACAGACTGTGACAATTTCTCAGCATTCACAACGTGCATATTTATGAAACTACACACTTTATTAACATAACGATTGAAAATCATCGTTATAAATATTTTAAATGCTGGAAAGAAAAACAATATACATGCAAGGTTTGGTCACAGAACTGTGCCCAGTCCAAATGCCTTTTTTGACTATCGATGGCCAAATCATGGTGAGTCAAATACCCGTATTCCTCGAACTATGGACCTGGTCCCTGCAGTTCGAGTTAAAGGGTTTTACAATAATACTAAATGCATGCACTCAACTAGTAGCCACAATAAATATAATTGTTCTTTGTATAATGTATGTCATGTTAAATATTGTATTACATTTTATTGTATGGTAATTTCTATTGAGTTATATTCAGAATGGAGGAATAAAGAGAATAATATGATAGTAAATTAAAAGTGCTCTCTACTTACCATTTCAGGCCTCACTATAACTCAATGGCTAATTCGGTCCGATACGAAAGGTGAAGTCTTGTTTTCGTCCCTGATCCAATCTTCAGCTGTGATGTCCTGTGGTGGTTGCTGATCTCTTGGTCATTCCATTATATCCAATGGAGAGACCAGATTTTTTTGCCAGTCACGTTCAAAATCAGTAATGGCTCCCAAACAGCTGATGAAGTAAAGCAATGGAAATTATAATTCAGAATTGATCGTTTGTTCGCTTTAAAATCTTGTAACGTCTAACAGGGCCATTTAAAAAACAAGTGAAAACGTGAAAATGCCATGAATTCCGTCATGAAATTATGTTGATTTTTTTCACGGTTTTTCAGTATATAATGCCATGAACAATAACTGCCATGAATTATTAAAATCATAGTTTTTGAAAAGCTTTTTATGGCTCTTAATGTCCTGTGAATATGGCAGTTTTTTATTTCATGATAATTTCTTTTCATGTCATGATTTTTTGTTTCAATTTATTTTTACAGCTATAAGCTGCATGAAATCAAAATGTCATGGCAATTTAAATTAAAATATCATTGTCATGATATATGGCATTAAAATAGGAATAAGGATAATGAAGGAAAGCACTTTTTTGGTATTTATTATCAAGATCATGACATATATCAGGTATAAAAGTATTTTTTTTCAGGGCTATGAATATCATAATTTAATAGAAGGAGGCATGAAAATATTTATAAACCTGCACATTTTCTATCAATGCCATGAAAACAAAGTATGGAAATTTTCAAAATGTTGTCACATGCATATGATCTTGCAATTGCCAAATTTTGATAATATACATCATACTGTGTAAAGTCAGTGAAATTTCCCATGAAAATTCTGTGAACTAATCATTCATATAATGTTTTAAGAAATCATGGTAAATAAAGCACTAGGCAATGTGTTTTAAATGTACATTGTTTTTATTATAGTTTCATGTCAACTTTATGTTTTGTAAGCATATACAAATACATATTGAAGTATTGTCATGCAATCATACTTGTCACCACACCCTTCAGTAATATATGTTTGGTGGTCTCAGCATGAAGCATATATTAAGGATGTATTCTTCTGTGGTTTCAGTCCGTTAAAGTCTCGTTTCGACATAGATCAAAAACGTTATAAGATTTTCAAATACGATTTATCAATATCTGTAGCATGTGGTCTGTAGCAAATTTTGTCAAAAAATTACATTTCTATTTTTAGTGGATTTTTTTTACACAGCGATTTTTAGAAATGGCCCATTTGGCGGCATTTTGAAATTGTGTCTTTTTTGGCTTTGGAAGAGCCATCGTTTTCCCATTTTTTACTTAAATTGTTTTTTACTTAAATCTCACCGCGTCAGCATTTTCAGCTGTATCGAGTTAATTTTTTCTGTTAATCTTCACTGGGTTCATGTTAATTAAAAAATTGAACATTAATGTGTGAAATGATACACTTTTGTCACTTTATTTTTACATTTAATGGTAATTTGAGCACTTCTATTTTTTTAGTCAAAATATTGAAAAATAAACATATATTTAAATGGGGCAAAAAAGTAAGCAACGACCCCCATTTTTCTGCCTGATTTAGAAAGAAACAACCCTTTCCCTATTGATATGCAAACTATTGACAAAAGTTTAATACCGAACTTTTTCCTATAAAGTATTAAATTTGACAAAATGGCTGAAAATGGTGCATTTTGGAGCTCAAAATTAAGGGGTAGGGGTAGCATATGTTGTTATTTTGAGAAAAAATACGACTCTTATTAATCATAACTGATATATTTTTAATGCAGACTACTGGGAAAAATAATTCTAACAAACATCCATACATATCAAACACCTCATTAGGAAATTATGGCTTTAAAATTCTAGTGTATGTGGTCAAAACGGCGAAATTCCAATAAAATCCACTATTTTGTCATTTTGGTATCTTTGAGTGACAATAACTCAAAAACGAGCACACGGACATACGTTTTTTCTTCCATTTTCTTTCATGGTATGAACTCCTCTTTCCAAAAATTCATATGAGAAAAAAAGTTTAATACAAGAAAATTTTGACTTCTCAGAGGAGTACATCCTTAAGTAATGTGAGGTAGTAAAATTGTCAGAGTTAAAAGTTTGCCCTATTATTGACCATATATATTTTATATATGTGTGTGCACGTCAGCTTTTTATATACATGTAATTATGGTCGACTACGACAGTTTAAAATCCAAATAAAGTTTTTTCATGCGCAGTGACAAGGGCACCGATATATTTCTTACAAGAATAAACTGGTTTTTTTTATTTTAGTCTCAATCATATTGAGATTTCGACATTCATGCTTCAGTATCATATTGACATTCTGGCAAACAATGTATGTAAGCTAAATTATCTACTTTGTTTTGATGTTTTGCACTCATGGACAAGAAAGATTTCAATTCTCCCAAATATAATGAGCTTTCTAGAAGATCAACTCCTCTATTCCTTTCAAATGATAGTATGATGATATGTTCTGTGATGAAGAAAATTCCTTTGGCAAGCATGTTATATGTCACAATACGTTTTGTGGTAGGATTTTGTTCTCGATGTACAAAGTATTTTTAAGGTAACAGTCCATTTTATCACAGATCATTATTTAAACAAGCAGTATGAATGGTATTCAGGTCCTTTTTTCTTGGAATGAATATTTTTCCAGCACCAGTGTCATACCATTGTTTTCACTTTCCATTTCTTCTTTTCTTGGTCCGAATCCATGTTATCAGAAATACGCCAGATGAAACATATCTGTACTGACACAGTCATAAATTAAGAATATTTCAATAACAGTGGCTTTTAGGTATATCATGCTAAGACAACCACTTACATAACAAGAGTTAAGACGTTAATCCAGAACCCATAAACAGGCCCGTATAACTTTATACTTTCAGGCAAATGGTGGAGAAGGTGTGTAGTCACGTTTTTGTACAGCGACAGGGAAGTCACGTTCAAGACATGCCATGCTTTATTCAGTTTAACCAATCTGTTCAAATTTTGACACTCAGCGCATAAATCAGAAAAAGAATCAAATAAATTGAAAAATGTTTCTCTGCATTGATCTGACAAGCAACCTCTCAAGCAAAAATGCCAGTATTCATTGGGTTGCAAGTTGTTTCCAGTCGTGTGATGTTAGGGATCCAGATTTAGTGAAGAAACCAAACCCAATCGGAGGTCTAATGGTAAGAGCCTTTCATCTGCCATTGTCAACATCTTTTTTTTGTTAACATGAATGGGAAAGCTTTTGATTTTTTTAGAATGATGACTGATCAGTCTTTCTCTGTTTCGCTGATGATGCTTCCTCTTCACCTTGACTTCTTAGCAGTATCATATATATAATACCGCCTATCACTTCTCTTCTTTTCTCACTATTTTCTCAATAGTTGATATTTGTCATGTTAAGAGGTTTAAATGTTTTGAGTCACATCTTTAATTGTATGGCAGGGATATAGTTTGCTTTTGTTCAACTCGGTTGTATCCAGGCAATCGGGCGAGAGGATAGGTAGTTTTGCATCAGTTGCAGTTGCAATGATATTTGAACGACTTTTGATTTTTGCCTGCTCATAAGCTACTCTATAGCACTTCTCGAGTGACATGCTACGCGCTTAATCAATCGTTTTCTTTGGAAAACGAGAAATGTCCTTTCGTAAGTCATTATCATCCTGCAAGAATGATCTTTTACAAAGGTAAATAACTTTGTCTAGATGAGTACATCTTTCTCCTTGTACCTCACACCAATGGCATCCACTGACATTTCCACTGCCATGTTGATGGGAAAGTTTAGACAACCCAGGATAGTCCAAAATATACAGCAACAGCTTTATCCTGACTTCAAAGGGAGTGGAGTGGTATGCACTAAAAGCTTTACATTCTGTTAAGGCAAGGAGTTCATCAACAAAAATATCAATGTAAGCATCCTGTTGATAGCTGAAGGATAGTTCCAAGAAGCTGAATGTTTCCAAAAGAGTTTCTGATCTGTCTTGGAAAGTTTAGGATTGTCTCATAGAGATAGGTTTCTATTAAGGAAGTACAGACGAACTCAAGGTTACAGACCCATTGCAGATTCTGAACTTAACCAGAAAAATATATATGAATTCCAGCACTACCAGTAGTAACGCAGATATTTAGAATACTCATAATGACATTAACCAGTCGGTAGTCATTACATCTCAAATATACACGGCAGAACAATTGCTGCTGTTGAAGAGACCAAAAAAGAGAGAGGATCAACCAACCTCACCGACGCACAAATATATTTCAGTAGCCTTTTAACAGACTCTGCCAAAAATGCATTGTTCTGGAAAAGAGCTCCATGTCTAGCGATATAAGTGAAAAAAACAAAGATCTTCTTTTTTGAAATGCATTGTTCGTGGCGCTCATGCATTGGATCCACCTTGTTTTTTGGACCGGGTATGGACTGTCTTGGCAGTCTCTGGAAAATCGCAGAAAGTATCTAAGAGATATAGCATCATGAAAAAAGAGTACTAAAAATGAAGCAATCTTGTAATGCATGTACAGTTTCTAATCGTATATTTAGAACATATTTTAAAACTTCAAAACCAGCTGAAGAAGTAAATTTCTTATCAAAAGACTTACTGAAAAATATTGACAAAGGAATATTTCTAAGAGAGAAGGACAATATTTTTCAGAAGTGGTTCTGACTGATTTTGGAGCTGAATATTTATCAGAAGAGGACGTAGAATTACCTGTGACAACTTCCAATCAAAAATTACATGGAGAACAGAACGTTTAGAAACACGAAGAATTTTGAAAACGAAAATATTTACTCAAAGTAAATGCAAAGATTTGTAACACAAAAGAAAGCGGAAACATCTACACAAAGTAAGTGCAAATTGAACATGACTGCAACGCAAAAGAAAGTGGACGCTAACAAAAAGAAAAGAAAATTTTAATTAGTTGATTTTGATCATGGCTCCATATCATCTCAAAACAGAACAGTTGGAAAGTGCAGCGGATAGCATATTTTCTGTTTTTGAGTGGGAAGGTGGATATTTATACGTTGGAATGTACGCTGAAGCTCTAGATGGTCATGTTATCAATTGTCAAAAACCTATTGGTAAAATTAGTCGTAGAAGCAACTCAACAGAGCTTTAGTTATCGAAAAAGTTAACATTATCAATGTTAAAATTGAACACAAAAATAAAGATATTCAGAAAAACCCTGACGTGCGTTTCAAAGTCATGTCATCAATATTGTATTATCTTGACACATTTACTGTCATGTATTTTTTAGATTATGAGTAAGAATTTTTCGTGCAATTGCAGTCTGCTTAGAAGATTACAAAATTGTTAATGACATCTTAAGTTCGAGCGGCATGAATTGACGCGGAAGAAAAATAGACAAACTCTCATAAGAAAATTAAAAACCCCATTTTCATTTTTCAATTAATTGTGAACAGATCTTGACAGACAGAGCTTGTTTTCAAATGTTTTTGATTAGTTACATTACATTTTGACAAACTATTATATTGCAGTCATATAATATATAGTGTGTACTGGGACATATCAATACTACCATAAAGTATTTACGAACAGCTCTAACCATTCGGATATCTGGATGCACATTAGAATATGCACACAATCACGACTACTGTTCCGTCACGACTACTGATTGGGTCCCAATAATGGACTTCAACTTTTTTCAGCATTGTAATATATACATTATGATTATATATGAATTTCATAGATATTGTCTTCTTTCATTGCCATGATTTTTAAAATCAATTTATTATCCTAGCAAAAATCAAGGCAATAAAAAATGGGCCATTAAGCAAATCATGACTATGAAAAACTGAGTATATGGCCTTGAAAAGAAGAAACAAAATTCATTGTCATGGCTACGGTCACTTTGAAGTGAATTTTCATAGTTGTGATACTTAGTGTTGGGTTTTTATTGCAATGAAAGAAATACACCACTGAAAAAATAATGGCAATGGAAAAGGTGTGTGCACTTTATTTTCATAGTCATGAATTCCAGTAATATTCAAATTTCTTTGCCTTGAAAATTTCCTCCAAGTTCACTGCCATGAACGTTTATTTCACAACACTGAAAATGATAAAAAAATCAAGATCAGCAAGAAATCAAGGTGGTGACTACGGTTGCTTTTCATGACTTATTTTCAAGGGTATTTCACAAAATTTTAAGACTTGGGCAATTTCATGGCCATGCACACAGTAGTGTTGTAGGATTAAAATGCATTTATCTTATAACGTAAACAGACGTCCCTGTTTGTAATGCCACATCTAATTGGCTGAAAATAAAACGGCGTAAAGCTTGATGCCTTGTTTAAAAAAACACATGCAAGAATACACAACACGAATATGCCGCAGTCTCCCAAAACACGCACCTCGTACTTCATACACGCTACATATCGTATACATGAGAGACCGTCAAGATATGACCCTGGCTGTTAATAGAACGTTGATTAATCAAACAAACAAACAAAATATTCTGCAAGTTTGCCTTTGGTGATTATGTTATCAAGACGCCCAAGTAGGAATTGATTAGATGATTGGTTAGGCTTAACACCCTATAAACAGCTTGGATATTGATAGTATTGAAAATATAAGGATCAACTTAAATACATTATTATTCATGTTGTGGAGTTGAAACAAAACAAAAATCAGAGTAAACACTAATCATTAATCGCAAAGGGAAACTATATACGTCAATACTTATGATAAAACTACAATGTACAAAAATGTAATTAATCATGTAAATTTAATGTAATTTCATAAGGGATTCATCATTAGGTATATGATGTTTTATTATACAAATCACCAGCACACTGGTAATGGGTTTGAAACATCCTAATAAATGATACTGTTATACATATTTAATGAGTATATAAGTACGTATCAATATGGTATAACAAGAACAAAGTAATTCAAAGCTGCAAACGACCCGTTTATGAAGGATATTATATAAACAGTATTTATATTTGTCTGTTGTAACATGTACAACTTTTGTTTTCTTGTTGTCTATATTGTTTAATAGATTTTGAAAATGAGTAACAATAAAAAAAAAACTTGATATTTTTAAACAAAACTTAATAAAATTGTTTATAGAAAGATAAATGTGATAAATGAATTAGTCTTAATACAAACCACTTACCCATTTGAACACTCACGAAACATGATGCAATTGTAATCCAGAAAAGAACACTTTCCATTTTAAAGTGAAAACAAATATTCACAGGAAAGATGGATTCGAATGGTCCATTAATAAGGCAATTTTAGTTTGAAGGAGATGGTAAGTCCTTCTGAATTTAATCTATTGTTAACGTACCCATACATGAGTTCACTATGCACGGCAATAACTAGGATTTGATGAATGTACACCAAGGGAATACTACAGTATCGATTTATCTTTCAGTATCTGATACCCTATACATGTTTCCCTGTATAATTGATATTGTTATGATAATAAGGTGTGATAGTAGTGTTTTATGAGTCTAAAATTACCAATATGTAATAATTAAAACATGTAATTATGACAACTTCCGGAATGTTTGACAGGTGAACGTGTCATCGAGGCTTCGGGAATTTCATCTAAATACACATATTAATACTCCGCAGAAATGGTCAGCCTTTCTTGAAGGATATTATCAACACTGGTAAATATACTTGTGTATATAATTGTGACTTTCAATGTATTTATGACAACCTGTTCTCTACCGCACAGTACGAGATTTACGGGAGCCATATTACACGTACTCAAGTATTCATTTGTATCCACATTTCTTCAGTGTCAAAATGAGCACACCTGAAATAAGTAATAAACTAAAGAAAAGTATTGACACTCTTGTGACTGACCGGGACCCACAAGTGGATGAAATAGTTAGACCTTTGATTGATAATGATTTATTTAAAACTTCACTTCAAATGGCTCTCGGCATTACCGATCTTAAACACCATGTCATGCCAGAAGACAGAATTGACGACCTTGAACAATACTCATGGCGTACAGTGTAACTGCCTAAAATTCCGAGGCATTCCTGAATCTAAGGATGAGGATACCGCCAAATTGATAATAAAATCATGCAATGAGACTCTGGGTGTCATGGTTGAGTCCACAGATATCAGCCGCTCCCACAGGGTGGGGAAGCCTAACTCAAATTACCCCCGGGATATATTTGTGCGCTTCATCTCTTATAGAGTACGAGCCCATGTTTATGAAAAAAATGACCTTTTTAATAATCGAAAGCTCAGGAATGAAAATGGCAAAATCCCCTTCTTCCTAAATGAAGCCCTCACAAAACCGAGAATGGATGTTTTTTCTAAGGCAAGATACTTGAAAAAGCAAAAACTGATTTCTGGCACTTGGACCCACGATGGTAGGGTAGTAGTAAGAGGAAACGATGGCCAAAAATCTAATGTTACTACTTTTTCTGACCTTAGAGCCTACCCGGAACCTTCTCCAAAGACCCCCCAACAGACCCAGCAAAACGCAGCAGAACACCTAAATTGTTCTACAGATTCAGCCTGTGTATGTGAACGTGATTCGCAAGGACATGGAGCTGTCTCAACACTTCTGACTTTAAACATATACCATATACATGAATATGATTATTTACTATATCATAATTAAATGTGCTTTAATTAAATAAATATTTAGATTTTTACTCTAATTATTTTCAACCTAAGCTATGCAAATGAATTTTATAACATTATTGAATTTTACTATTACAGGAAAAATGACACTTCAATAGTTGTGTCTACAAATTTCATATACATTTATATTATATATATATGGATAATTTACAACTAATAAAAGGGACACAACTCCTCTAGTCTTACCGGTATACACATAATAGACTATATACACCAATGTTGTATTCTCAAATTGGATATGTAATTGTTGAACTCTTAATTTATTATACTTTATATTTATATACAAATATTGAAATTCACTATAGCCACTCATCTGATAAAAATTCTATTAATAAGATATTGTCACTCACTATCCGGAGTTAAATATCCCTTTTCTTTTATCTGTTAATCAATACTCTGACTGCATTAAATGTTTGAATTTAACGTTGATATCTAATGCTACAATCTAAGCTCTTATCTGATGTTGATCATCCGAAACTAATCCATCCTCAATCCGCCTCTTTACATTATGTACGCTGATGTTTTTCATGCAAAGGTAACACAAATGTATAAATTATTAATATTGTATATAATTATCTGTGTAAACATTTATCTTGGTGTAGATATATTATCAATTTATGAACGGCAATCGGAACCCTACCGAAATTATGTAGAAGTTGTAGTAGTCACTGACAGTCACCCCATGCTGTTTCTTGAGAAATCTCACCATTTTGACAATGGATAGAATCTACATGGAAACAGTCAATACGATTGACTTGCATGGGGCTATTTGCCAGTGACTTTACTTCCACTGTAGGAATTAAATCAGCACACATATATATATTTCAATTATGTATTATTCATTTCCTCTCTTTATTCGACGATACAGACAGATACACAATTTCCTATTCCATATTCTTCTCAAATGATCATTTTTCACTTATTGTTATCTTGTTAATTATAACCATGTGTATGGGTGTAAATAAAAAATCCAGGTCCTTTACGCAGTCTTGATATAGCATGCCTCAACATCCGATCAGTACGTAACAAGCTTGATGTTATTGAAGCAGAACTTAGTAATAAAGATATCATTTGCTTAACTGAAAGTCATTTAAATAATACAGTAATTGATGTCTGGAATTTTTTTCTTCAAAACATTAAAATATTAATGTTAATGTTTATACTCACCACACAGCCTAATTCCACTTCTAGTAGACTCCTCATCAAATATAATATAACAAACTTTGTAAATGACTTTACAAAGGTAACACTTGATTCCTTTACCTCAATTGACATTGTTCTTACAAATAACAGTACCATTGTTAAAAATACACATATAACACTTCCGATATGCAGTAATCATTCTGTTAATTATTTCAGTTTTCGTCATTCTGTCAACATGCATATGCTTAAACATTTATCTCTATAATGAAGCGGATTTTGTCAAGATGAATCAAATGATAAATAATATTGATTGGGTTAGTATTGTTGAACACGATGGTGTAGATAGTTTCAATCCCATACTTAGTGATACGGTAAATAGGGATATGAATACATTTATACCCGTAAAGAAAATAACTGCAAGACCTAATGACAAGCCTTGGATATCAGGCGAGATAAGGCTAAATTTAGGCAAAGAAATAAAAAAGTTCATATAAAAGCAGTACAAACTAATTATCCAGCTCAATGGGAAAATTTTAGAAATGAAACCATAACTTTGATTCATAATGCAAAATCTATATATTTGGAAAATTTAGAAAAAAATCTTTAAATGATGTAAATACTTCTTCGTTTAAATGGTGGAAAACTGCAAAAAACATTACTTAAGTTCAAATATAAACTTGTTGACTGTTTTACATCAATATCAACTTCTTCTGATAATATTGATCCCTTGCCTGCTGTCCCTGATTCTTCTAACATACTTGATAATATTTTAATTCAGGAACAGGAAGTCAGACATCAATTAACTATGATGAATGGAAATAACCCTGCTGGCTCTGATGGTATTATACCTAAAACTTCTTTGATCATCAATTTTTACACACTTAACTATTTTATTCAACAAAACATTATCAACTAGCTTTGTTCCTTCGTCTTGGAAACTTTCTAATATAAATGCTATTTTCAAAGGCAAAGGTAGTGATAATGACATATCAAATTATCGACCAATTTCATTTACATCTTGTCTTGGTAAAATATTAGAAAATATTATTTTCAAACATTTATACAATCATCTTGTTGAACATGAAATGTTATCAAATTTCCAGTCAGGATTTATTCGAGGAGACTCAACTATGTATTAATTACTCTCAATGTATGACACAGTTATAAAAAAATAGATGAAGGGCTGGAAACTAGATTTACTTTTTGTGATATTAGCAAAGCTTTTAATCGGGTTTCGCACCTCGGCATACATTATAAGCTTGAAATGTATGGTGTTAAAGGTAATGTCTTAAATTGGTTTAAAAGTTATTTGGATAATCGTCAACACAGAATTATAACTGAAGGTTACTCCTCTTCATATCGTCAGGTAAGTGCGGGTGTCCCCCAGGGCTCAGTTCTCGGTCCTTTCTTTTTTTTCTTATCTATATAAATGCCATAATGATTATATCCTGCAGTAGTGATTGTGCGAGTGTGGTAATGCATATAAAACCACTGAACATTACTTCTTCTCCTGTAGTATATACAATAAACAACGCAGAACTCTCCAAAATAAGTTAATACATTTTACTTATAACCATTTTGACCTTCAAATACTTTTGTCTGGCTGTAATGATTGTAATAATGAAACAAACTTGAATATCTTTCAGTGTACACTAGAGTTTGTAAGGGCTTCTATTTCATAACATATAACCACCATCATAATTGTTTTACTTATTGATTCTTCCTCTTGTACTTCTAAATTGTATGATTGATCAATAACTTTGAAGAATTGATTAACTAATCGTGGATAAAGATACCATACCGTCATTAATAAAATTAGTATTCTGAAAAACACTTCTATTATAGCATCTGTTCCGATGGGCATTTATCATTTATCGTATATTAGTAGTAAAGTTTACGTATTATTATATAGAAATCATCATACTATTTAGAATACATGATTGATACATTTATCTTAGCTACATATCTGTTTAGGTTATTGTTAAAATTAATGCATGTGTCATGGCAAGTATAAATTTAGACCAAACTTTACCTCAATATTCTGCAACATTTGATCTTCTAAATCATATACATGAATGCAGCAGCCGTGGTAGAATTTCTGAATCTCATTGGTGGATGACCATCAGCTTATTTGCCACATGGACTTTCTGGACTGTATCTGGTGGGTGAAGGTAATTTCCTCATGGCTTCTGCATTCTCATTTCTTTATTATTATACTTTTTTGAAAAAACTAAATTACTAGCTATTATCTCGTTTTCTTATTTCATCTTATATACGTATCAACGCAACACTCATCGTTTCGTCAACATTGTGCATGAGTTTTCTTATGTGTTTAAGCCAAAACTATTTTATCCTATGTAACTCTTTTTATAAAATCAACATTTAACATTTTTTTTTAGTTTTTGCTTGCCTTTTTCTTATCCTGATCTTTTAGATACAGTCCTTGTTTATATCCTGGTACTTATGCCTGCCCTGTAGTTTGGCCCTAAATGACCCTCGTTGTCGATGGGTCATAAAACTCAAACAAAAAACAAACAAAATGTTAACAATGTAGTAATTGATCGCCAGTCAGTATGTAGCCACGCCTCGTACTTGTCAACGTACTTGTCAATATCAGAGCAAACATTGTAGCACACGCACTACAAAATGTAATCCCAAGGTCGGTTTGATGAGCATGCAGATTTTGAGAATGGACAATTTCACTGATAGCTTGCATAATAGAGCATTCCCTTCTGCAATGGAAAGCGATAGAAAATTACCTAATTTTCTGCTGGCAGAAATATATCTTCCAAAACATCCTGTGACTGTAAATGAAATACCTCTTTATCATTGCAAGAAAGGACATCAATAGGTACCAGAATATTTTAGAAGAATTTAATACTACCGTGGGTAGAATATCCCAAGACGACTTTATATTAACACATGAAAATGTTTTGGATATGTTAAATGCTTATATCTTCCTTTTCTGTTTTTTTGACATTTCACCAATCTAATTTTAAACAACGAAACTGAAAAAAAAACAAAGACACTTCTAAACTGAAGTCATGCTATCGATTCATTATTGTTCCATTTTACGGTATAATTGCTCAGTTTAATAACTAATGCAATGAAGACGTTTGCAGTAAAGTTGTACCTGGATCAAAGCAAAATATAGTGATTCTAATTTCGCCATAGCCCTATATTACAAGATAGGTGGAAAGCAACGATGGACACATTCACTGATTCGTATTCCCATTGACTATGTCCATAAATTGATTTATGTACTGATATGTGCTACACAACCAGTAAATGATTCATGTTTGACATTTTGATGACTATACCAACGTGTACATTGTTAGTTTCAGATTCCTGTATACTGTCCCGTGTATACAGTGCACACTGTCAATTTCATCACATATCTCATTTTTTGTAATACGGTTCGAAGACCGGTTCGATGTGTATACTGTCAGCTTCACCCGGTCGGACATTTTGTGTGTGTCGTTTCGATGAATAGTTCGATGTTTATAGTCCAGTGTATACCCTGTCAATTTCACCACACATCCCATTTTGTGTAATACGGTCCGATGACTAGTTCGATATGTACCCTGTCAACGTCATCAGCCATTTCTGTGTGCCGTTTCGATGACTAGTTTAATGTGTATATCGTCAATCTTATCAGACATTTAGCAAAGGAAATGTCCGATGAAGGTGACAGTGTACCCATTGCACTATTCATCAAAAAGTGGCACATGAAGTAAAGTAATCATTAGTTGTGTAATACATATCATAACATTAACCAGACTGTCCTACGCGAGGAAAATATTTAAAACAATCATAAGTTAAATACTGATGTTAAGTTATACCTAGTACACGGTACGACTCCAGTTTGAGGCGATAGACAATACAAGTTTTCAGAGGAAGTCCTTACATATGCGGCCAATTTTCCAAAATTACTCTTGGATATGATAAGTATACCACATGTTGTAAGAAGTTGAAGTTCATCGATGGATCTCTGAAACGCCTCACATGAATGTTTACTTAACTGTCCATGTGTCCGGTTACTCAGACTAGGGGGAAAATCACTAAACTTGTCTCTAAATTGAGTACGGAAGAATGTCCTGATGCCTGGTGAATCTGTTGATAGATAAATATTATGCGATTTTTCATCAAACTTCTTCAAGAATTTTGGTAAACTATCATTTAAAGAAACTCTATATGTATCGGCACCTGTTGTCCCAAACTGTGCCGTATTTAAATAGACACATATTAACGTCTTATCTTTTCGTAATTTCAAATTTCTTCTTATAGTGTTCGGGAATACGTCACGGGTAACTGCCCTGTAAAACTGTCTATAAACATCTGCTTCAGGTAGCTTCAAAAAGGGAACAAGTCTATCCGCATGACTCCTTTTCCTGAAAAGTTCCATATCGTCAGACACGACACGTAGAAAGCTTACAGACGTGTTAAAGAAACTCTGGAGATTCAGAGTTGAAATTGAAGATTTGTAAGCTTTATGATCGGTCAGATCATAGAATGAATCATTGAGATCTAATTTGTAATCACAATATTGTTTTGGTGGTCGCCATTTTAACATTGATTGAGTTGGATCAGAATATAAGTCAGACTTGCATGGAGGTTCATGGTTTAAAGCAAACGTTCGATTTAATAAAAGTGACACTATGTAGGTATGTAACATTCCAGAAATCCTTTCAGGCCATTCTCCGCAATTTCCCAACTGGTCGTTTCGACAATCATATACAATGTACTTTGATGCTTTACACTGAAGAGGTACCGTTGGTGTGTCTCTCCAACGTTCCAGGAGGGGATAGAAGCACACCAGAAGGCCGACGCAGACATATCCTGTGACCAACATCTTTTTAGCTGAGTACATCTACAACATAAATAACATGTACATTGTATGCTTAAAGTGGTCGACATGAGATGTTTTAAATCCGAATATATTGTAAAATGTCTTCTCAGTTTAATTTTCTTTCGTTTACTTTAATTATTACTGTTTGCTAGTAAGAGGTGTATTGTTGGTGTTGTGATACGGAGTTAACTACAGTGCACTGCCCAATCCAACGAGAAATCAGTCACTTGACTTGCAAACTAGATGTCCCAATCATGTAATCTAACTGAGTGACATTGTTACACATTCAAATTTCGCATATGTGATCGACTTATTTCTTCGCTGGATGTCGATAAAAATCGGACATCAATGTATTCAAATATCGAGTGTGATATTGAAAATGACGCATCAATTGCATTTAATTTATTTGCATCTTTTCGTTTTATAACACTCAACGTCAATTAAGAGAATACCAGGCTTCAACGATGCCGAAAAGTCAATAATAAACATTATCTTTATGTTTGGGCGGTAATTTAACAAGTTGATTGATTGTTTCACATGTTTCATTCATACATAAATAAACATATCCATTATTACAAAATGTTGTTAACTTGAGTTTCTAATTTCTTCGATCACACATATCATATATTTCTTTTATAAAGGGTCATATGTGCGCGGCGTATAGATCGTTTATCAATAGCAATGCTATTATATGCTACATATTTCATTGTGTAAACACATACGGGGCCTCCAATTGATCATCTTCAACTCGAATGATGGCATATGGTTTGTGCCTTTTTGACTAAAAAGTTTTTGGGACATTGAGTTCGAAATCAAGTTGATATCTGCAAGGTTGGGTTGTCAGACTGTCGGATTTGTTAGTAACATTTATGATATCAGCATTGTGGGTATGGATATTTTAACGACACTATGTATTCCATACCTATATATAGTCTAAATAAAAATAGAAAATATGAGTTATGTATTGATTGATCAAATACCTTAACAAAAATGTTTATTTTTGAAGACACGAATAATATAGATAAAGATGTCCACTAAGTCTAATGAAAAATGTCTTTAAAAAGCTTTGAATTACATAATGTTTGATCTGATCTACATAGGGTGACATAGAACTTAAAGTAAATACTTTTGATACTGTTGCATGATTTTACGAAAAATGACTTGACATGCCAAAACGAAAATGATTATCTCCTAACTATTAGAATATTACCTGCATATCAGACGCCATTCACGGGTAAATCCATTTTAATCATTACTTCTATGCGACCTTACTTCTTTGCACTTAGATTCATACTCATCAAGAAGCTTCAACAAATATGTGTTCACTTGTATAGGTTACAAACATTCACCTGATAGCACATGCTTTTATATCTCAACTCCTTTACTCTGCTGATAAGCTATGAAAACAAACATATTGTCCACCTAACAGAAGATTAAGTCGTGCTGAGTGACACTGCTGTATTAAAAAATAACCTATAACTTGTTATGTCATGTTGTTTAAATTTCTCAGAAACCGATAAATGTAAGAGGTAGGAGAATTTCCGCATGTAGATTTGGGGTGTGCTTGTGTGGTGCCTTAGGCGGAATGTTTCAGTGAAATGACACTATAAAGGGCAAGGATTCCACTATTACAAGGATACACAACACGAATAAACCGCAGTCTACCAAAATATACAGATATCCCCATACTGCAACACAGTGCACACATCGGAGGCCATCGTTAATCAACACTGGCTGTTAATAAGACTTGAAACCTAAACTATCAAACATCCATAATTACATCTATCACAGTATTCACTCCATGTAGTCATTTACTTATTGCGTTGAGAAATTTTCATTTTGACAAAAAAACCGTCTGTGAAGTCATTAGATGCAATGTGACATTAACATCCGTATATCTAGTTTTATTAAAATATATCGATATTCCAGTAAAAACGAAACAAGTATAAAATACGTACCATTGCTGATATGGGGAGACGAGATTTATATGATCAATATTGGAACTCGGATATAGAACTTTATTTATTGTACTATAATAAGTTGTGTCAATCCATATTTTGAACGTTCAGAGAAAGACTTTGCCAAGATTAAATAACGGAATGAACAGTAATGATTACTAAATGAAAATAATCAAGATATCGACACAGTAATGATTACTAAATGAAAATAATCAAGATATCGACACAGTAATGATTACTAAATGAAAATAATCAAGATATCGACACAGTAATGATTACTAAATGAAAATAATCAAGATATCGACAACAAAATAAGAATAAGTAATCTTATTTCTCTTTATCGTACAACGCCTAACTCAATAAACATTTGATTCTTTCAGCACAATGAACCTAACACTTTGAACCTGACATTTTTCTAAAACAGATATTGGCAATGCGTTTATTTGTATTTAAAATGTGTTGCTAATCTTAGGGATAATGTAAACCACCTTTTAAACTTTAGACTTATTAAGAGACTTATCTAAATGATAATATGTAACCGGGAGCAGCAGCGTCCGAGTGTTCTGACGTACATGTATGATCCCTAGTCCAATTGATATGTAATCCATCACCTTGAGATTTTATTGCACCCCACGTGGGACAGTTGACAGGTAATTCCCGTGCTCTGTGTCTGTGCGTTATTCTCTACTCAACCTCCTTAACCTGACAATCATTAACTGATTTAACAAGGGGCGTTTTTTTTTTGATAAGATTCGACCTAAAGAACGTTTCTTGTAGCTGGTATAGACACATGTAAACATAACCAAAGTTTTATAGTGACAGAAATATGGTACGAATACTGTATACATTCTGTTGCATATTTTGCCAAAATTTGAAAGCTATACAATAATGCACTTGTCACCAGTAATGTATATATGTTTCAGAACACATAAGAAGTTATATAAATTGTATAGATATGCAATATCACCAGATTAAAAAGGCCCATAAAAATAAAACATGTTCGGTATAGTAATCAATAAACGGAGTTCAGATGATATGAAATCAAACGATATATATTTACTTACAATAATTTTGATACTGGTAATTAGATGGCGATTCTTGGTTGAACTCGTAAGTGGATTTGGCCACTCAGATGGATCGTACTGTCAATTGAGAATGAGATGTGTGCCCACTTCAATCCAACATATACAGATGAAATGCTTGCTTCATATTTACTATATATATATAGGTCTAGCCTATCACCTAAATATTACGTGTATAATAGATTATAGTTAGGCCTCTGATTAGCCCGATCAATTGGGTTTATATATCTCACCAAAGGTTTGAATGCTGATAAGTCTCCGGGAGACTCGGATATGTGGGCAGTGACAATGTAGTTACCTATAAATAAAGTCATCTGCAGAGTAGGGCAAATATTGTAAATTTGTCAAGGTGTGATATCAGGAAGTGTTTGTATAGCAGATATCACATATACCAGATGTTTCAACATGCCTGTTTTTCTTTGATATAAACAATTACAATTGAACTTCTGATTTATTTCGTTATTGATTTACATATTAAATATAAGTAACTAAAGAGTGGTGAGAAGTGGCAATATAGACTGTAATCCAACTGCCGTGCAGGACAAATATTGTAAATTTGTATTCTACTAGTAGACCGTCAGAAAGGTAAATTCTCACCGTGTATGGATATTGTAAATTTACAAGATGTGATTTTTAGAAGTGTCTATGGCAGATATTGGGGCGGCCTACCCCTCAGTTTGTAATCAGGACCAGAGCCGTGTACGGTACGGGACAACTACTATTATTGTAATATTTATCACACCACATGCATAGTTCATACTGGAAATATAACCATGTGTAAACTCCATTATAAAGTTGATTACATGCCCATCATCATCATCAGCAACATAGTCGTTGTTGTCATAATTCGTTAACATTATAAATAGCGTCATCCAACAAATTCCTTTTCAATGACATCATTATATGAGTTAAAATGCTGAAGTTCAAAGCAATTTTGATCATATTATTTTGATGTATTTCAAAAGGCCTTTGACTGACGGATACACATTCGCTACGCAGTTTGTTTTTGACCCCATACGGATAGATATTTGGTCTCAACAAACTGCTGTGTAGGGCGAATAACTAATCATATTTAGCTGGTTATCATCCATAAACGTCTTGAAAAAATAGTAACTGAACCAAACATTTTGAAATCCCTCTATTAACTTTTACAATCAGAGACAAACGTAATGAAAACCGAATCTGAACAGAAAACGAAACCAAAGCGTATCAAAGAAAACTTGATACTCTAATAAGGTACATCCAGTGTAATTACTAGTGTGTTTTATAACAATACCAAAAAGCAGCTTTTGATTTGTAAATTTAAAAAAATCATCTATAGAGAATGTATGAATAAATATTCTTCTCTGATGAACTGGTAAATGATTAATTTTCATTTCAGTAAAGGCGACGGTTACCTGTAGTATGATGGACATATTTGGAACTGGTGATACTAGAAACCAAGTGATCAATAATGATGATAATGAACTGGGAAATAGAACGGAGTTCTTGTCACAAATATAGTAGGATTCAAACCGGCTCTACAACGACACGGCATTGGTTATATTTGTAATACGCATCATCACAACACAATAACAGCCTCTTTTTTAAAGGTTGTAACTTTATGGATTGAAATATACACTTTTTGACAAATGTACTAAATATTTTTATAGACCTATACATTAAACAATAGATTTTTTTATAACATTTTCAAACTATAATGGTCACGAGTTAAATGTGTTGAATGTCTTACTGTATCTACATTATGTAAAGTAAATACTTATTTTGTAGTTATCTCCCCTCATTCGAATTAGGTTACTTTAGGCGCGAATAATCTTTTTTTGTCAAAGTAAATTATCCTGTTAAAGTACAAATGCTGAGTGAATTTGCAACCCTGTTTTGATCCTAATCTTGTTGCAATTAATACTGAATATCTTCTTATTTTTTAGTTAAGTGGTTACAGGTATTTGGGAAATAAACAAACACCCGAAAGAAATGCCATAAACATAAACAATACTGAACAACAAAAAGCCAACAAACTCTTATCAATGTTACATTAACATGAAAAAAAAAATGCCTTTGATTAAATATTCAAGATTCTTATTCACTCTGACACATTGTGGTGAAATTCTGAACATGATATACTAAGCATGATGTTTACATATATCTTCCTGACATATTATTATTTTTAATCAATTATATGTTTGGTTCATTTTTCGTAATAATTTTGCCCGTTTTTACTAGATATTTTTGAATAAGTATGGATAATCTCTGAGCACAAATCAATTGATACATGCCTGTATCCGTTTCAATAAATAAACAAATTTAGCAAATATATGTGTATATAAGGAAAATGCATTATTTGTGCTTCGTCAAAACTTATCTGATAGGGGTACACTTATATGATGCGTTTTAGCCAACTCATTCTTTTGACTATAAATACAACAATGTTAAAGCCAAGTATCAAGAAATAAATTAGATTGATATTAAAAGCGGTACAGTCATTGGCCAAACTGAATTATCAGATAAGATTAGATTTGATAGCGTCCATCAACCCATCTAACCTTTTGGAACATATAAAAAATAGACAAAAATAGCTAAAGGTGGTAGTTGTTTGTTAAGCGTCCTATTAACACAGCCAGCGCCATAAAAGGACGTGTCAGGTTTGTTGTTAGAGGAAAGCTGGGGTACCTGGAGAAAAAACATCGACCAGTAGTCTAACAACGCATGAGATTCGAACTCGCGACCCAAAGGTGGAGGGTTTGTGGTTCTGTATGGTCATTTTGACAATAGAAGGTACATAATGTGTATAATTGAAATTAGGTTAAAATTTTAGTTATCTGAAATATTATCTATTAGTTTCCATAGAAATCGTTAACAATATTTAAAAATACAATTTATCATCAACATTTCAAAAATCAATATACACATCGCCGAGTTGCGAGATTTCATTGCGAAATCTTGTTGACTTAGATTGCAGACTTTATTCACCTCTGGTTACCACGGCCGGAGAGTGGATGTGAGGATTTGCAAAGTATAACGGTATATATTATTAATAGATTATAACGAACACTTCAGAATCTTCTTATTAGTTCAGAGGCTTGGTTTTGTTAAGACCTTTATAGATACAAGTGAGTAAATAGCTTATAATCCATTACAAGGTAATTAAAGTGTACATATAACCCAAATTGTACTTAATGTGAGTGAAAACTATATATTTTGTACATAAGGAACTAACACTACATAAACTTTGTGACATACTAGGATTCCATTAGGGTTAACACGTTTACGACGGCTCCGAAATGAATCTCTGATAATGCTTTTTATCTACAACCAAGATAATTCTTGCTGGGATGACTAAGGCAGTGACATAGACTAAGCCACGAGGGGATTTTTCAAGGTAAATATATGGAAATATATCTTAATTTGATGTAATTTCATGAAATGCTGTATGGTCGTCACGTTTCAATACATCTGTACTTGTTATCGACGAACTCACCTGTTCTCACCTTTAGTCGGTCAAAAAGCGTGCGCCAGCTAGTAATATAACCTACAAGGTACGTACGTCTCAGACATGTTTATAACTTAAAGAAAGGACATTACCTCAATATGGCCACGTCAGATGTTCTCTCACAATGTAGGGATGTCTTATAATGAAGAAAACAGTGAAACACAAACAGCACAACAATGGAAAAATCTACTTACCATGATGGAAGAGATAAACCAAAGGCTGACGGTAATAGAGAGAAATACAAGTACACTCGAAGAGATCAATAAAAAAAACTTGACATGTAGGGTGGACAATACAGAACAAGAACTGGACGCAGTGAAAAGAAAGGTACGTGAAATGGAGTCTAATCTACAAGGCAACAGCAATATTATGGACAGGATGAAGGCGGCAAGTGATACTGTAGGAAGAAATATTACCAAAATGAAAGCTGCCATAGAAGAGATTGGAAAAACGGAAAGTGAAATTATTGAAGAGATAGATGATATAAGAGATATGTGCGAAGAAATGAAAGAGCAAGCATTAGAAGCTTAGTGTAGAAGTATGAAGTACAATCTCATATTCTCAAAAATTGAAGAAAGCGTGCGGGATGAAAACGGACATGGATAAGACTCTGAAAAGGTTGTAAAGACATTTGTTAAACAGAAACTTGACATACAAGACGCAGACAAAATGTTAATGGCTAACTTGCACAGAATAGGAAAGAAAGACAGACGCACAACGGCTAGACCGAGGTCAATCATAGCCAAATTTATACACTGCAAAGATCTAAATGGAGTAAAGATGTCGACAAGAAGACTGGCAGGCACAAAGTTTGGAGTAAATGAACAATTCCCGCAGGAAATAGAAGAGAAAAGAAAGACATTATACCCGATAGCTAAGGAAGCGAGGAAAAAAGGAAACTGAAAACGAAACGGTACTGATGAGGGATAATCTCTACATTGATAAAGTTCTTTACGAACCTACAGCCGTGCAAGAGCGCGAAAATGAAGACACGCCGACAAGGCCTCCGCGACCAAAGCGCAGGCGCTTCAGCACCAGTAAACCCGGAAACGGCCACCGATAGGGACGCGCAGGAGGGCAGATACAATTAAATACTACCTCAGACTATTGCTCTAGTGTTGATGATGAACACAATACAAATGTAAATAGTAATCAAATTAGAATTTTAGTTCTGAACGTTTGTGGAATTCAAAGTAGAATTCAAAATCCAGAATTTTTGGAATTGGATGAAATTTTGATATTTTATGTTTGTCTGAGACAAAAACAGACGATGCAGATTCTCTTGAAATACTAGGCTTTAATAATGTTATGAAAAATCGCTTTGGATGTAAGCGGATAAAACCAGGGGGCGTAATTCTAGCTTAGAAACGAGAGTTTGAAACCCATATTAACCTTGTAGCCAGTGATAGTAAATATGTCAGTTGGTTTAAAGTTGATGAAAAGGTATGTGGATATGATGATGGGTTACGTATCGATGTTGTTTATATACCTCATGAGGGCTCAAATTATTGTATAGGAGACCCATACTCTGAAATTGAAAACAAATATATCAATTTAACGCGTCATAGCTCGCATGTATGTTTATTTGGAGATTTTAATTCTAGAACAGCTAATTGTCTAGACTTAGTTGATAACAGTGAAATATATGAAAGTGACGAGCTGGCTAACGAAATCCTTCGAGCAAATTTTGACATCAATATTTTTGATGGGAATAACGTAACCAAATACAGAACTAGTGAAGATAAGAGTAAAAAATAACTTTGGAAACAGTCTACTTGAATTATGTTAATTTAATGACTTGTTTATTTGTAATGGACGAGTTGGTAGTGGTAAAAATATTGGAAAGTTTACATGCATAAACTCAAGTGTAGTTGATTATGTTATATGCTCGTCAGATCTATTTGAATACATTGATGATTCTGAAGTATTAGATTTTAGCTCATTATATTCTGATGCCAATTGCCCATTAGCCATTGTAATCCATGGCACGAAACACATCGATGTCCAAGTGAATGAAGGCAATCCGAATGTTTTTTTAATGTATTAATAAGTGGGATAGTATGAAAACTAGAGAATTATTTTGTATTTTTTAATACACGGATAATATTGATATTATGCATATAGACGACATTATACGTACTATTGATGAAGCCGGAAATGATTATAATATGGATGTAAACAGTCTAGTAATGGAATGTAATAATTTACTACTAAATGCTGCAAAATTAACCCTTGGTACAAGGAAAATCATTATCAATAATGGCCAATCTAATAAAAAAGTAAATATAAACATCTGGTTTAATAGGGAGTGTAGCATAGCAAAAAAGAATTATCGTCGTCATAAAAAACAGACGTCATAGAAACGATTATTTCTTAAGTGAATATAAAACTTATGAAAAAACCTATAGAAAAACTATGAACAAATGTATATATGAATACAGACGGCATATGAGGTTAAAATTTAATGATATGAAAAGTAGTATTCCTAAAAAAAATATTGGAAACTGTTGAATAATTGTATAAAGAAACATCAAAAACACAGATTCCATTAGAAACAATGTTTAACTATTTTAAAGAATGCAATGCTGCTGAAAATGGTCATGTCTTAATTGAGTTTAATGATAACCAAATTAACCATGATATAAATAATTATATAACTAGAGATGAAGTTGAACGATCTATCAAGTTTCTTAAGTCTAATAAAGCATGTGCTGACGATAAGATTTTAAATGAATATATTAAATATTTAGCTCTAAAAATGTTAAATCTTTATGACAAATTATTTTATTTTATTTTTGATAGTGGTAAAATACCGGAACAATGGTTAGAGGGTTGTATAATTCCAATATATAAAAATAAAGGTGCAGTTAATAACCCTAAACACTATAGACCAATCACAATTGTTAGTTGACTTGGGAAATTGTTTACATGTATATTGAATGAAAGACTCCAAAGGTACTCCGAACAATATAATGTTATATCGGAAAGTCAAGCTGGCTTCCGAAAGAAATACTCGACGTTGGATAATATTTACGTTTTCTACTCTCTAATTGTTCTTACAAATATGTTGAAAAAGAAGCTATTTTGCGTTTTTATTGACTTCGAGAAAGCTTTCGATAAAATATGGAGAAAAGCTTTGTGGAATAAGCTATTAATTAATCACGTGAATGGTAAAATGCACACGGTCATATATAATATGTATCAAGGGATTAAATATAAAATTAACTTCAATGGTCGTCAATCAGGATTTTTCCCATGCGATATTGGATTGAGACAAGTGGAAAATGTATCCCCCTTTTTATGTAGTTTGTATTTTAATGACATAGAATTTTTTTATCAAGACACAATATTAAAGGTATTAAATGTCTGAGCAATGAATTTGAAATGGATCTTCGTATGTATATAAAGCTTTTTATTCTATTGTATGCAGATGACACAATTTTCCGATAAGTCTATTGATCTTCAAAATCAGCTTGATATATTCAGTGAATACTGTATTCGCTGGGAATTAAGAGTAAATAGTGATAAAACCAAATGTCTGGTGCTTTCAAAAGGAAGATGTGTTGATAGAGATGTTTTCAGATTTGATAATAACGCAATAGAATGTGTTAATAAATTTAACTATTTAGGAACAGTATTTTCAAAGACATCTTCATTTAATTATGCAAAGAGTCAGAATATTAAAAAAACATCGATTGCTATGTATGATATCTTGAGAAAAGGCAGAAAATTGCATTTATCGGTTAGAAGTATTTTTGAACTATTTGAAAAAATAGTTAAACCAGTTTTGGGGTTTTACAAATGTACAAACAATTGAGCGCGTGTATCTAAAATTTTGTAAACTGCTATTGGGTTTGAAAAAAGTACACCATGTTACATGGCATATGGCGAAGTGGGTACTGAACCACTTATAATTGACATTGAAATAAAGATGATTAATTATTGGTCTAATATTATTCTATCTAAAGAAAATAAATTAAATGTTGTGGTGTATAGTATGTTATATCATGTTTTTGTAAATGAAAACAGAGTAGTTCCATACTTAACTTTTGTACAAAATATTTTAAACGAATGTGGTCTGATGTATATATGGCATTCTCAGTTCCAACACAATTTGAATCCAAAATGGGTTAAAACTCAAGTTAAGCTAATATTATGTGTCCAATTTTTACATAAATGGAATAATGACATTTTTTGTTCCTCAAAGTCAATTTGCTATAGAATATACAACAACGAATATAATTTTGAAAACTATTTTGATATATTAAATGATAATGAAAGAATTTTAATGTGTAAATTTAGAACAAGTAATCATAAATTCATTGTGGAGTCTGGTAGATGGATTAATATGAGTTATCAAGATAGATTTTGTACTTATTGTGATACCAATGATATTGGTGATGAATTCCATTATTTATTAAAGTGTCCGTTTTTGACCTTAGAAAGGAAATTATATGTTAACGAGTACTATTACACCAGACCAAATATCATAAAATTTTCACAGCTTTTGAACTCAAAGAATATAAAAATAATGAGAAATTTATGTAAATTTATCAAAATTATGTTTACAAAAGTCATATAATTCGTCCTCCTTCTATGTTGCATTTCTTGACTGTTGTAAAAATGTTTCTCTACAAAATGTATTTTGTAAAAAGACTAATAAAGTTTGAAGTTTGTGATAAAATCACGCGAAATACAAAACTCTTGGCAGTAATATCAACTTAAACCTTATTGTAGTACAAATAAACAATACAATAAGTAATAAAACCGTGGTGACAAAAAAAAGTCAAATTTTCGAGGCGATCTGCCCCTTTATTAAGACACACAAAACGAACGCGATTACTTAATATGATGCCAACAGCAATACAGGACAATGAAAGTGGACAAATATTAACAGCACAAGGGAGCGCAATTAACCCTTCGGCAAATGGCAGACGAAGGCCGGATCTACCAAAATATATTTTATTCAATGCATCTTATCTAAATACATCTGGCTAAAACGGTTCTTCGTCCTTCAAACATCTGTCTTAAGTACGGAAGTATTCAGTGAAAAATTGTTATCGTATAGCCCCAGGCCCAGTATTTCCAAAATCTGTTTTGGCTAATTACAATTTCACAACAATTTTTAAATAATCAAGATAAAATATATTCAAACAATATTGACAATGAAATTCTAAAATATTCTCTTTGTTACTTACATACTCATCTAGCATACAGAGTATTATGCAACAAACGTGAATGGAAGATTACAAATGATTAAGCTAATCATCTTTAAACATGATAAAAACACACTTTACGCTTGCTGTGAGTTTACATTATACATCCATTAAGTATTTTGTGTGCAGGCATATATATATGATAGGATATTGTTATACACGAATTTCATTGTGTACCGGAAAAAAATCTACGATTATATGTATACATATACATGTAAATGTGTATAAACATGAACAGTAATATGTAAAATTAACGGAGTATTGTATTGCTAACCCATGTTACGCTAGGAACTAGTTTGAGAATTAGATTACCAAATACATGTATAATTATTTTCACAAGTCTTCTTAACAACCTTTACATATCAAGTCTCTAACGTCTTCAGATTCGAATTTAACACTTACCTCTAGAAATCCAAAGCACTTATGAAATAGTTGTCTATTTTAACGTCATATGGATCACTCTCTTCAGTTCAGCAGTCATTATTAGCTTGTTTTTTATTAATGCATTATGTGTGTGGAGTCGTTGGTCGTTCGACATGCTCTGATTGATATAATTCTTGTGTCCTCCTACACGCGTGTCTATTGTTACGAATTACATCTGATGCAAATAGCGACACAAAATATCCGTTTACACATGATGCGGAAGGATCAAACACTTGTATGGATATAAATTCATTTACATTTGAAATACACCAGTACTTGTCTGTACTATAAAATTCAAACAAGCGTTGAAAATGTGCATAAAACAAACCTATTCAAAGAATTTTGGTTATTAATAAAAAAAATAATTATTTGCGTCCCGAAAAAAGTCCATGGCACTATAAATGCACTATATGGGATGAAGTAATGATTGCGCCTACACCTATCAAACATGTAAGGTTATGTTTTTGTGTATTAATTAGACATACATTAAATGAGTAACACCAATTATTGTTCAAATGATGAGTATCGGTTATACTTTGTCGGCGATGGGGCATCTTTTAAATACATATATTCTACACTGTGATGCGAAATACACATATTCCTAATTTTGCTGTGACTTAATAGTAAGTCTCCCTTTTAGAAATACAGAGTACATGTTAAGTATTTGTCTATTTCAAAGCGATACGGATCACCTCTCTGATTCCAGTAATCAATATTAGTTTTAAGTTTTTCATCTATACATAATAAAGTTGTGTGTGTGCGTGAAGGTGTGTGTGTGGAGTCGTTGGTCGTTCGACATGCTCTGATTGATACAACCTTGGTGTCCTCCTACACGCATGTCTATTGTTACGAGGTACATCTGATGCAAATAGCGACACAGAGTATCCGTTTACACATGGTGCTGAAGGATCAAACACATGTCTGAATATAAATTCATTTACATTAGAAATACACAGGTACTTGTCGGTACTGTAAAATGCGAACAAGCGACAAAAAATTGCATACAACGAACCTATTCAAAGAATTTTGGTTATTAATAATTAATAAGGACATCGTTATTCCTAACAAAGATAGAGATATCGTTACAAATCATATTACCAATACAAAGTTTATAAACACAATATAAAATGATACTTTAAATATTATACTTTCTCAATATTGAATGTTTATATTATATGATTATATGGTATATGACATAATAACCATTTAAAATCGTTTACAAGTACTATTTCTGTTAAAATTTCTATATACAAATATGGAAATACTATTGTTTGTAAAAGTATATAGGTACAGACACAGTATCAAATTATGACGCAAAGCATATATATTTAAAATGTTTTCGATTTAGAGACAACTAACTGCACTTCGCATTTAGTTTACTAACTACATGTAACAATATTCAAAATGTTACCTTTGGGATATAGAAGTGTACTTTGGTTCTAACCTTTCTGAGAATACGCTACGCGGATTCACACACAGTTTGCAAACAAAATTTCTTTCATACCCCGATGAAATTAAAAAATAGTGACTTCAATGCTTAAGTAAACAATTATTAAATTATCTATCTATTTTAAATGTTTTCAGTACACATCATATATGCTAATGAAACAAAAGTTAGTATAAATCAACATTATGTTGTCTACACAACGTATACAATTTTGAACAGAAAAATTTATCAAAGACAAAAAATATGGTTAATATCGTTTCTATGAAGGTCCTTTTCTACTTGTTTAAAAGTTTTTTAGTGATAATATGTTTGATCAATGACGCTACATGTCACTTATTTTCTCTAATATATTTTTGTTATCGTATAGATCTTTCTTTCCATTCCTCTTTCATGAAACGACAAACAGCGAATAAAAGATTAATATGTTTTACATGTACTCGGATGTAAACATCCATAAAAGAAGTAAAACAAATGTTACCTTCATATAGATTTACTTTCAAATTTTAAATTTTAATCTGGAATTTAACCCCTACAGAATACATCAATGAAAACCATTTACTTGAATACGTTTGACTACATAGAAATACTATGCAAATGCTCATTTGTATACGGCCTTTAGTTACTGTCTGAACCGTTTGTCTTTAATGCCGAAATCCGGTTTGTAAACTTTGGATATTCGATCATCTAAAATAAGGGCGTCTTCCATTGATATGGATGCTTATTACCTGAATTAGAGAACAGCATAGCATCGCTGTTACATTTATGTGTAAATAAAGCTGACAATAAGAGATATGGGACGTGTGATAGTAATTTACTGCATGGCAAGTAAAGGGGGAACAGGAAAATCGTATACAGTCTACATACAATGTAGAGAAGTGATGATAAATTTTAATATGAACTGTTCTTCAAAGTGATAGTTGAAGTCGCCACGATAAAATGAAATTTATTAATAATATTGAAATAACATAAAAGAGTATCAATGCACAATCGTGGAGTTATAAAAACTAAATCAGCACAATTTTAATGTAATAGAAAGGATATGAACCAGTAGGTACATTATATTGTTATATCGTCACGCATCTTTGATCATGTCAAAGCGACACACAACTATTATATTATACAAATATATGGGTCAAAGAACTAATATCAATGATTGTATTCCTGATAACACTGGATCCTTATAAACGTATGCATGTTGGATACGAATGAATTGAAATAGTAAATATGGGACAACAGTTAAGTACCTGGCAACTACACATATGGGATTCGAACCCACGACCCATAGGTGAAGGCCTTTTTGCAATATGTCGACATATATTTTTCCAAAAAAATAATTTGATTTAAGATTTAATTTATACCTACATCAATGTAGCTTACAACGTCAACTGTGTAGTAACCAGTGAGAAAAAATACACTTATTATTGGTACTAGACAGTGTACGATGACAGTCGTTACGCATCACCGCAATTTTAACCGTGTTCACAACCATGACGTGATAAATTCTTCCAACAGACCACAAACAAACATACCTGGTCTCGGTTCAGTGAAGTGAAAAATGTTGTTCAATATCACATAACACACTAATGAACTATCATACACAGATGAAATACTGTTTAAACATTTCTTGTGCGATAGATATTTATCTTTGTAATGGTAAATGACGCTGTATGATTTGTTTTTCCATATGACTAATAAATATCCACGGTACTTCGTATCAAAGGGATCGATGTCGAGCCTTACAACACGTACTTGTAAATTCATAGATCACTACCTTTAGTACCTGGCGTAGTCAAATAATGCGCGACATTAAGATTACGACCGGAAACATTATTCGACCCGTTTTATGAAAATTAATATTTAATGCACCTATTTAAAGTAATGAGAGCTGTATTAACGAAAAGCTAATTAGGAACATTATCAAAATTATCAAACTCGTTTTGCAGCTACATTTTCCAAAAAATATTTTAAAAACGATGTTTTAAGTATGTACCTTTAAAGACATTCTAGCTATGAAATGCATGAGGCGTTCTTTGTTGAAAACCCTTTTGTCAGTCAGAAATAGTCGAAATTTGCGTCCGGTTTTAACGAATTCATTTGCGAATGTGCTAACAGATATCATTACCATGCTATCAGTTTAAAGCATCTAGTGTTAAAGTTATGGTGATGTCGACAGTTTCTATTTAAAACAGCCAGTATTTAAGGCCCACTACCTTTACGAAACGGCTTTTAATTTTTGAAAAAGGAATGTAAAACAAGATCGATAACTTTGTAGAGTCGCAAAAATTATTAACTTACCGTTAATACTACATCTATCATCACCTTCTGAACGATTTGATTAAAATAAATAAAATGTTTATTTTCATAACGCGGGTCGTATTATGTTTCCCGCCGTCGTCCTAAATACCGGGCGGTAGTTGAATATCACTGCGCCAGACGGCAAAACAGCAAATTGACTCACTACTGTTTTCATTTATTACGCAGGAAATCTTGCATATGTTTGGTGTCGTAACCTTATTTTAGGTCATCGGTACGCATTTTCTGATGTTATTAATGTTTTTAAGAAACCTTTATATTTTGCTCCGGAAAGGTAATGGGCCTTTAATATTTAATCAGACTGTACAGTGACACTTAACACTATCAGAGACAAAGACGTAGGTGATTGTAAAATTGAAATATTTTTTTTCCGAACACATCCTCCCTTAACCCGCTTTGTATTAAGGCGTTTGTTTTGATTTGATAGCTTTCACGACGGCTTAGCAGCAGACATGGTCATTTAAAGAGGTGCGAGATTTAGCTGGTGTAGAATATCGGAGAACCCGGAGAAAAACCAATGGCATGCGGGGAGCACCTGACAACTGGCGTAGTGATAATATGTGGGGACATTTGTCTGTCTTTTTTCTCTGAAAGATGAAATCATTCCATCTCGGAACATCTTAGCCACTTGCCCACTTCAACTACAGTAAAGCACACAGAAAATACACACGACTAAATGATATTTAAACAAAGCTTGGACTGTATAAGGCCCAGTAAGAAAATGTTATAGTAACAGGTTCTGTATTGGTGAGGTAAGCCCTTTGTCAGGTGGTGGATCAAAGTCAATATGTGTGTGTAAGGTATTTTCAGTTTGATTATATCATGTTTTAAAAGTATTGGTTGGATGGTTCTTTTAGCCATGTCACCATCACGTCACACAGTGATATTCACTGGTTATTTAACGATAATATCACATAAGGAACCATAGATTTTGTTTCCTCGCTTATTTTAGAGAACGTTGTTGTGCTCAAATGATTTCAATAGTAAACATACCACGCACTTGCTATATTGCAACAAAAAATTAAACCAATCTCACACATAGTTAAATTTCGCTGTTAAAAATAAATTTTAAATGTCAATGTTTTTTATACATGTTAAATTCCAAGATAGTGTCCAACGTACGCTAATTTCAGTTTCCAACCAACAAACCACGATACATTAATTTTACTATAAGATAGATTAGATATTTTGATGTTGTGGAGTACAAACACAGCAATTAGAGTGAAATCTAAGATAAGATGATCATATAACAAAATGTTAACAAAAAACATAAATGAGAAATGACAAAGTTTAAAAAAAAAGTGTAAAATATCTCGTTACAAGCCAAGTTGAATTATTACGTGCTTCGACCTAGTTACATAGGACGATGTGTGGCAAAGACATGGCATAGTTTTTAATAATTGACATCTCGTAAACTATCAATGATACCTAAAATGAGTTTTCATGTTGGCAAGGTTACCACTTAATAACAAAATGATGCTTGCAAAATTAGCAATACCAATATCACTAATGACTTCAACTCCTCATTGGTTTCAACGGAATATGTGAGAAAATAAATTGCATTGGAAAGAGCATACAAAGAACCATCATTAATAATTTTACAAAACGAACTCATTTTATTTTGCGTGAGTACTTGGAGACCTATCGAGAAGCTTTCAAGCCTATTTCACTATGCCATACCAACAGATATTGATGATTGCATCTTTCAAGCAGCATTAGTATGAATAACATATGAACACCAAATATAGGTTCATATGCGCTTTCATAGTGCATAGTGAAATAGATATATAAATCAATCGATACAAAATATATATTAAAACTACACTGAAATATATTTTATATCACCAATATCACAAATGAATTATTGATATATGATACATGTATATGAATATACTTCAGGTATCGAGAATTTGAAATAATTGTAAAAGTAAACAAAAAATACTATTCCCTAGGTAGACCGCCATGCTGAAATTACCTCTTGTACACGTTGATTATTTATTATGGATAGAATAGAATGATGGCTGTTTAAAATATCATTTTCCTCTCAAAGAGAGACTGGAATTCGTCTTGTCAGTGTGCTGTGTCGCACTGATAAAACGATGGGTGGGTTTTTGTTTTGGAATACGTTTGCATCATGCTTCTTGTGTGTCCATATGGGTAAGTTTGCAAGGGTAAGAAACTATTTCGATAGTGTACACTTTTTATATTCTTTTTATTTAGAGTTATTTCTTTTACATAAATTTGCTATAGAAAATAAACCTACAAGGTCTTTAGTGCAATTTCGGTATTGTAACGATGTCAAAAGCTTTATTATTTACATAAATTTTGCTAAATAGAACCTAAACCTACAAGGTTCCTTCGTAATATCGATTTAACTATTTACTATTATATTTTTCTTATTTGACTTGCACAAAGGAGACATTTTTTTTATCTGGCTTACACGAAGGTGTTATCTTGACTTGCTTACAAAAAGGAATTGATTACCAGGCATACAGAAAAAATCTTATACAACTTACACACATATGATTCTATCTTAACTGACAAATAATATGTTTTACCTATGTGGCTTACACAAAAAAATATGCTTGCATATTTGGCTTACACAAAGAAGATGTTTTCTTAACTGGCTTACAGAAATATGTTTTCTTATCTAGCTTACATACAGACGTTTTCTAATCTGGCTTACACAAATATGTTTTCTTATCTGGCTTACACAAAGGAGATGTTTTCCTATCTCACTTACACAAAAGAGATGTTTTCTTATATGGTTTACACAAAGAAGATGTTTTCTTAACTGGCTTACACAAATATGTTTTCTTATCTAGCTTACATACAGATGTTTTCTTATCTGGCTTACACAAAGGAGATGCTTTCTTATCTGGCTTACAGAAAGATTTTTTCTTACTTGGCTTACACAAAGATGTTTTCTTATCTGGCTCACACAAATATGTTTTCTTATCTGGCTTACACAAACAAATGTTTTCCTATCAAAATGAGTCAAAATACAGATAAGTTTGATCACATTTTTATCAGATTTTAAAACGAAAATGAAATTTATAATACATTGTCTATTTAATAGTTGTCATTCATACTGTAAACCAAATCAATTGTGTGTTTCAAAATTCCAAACAATTTGTATTTATCTAGGGGAAATAGAAATGTTACATAATGTGTCGCGAATAACCTTCAAACCTGGATACCATTGAAAATGAGTCTAAATAGCAAAATCAAATCGCCGTGACAAGTCATGAATCATGGGAATTTAAGTCAGTGCAAAAATAAGTCAATCGTTGCATTTAAATCCACCTAACAATAATGTATGGTATTCATTTTACAACATAACTATATCTATTAAATATTTGGCAGTGAAATATAAGGTTTTACGATGAACGTAAAAGCGATATAATTCACTCCAGTGAAATTATCAATTTTGATATTTTCACTCGCTTTTGATCAACCGGAATGCAGCATTGGCAGTGAAAGTAACATAATAATTGTTACGTCATTAGTTTGTTTGCGAAAATGACGTAGTATTTTGGGTAGAAATATGACGTTATGCTATCAAAAATACGAGGTAATAACCGCAAGGGCAAATAACTATGTACAATACGATGGCGGAATAAGCTTTGGCAGGACTATTAATGATGGTCTTCTGTAAATTGAAGCGAGAAAACAAATGTAATAAATAGAATGCCTTTGTTTCTTGATGAATACCAGTAACTCGCACTCGCGAGAAATACCAAAGATTCCACCTCACTCGATTGAATATAAATGGTATTCATCAAGAAAAAATATCCTTTATTTTATTATATTAGCTGTCTGGGAGCCATTGCTGATTGTCAAGGTAACTGGTAACACTTCCGTGTCACCGATGGATGTTTGGACAGACCATGAACCGCGCCAAAGTTCGCAAGACACCACAGCAGCGAACTGGATTAGCAACGTGACAGAGACTTCACCTTTTGTGTCGGGGCGACTCAACACATGGGGCAATGAAAGGCCCAAAATGGTAAGTAAGACCTTTGGTCGATTTTGCTGGGCTCACAGTCGTTTCGATACAAGAATGAAGATGTATGTATTGCATTTCTAATACGTATAACTACAGGTCACAAAACAAATAATTATATAAATAAATATAAAAAGTGTTTACAAATCATTCAAAGATCATACCAAATCCATGGGTCTCATAATGATATAGAATGTTAAAATCACCATGACATCATATAGGCCATAGGACATAATGTTGTGTTTAAGAGCACTTCGATAATGGTTAAGTGACAATTTCATATTAATTATATTATATCACTTATATTGATAAAAGAGTGACCGAAACATGCTTAAAATGAAAACACTAGACTGTTGAAATGCATGAGTGAACAACGTTAAATGTACGTAATGCAGAGTTACTCATAACTGATACATTTATTGATCTTTTTCAGCTGATAGTTCAGGCTGCGAATTACAAAAATGGAAAAATGGAGATCATGCAGTCTATGCAGTTTAGCACTACCATGGTCGCCGCTAAAGGCTTCAATTATAATATAACCTGCAAAGCTCTCACATCTATATAAAACCTAGTTGCCATACAGTAGCAAGATATTTTAATGCTTAAAGAAAGATTATATACACGGTGAAAGTGACATTTTTATCCATGTTTTGTACAGGCAAGGTGCACTATTCTGGTATAGCTATGAAATAAAAATTTTTTTGAATTCTGGGGTTTCCGCCGCGTTGTCAAAAGGAGGGATGACCTTCCTACTGGACACACGGAATGTTTCGGAAAGAGGTAGTCTTCTGTTAACATCAACCGTCAGGTATATCGGGAATATTGAAGGTAATGTATTGGTTTATCGATATTTGTAAATTAAAAAGGAATAGCGATTATCCAACAATACATGACGTATCATATTATCGCCACCTTCGTTTTTTTGTTCAATAAACTTGCACATTTGTTCTTAACTGAAAATAATGTTTACCACTTACAACATTGTAATGCCCTTGAGACACCCTATGTAAAGACTTAATTCAATGTTTTCTAGGTCAGTTGCACTTTTTAAAGATAACAATTTAACTGTCGATTGGTCATAATACTGATAATAGTGATTGTATGTCTTTTTTATTCATTTCGATATATGTTTTGATAAGTCTCGTCATTTTTGTTCTGTACTTTGTGAAAATTCGATATACTAATTTATGATTGATAGATTTGTTTTGACAACAATTTAGTTTTACACCTAAAAACAAGAGTAAATTAGTCTGATACGAACTTGATTACGATGGCTTGATGATTTTTTGGTGGGAAGTAAAAGTCACGGCTCTGCCGTGCGCATGTTTTTTATAGTCCGACAAAGAGTGTTATATTTTAAGTAAACTTGAATATATAACTTTAACAATGCGTTAAATGAGAAATATTTTATCATAAAGATGTTCCCAATTCGAAGACTTTTATATGAATGGATTCTTTATCAAAATAGCACACGTTACCTTATCCTCGTCGTATTTCTATTGGCTAAAACGGATATAATATTGTGGTAGAAACAGTTCAAACGACTCGTGGTAATTGGATATGGATTTTTTTCCGCACTCGTAAGTTAAAACGCTAAAGCTCTTGTCTTTTGTAACTTTAAAAAAATAACTCACCCGTGTGGAAGAAATTCCATATCCAGCAACCATTCATTGTGTAACCTCTATATGTAGTAGTATGTGTTATGTAGTATTGTGTGTTATTAAGTATTGCGTACTATTTAGAATTATGGGTTTTTTTGGTATTTGTGTTATGTAGTGTTATGTGTTATGTATTATTTTGTGTTATGTAGTACAACGTGTTGTGTGATATTATGTGTTGTTAGTATTTGTGTATTGTAGAATTCCGCATTATGTAGTATCATGTAGTGTTATGTTTTGTGAAGTGTTATGTGCTGTGTGTTGTGTAGTATTGTGTGTTGTGTTGTATTATGTGTTGTGTAGTATTGTGTGTTGTGTAGCATTATGTGGTTTTGTGGTATTTGTGTTATGTAGTAGTATGTGTTGTTTAGTATTGTGTGTTGTGTAGTATTGTGTTTTGTGGTTTTACGTGTTGTGTAGTATTACGTATGATGAAGTAGTATATATATATGTATTATTATGTGTTGTCTAGTATTATGTAGTATTATATGTTCTGTAGTATTGACGTTATTGTAGTATTCCGCATTATGTAGTATTATATAGTGTTATGTGTTGTGTAGTATTGTTTGTGATGTAGTATTATGTGTTGAGTAGTATTATGTGTTTTTATGGTATTTTGTGTTATGTAGTAATATGTTATGTATTATTAAGTTTTTAACATTTCAATTTTTGTTATTGATAACATATACAGTACAATTGCATTAGACAAAACTAATCATTACACAACAATACAGACACTAAACATTGCAATGATTGCATGTGCATCACTCTTGATTATATTGATATGTATTGAATTACCCTTGAATCAAGATGACTGGCTAAACTAAAATGTATAATGGATTCAACATACATGTATAGATGAGGTGCCATGCATGTACAACACAAGACCAATATCCATCTAGGTTGTAATCACAAGTGATTTAAGATTGTACTCTCTTTTCAAATAAAGAATGCAATCTACCCCAATAGTCTTAGAAACTTGATATATCCACTTTTTGATTGATATATAAACTTTTAAATATCATAGTATAGACATATAGAAGATTTAAGGATGTATTTATCTGAGGTTTCAGTCTCGCTGAAATCTCGTTTCGACAAAGAAGTTATGAGATTGTCAAATGCAATTTATCAATATCGATTGCAAGTTGCAAATTAAAACAAATAATTCGTCTACATTCTTAGTACATTTTAATACAGGGATTTTAAGAAATGGTCCATTGAGCGGCCAATTTGAAATTTTTGTCTTTTTCGCTTTGAGTAGAGCATACTGTTTTACCATTTTATTTTACATTTTTTGTTTTTACTTTTTATTGTGTCAGCATTTTTAGCTGAACCGAGATATTTTTTGCTATAAATCTTTACTAGGTTCGTGGTAATTATAATATTGAGCATTAATGTGTGATATGATGCACTTTTGTCACTTTACTTTTACATTTAACGGCAAATATAGCACTTTTATTTTTTGCTCTGAAATGTTGAAAAATACAAATACTTAAATGAATCAAAAAGTAAGCACACGGACCCCTCATTTACCTGCCTGATTTAGAAGGAACAACCTTTTCCCTATTGAATACTAAAACTTTTTCTATATAGGGTTAAATTTGGCAGAGAAAAATGGTGCATTTTGTAGCTCAAAATTAAGAATTTGGTTAGCATATGTTGTTATTCTGAGTCTTATTAAACATCACTGGTATATTTTCAAAGAAGATTACTGAAAATAAATTCTACAAAAATCCATAAATAACACCTCATTAAGAAATTATAACTTTAAAATCTTGCGTATATGGTCAAAGCGGCAAAATTCCCATAAAATCCAATATTTTGTCACATATATTTTTTTTTCTTCCATTTCCTCTATGGTATGAACTCCTATTTCCAAAAATCTATATGAGAAAAAAAATATTACAAGAACATTTTGACTTTCCGGATGAGTACATTGTTACGTTCTTCAAAATAAACAAAGCTTTTCCTAATTGTATTGTTTAAATGTAGAAGCATTATGTTAATCATATTGTAATGGCGACCATGTAAGCCAAGTAGTATTGAAATTGAAGATGAACTAACATTTAAAGTAGTCTTTTCACAAAGCCATTTCTCAAACTCCATACGAAGCTTGATGATTATTATTGAAGATTCGCAAAATAAGTGTAAATACCTTTCATATTCTTTTCTGCAGAAAATACAAAGCGGGGAGTCCAACACTTTTATCCGAGATAGAAAAAAATGTTTGTTGGTAAAATTCGATAGACGATATTGTAGCAATCTTATCTTTGTATGTGTTATGTAGTATTGCTATGTTGTAGTATGTGTTATATGGTATTATGTGTCACATTGTATTATATGTTATGTAATATAATTTGTTATGTGACACCAACCCATTCGTTCTAATGACGTACATGCTTACCGTATTTCAGTTAAAAAGCAATGCCACCACCGCGTTAAACGATAAGAACGTCACAGCATGCCCATTCATGCAGTTAAATCATGCATACACACAAATATGTTTCAGACATCTTTTCCCCGTAACGAAATGTGTAGGTAGTAACTGGGAAGGTTATCAGAACCTTACTCCATATACGATGTTGTCATATCCTCTATGAAGCAGGTCGCGAATAATTTTTGTTTGATTGATTACGTCCTATTAACAGCTATGGTCATGTAAGGACGGCCTCCCGTGTATGTGGTATATTGCGTGTATGTTGTGCGAGGTCCGTGTTCTGGGAGACTGCGGTATATTCATGTTGTGTCTTCTTGTATAGTGGAACTGTTGCCCTTTTTATAGTGCTATATCACTGGAGAATGCCGCCGAAGACACCAAGCAACATCCCCACCCGGTCACATTATACTGACAACGGGCGAACCAGTCGTCCAACTCCCTGTATGCTGAGCGCTACATGTAAGCGGGAGCAGAAACTACCACGTTTATAGACTTTGGTGTGTCTCGGCCAGGGGACAGAACCCAGAGCCTTCCTCACAGGGGCGAACGCTCAACTCAAGGCCAGAAGTGAGGCGGTGCCAAGGGAGGCATTAGGAAAGATAAAGTAAGTTAGGAAGAAGAGAAAAGATGAATAAGGATATATTATTGTAATCATATCGTGTTTGAATACTGAGACAGTAATGATGAAATATATGATGTTGCTTATCATTACAGATATTATTTTCAATCTAAACATCCACAGTTATGTGTGGTATTGGGGTAAAAGTGAACTAACCACGCCAGACAATACCCCGGAAAGGATCAGTGATGTCAATCACAAAATCACTCGAACCCGGCTCCAATTGGGTGCATATAACAATTGGGAATTGTTACGATTTGAAATGGAACAAGGAGTAATCGTCAAGCAACTGCAAATAAAGACTGACTCCTCATTCTACTATCTTCTCAACATTACATTGGCAGAGGAAACTATATCCAAAACTTGGTCGGTAAGAAATATCCGTTTTTGAGGGTAATGCCTTAAAATCAAATCAAGACATGCTACAATGACTACAATAGATCTCTATAACAACGGCCATATCCAAACACGATATATTTTGTAGTTTCTCATTAAAAACTATATAAACTTGTATTTTAAGGGAACCAAGTATTCTCTCACCAAATAGATTGCACTTTTGTATTGGCACAGGACCGAGTACATGTATCTATTATCCTATTCTACTTCGGCGCAAATAAGAATCAATTGACATTTTTTTCATAAATGCGATATGTTTAGTATTTAAATATCCGTTTCTTGCATAAAGAGTTTAAAATGTACAATGGGAATACTGTTTTTGTGGTATCGTTGTCTCAATGTTATTTATAATGACATTGCAAAATTAAATATCTTACATCATTTTAGTTTTACCAAAATTATATTAGCATTCATTTAATTAGTTTTTTCAAAATGCTGCTATTGTAACATTATATGTGAATATCAACTGTACTGGATTTAAAATCAATATAACGGTTAATTGATTCCTTTTTTCATTCATTTATTTTTATGTTTTTGCAGGGGCCTTATGTTGCTGCATATGACGACCTGGAAAGCTTATCGATGGAAATCAGAACTCGGCTATATAGCGGCTTTAGCATACTCATTGTAGCCATTGAATATTCATGCGAGTATACATACTGTTGATAAGAGAAAGGCATTTACCAGAGACTCTGTGGGTCTACTTTTGTCATATAGATAATTAACTTCAACTTTTACCGAATAGACCAAGCAAAGTGAATTTGACACAATAGTGTACTCAGGTGTCTAGAATAATTCAACGAAACGAATACATGATTCTTAGTATATTCACTTATTTACCCCTGTGAACACATTTAGACTCTTCTAAACCCAACGCTAAAGCAGTTCTTTATGATATTTCAGGGGTGAATGCGTTAAGAATAACCAACATATGTTGATACCTCTGTTATGTTAACCCAAATAAATATGTAACATTATTTTAGATTTCTATTCATGTTATTCGCGAATCAAATTAAATACCGGTAAATGGAAAATTAAAATGTTTGGTGGAGAATTATTAACTTCACGAAAATTTAACGTAAATCATTAAGAAAGAGACGGTGAAAGACCTTTCATTTTCAGCAATGTTTCGTAACATTGTTCACACGACAGCAATAGGGGAAGTATGTAAGATAATCCTTTGCTGAAGATTATTCCAGTTATGAGGTGTATTACAATTTTGAAAAATGTATTCTTTAATCACGATACAAGTACACACTTTTTACACCTATATTTTAATTTATTTACCTGACAACCAGCTTGGATAATGAAGTTTTTTTAATAAATATTAAATATATGCTATATTTTAATAGATCTACCTTATGGTGTTGCTGACTACTTCATCGTTCAGGGGCTTTTCGGTAAGTCATCGTTGTGATGAACAGTCGTTACTGTTTGGTAAATCATTGTTTCGTGAGGTCATTAATAGTATTCGTTATCATTGAGCACCAGCTGTAAATCAAACCACATCTGACTTTGCATTTCCTATAGTATATTCTACTAAATCTGCTCAAACGTGGAATTGAATCACGTGCGTGTGCGAACACGAGGCGTGGCTTCACACGGTCAGTTATCAACCTAGATATCAATGTACTTATGAATGGTCGTTCGTGTGACTGTTTTTCCGTCATCAATCAAGTTACATCACCTGAAAACTATATTTCGTCACACCATGCATATTCTTAAAACTAAGGTGCGATATTAGGACAAAGTGACTACACACTCGAAAGTGATTTTGACATTTTTTGCAAGCTAGTTCCTCCCCCGAAAAGAAATTTGAAGGCTGTAATTTTGATCGAGGTAATCGTTAGCCGAACTTGGTCGTGCAGTTTTGTCATATCCGTCATATTTTTTTTTCATATTCTGAATAGTTTTCCATATTAATCAGGAAACTGCTTTGCCAATTCGTTTCAAATCAAAATCCATAGTTTTAGTTATTCCAAATTTGCTCACCAAAATTATTCTTGTATATTTATGGTATAAGGAACCCTTGAGTTTAATTGTTCGATCTATTTCCAACTCCAAAGCATCGAAATAGATTTAAATATAAATTTAATCGATATAAGTATGGCCAGTTATATGGTATATTATGGGATTCTTAAGACCAAGTTTACTTACGTCATTAATGACTTAAAAGCCCAAACCATTCTCCTCATCGCTGTCGTCTTCGTGGTCATCATCATCATCATCATCATCATCATCATATCATCATCATCATCAGCAGCAGCAGCAGCAGCAGCATAATCGATGTCGTCGTCAACATCCTCCTCATCATCATCACCATCATCATCGTTGTCGTTGTCTTCATCATCATCATCATCATCATCATTAAATATTAGCAGTATTGCCATAACTAATTTTATTATCGTTACTCATCATTATTTTTTGATCATTATAACAACTTATCATCCTTACAAGCACTCATCATCAATATAATCATTATAACCATAAAAACACTATTATTTCCATTACTTATTATCATTATTATCCATACAAATAACAATGAAATTATTATTATAGTCAGACGTAACGATTCCCTGCAATGAGTATTATCAGTATATATAGTGATGCTATGATATTAATAAAACAGTCCGCTATGACGATCCTCTAATCATTATTATCAGTACATAGAGTAATTTAAATATATTATTACATCCAAATGTGATCAATGCTACGACATCATTATTGCATTAAACAGTGATGATCCCCCTACTATCATTATTATCATTATATATAACAATATTATGATATAATTATCAGTTAGCTTTGACGAACTCCCTACCATTAACAACACAGCAGTGGTTTACTGTTGGATCATCATGATCACGGACCTACAACTGTACCAATGGGACTAGTGTGGTAGCGGGATCGGACCCTGCTATGTCACGCTGTCAAAACAACGGGACATGGTCAACACCTAACATCAGATGTGATGGTACATCCATTGATATATATTTCAAATCCATTGTTGCAATCGATTTGTTGCACAAAGTGCCAGAGGTATCATAAAAGCTGATGTCTTGATATCTACATCCTGCAAACCCTATAATTGTATTATTGACACTGGTTTGGAGCATCCGACTTATTTTCAAGCTGCAAAGAAAGGAGTTTTAGTCAAAATTCACAATTGGGATATGTGTCTTAGACATTAAACCTTTGATCAATTTCTTCAATTTAACTTTATTTATTATTATTCGGTGTTGTGCAATACATGCTATTGGTTAGTTTATTATTACACTAACATATCCTATTATAAGTAAACGTATATTATCCAATTATTCTATCATAACGTTTATTTTTTTTTCTGGATTTTTTGCCACTTCTCATTGGTCAAAAACACGCCACGTGCTCACCGATAAAAAACTATATTGCACGATTTTTCCGGAAGTAGTTTATAGAAAAAGTATATTGCACGGTTATTTTTAGATAACGTTATCATCTACGTTACCAAAACGCTTCGTGTTCCTGGCGCTTTGAAACAAACGCTTTGATGACCTGAGTTTGAAGCGTTACCACAAAATGTGACAGACGACGCTGATTGTTACGGTTTCTATCAAAGATGATTATGACTTCCAGCTGATGACTACAGTTTAATCTTTCAAATTTTCAACATAAACACGGTAGGAGAGTAGGAAATAATCGAGTAACATTCATTAAGCATCTGGAGCCATTGAATAGTGAATACGTTTGATATTTATTTGAAAATTTCCACCTAGACTAGTAACAACATTAGGCCGAATTAAGCTAATCGTACAGTACGTATACGATTTTTATTTTACGAAATGTAGTACTAAGCATAATAGAATGTATGTTCATGTCAATCTGAATCTTTTAATTTTTGTTTGGCGTCGAAGTGGATTATTTCAACGGAGAACAAACTACACATTTAATTGACTGTGTCCGACATGGAACTACAGGTATAATCGAGAACATGTACATGTATGCAATTGACAAGAACGCATGTACCGGGTGCATGTAATAAAAGCGTGAAGTGCATCAATTGATACTGTTTTCGTATGTTGTTCTTAAATTAAACATGTTACAAAATCATAAGATTGTAACTGTCATAGCAAAGCAGAATTTACAATGCGATGCTTATTTAGATTTGCACTCATTTCAAAATGTAAAAAAAATCCAGAAAAATAATAAAACAAATATAGCATTTTGATTTCGGTCAATACATGGTTATATCGACCACAGAAAAAATATCGACCTCGGACGTATATTTGTATGATATATTATTATTCAATTATAAATTATACTCCCCTATCATAATGTATGATATCCTAATATAACGTATAATATCTTATAATTCTATTATAACTTATATTACCCTATCATAACGCATACTATTATATTATAACGTATATCTTCTTATTCTATTATAACGTATACTATCCTATCATAACGTATAATATCGAATTATTTTATTATAACGTATACCATCATATTATACAATATATAATATCTTCTTATTATATTATAACGTATATTACCCTATCATAACGTATAATATTTTATTATCTTTCATAACGTGTTAAATCCTGTTATTCCAGAAGTACGTATTATATCATATTATTATATTATTACATATTTATATATTATTGCCTTCTTATCGGCCGGCAAGGTGAAAGTCGAGTAGCTGAACCACTGCACCATCGGATCAACCGTATATACTCTTACAGCCGTATCGCGGAAGAAAAAGTGGTCTCGTTTATATCTAAAATAATAATACCGGCGATGATAACCTGGTATATGATTGGGACGTAACTTGATTAATTATTAATCTTACAGAGGTTTGCCCTGATCCGCCGTCAGTGTCAAATACGGTAATGACAGGGACCAGCCTAGGGACCACGTTAGGGTCATCGCGGGAATACAGTTGTGCTGCAGGCTACAGTTTGGTACGGGGCGTGAATCCGGCTACGTCTATGTGTGGACCTGAGAAAAAGTGGTCAACTCCAAATATTAAATGTGCAGGTACCTAATATGTCTTGTAAAATGTTAATGAAAAGGTAATTTCAAATGTTGTTTTATTATCATTAGTGTAAAACAACAAATAAATGATTTTTTTTTTGGAATGGCGGCTAACTTTGGTTCACTGCTAAAGATAAAGACGCTGTTGCAATATCAGCTATAAGCAGGTGAAGTTTCAAAACAAAGTACAACTGGGTTTTTCTATGAAATCTCAGGAAATTTTGGTCGGACAGACAGATGGACATTGTGGTTATTACTATATTATTTAATATATATATATTTTTTTTAAATAATCTGATTTTTCAACATGTCGATTTCATTTTATTGGGGAAGACTCGTATACTTTTTCACGTGTTGGTATTAACGATTTTGATAATGATATTCCTCGCGAGTTTTGGAAGAATGAGGTGAAACCGGAGGACCTCTATGTTTTTATCAAATGCAGTAACTACGAGGGTGAAATTTACACGTTTTTCACAAACATAACAACTACATCTATAGTACTGTTCTCCCATACCACAAAATCACAAGGCTTTTAAAGGCTTGACTTATTAGCGCTCCTTTTTGTCATGGTATATGACAATAAAATGAAATTAAATGTCAAGTTATTTATTAGAACTAGTTTGCTGAAGCTTCCTTTTTCTGTTCCTAAATTTGAGCATTGCAACCGAAATTTTGGTAACATGATGTACGAAACATTATCTAATAGGTCTTTCTTAAGGATGCACTCCTCTGAGAAGTCAAAATTTTCTTGTATTAAACTTTTTTTCTCATATAGATTTTTGGAAATAGGAGTTCAAACCATAAAAGAAAATGGAAGAAAAACATGTCCGTGTGCTAGTTTTTGAGCTATTGTCACTCAAAGATACCTAGTTGACAAAATATTGTATTTTATGGGAATTTTGCCGTTTTGACTATATACAAAAGGGTATAAGCAACAATTTTCTAATGAGGTGTTTGATATGTATGGATGTTTGCAGAATTTATTTTCCAGTAGTCTTCTTTACAAATTTTACCCTTTATAGAAAAAGTTCTGGTATATAACTTTTGTTAATATTTTGCATATCAACAGGGAAAGGGTTGTTCTTTCTTAATCAGACAGAAAAATGACGGGGGTCTGTGTGCTTACTTTTTTTAGCAATAAAAGTGCTAAAATTACCATTAAATGTAAAAATAAAGTGACAAATTGTATCATTTTACACATTAAGGCTCAATATTTTAATTACCACGAACCCAGTAAAGATTTGCAGTAAAAACTAGTTTGATACAGCTAAAAATACTGGCACAGTGATGATTTAAATAAAAACAATTCCAGTAAGAAAAAAGTAAAACTGTGGCTCTACTCAAAGCGAAAAAAAGACACAATTTCAAAATGGCAGCCAAATGGGCCATGTCTTATAATCCCCGTATGAAAAAAATCTACTAAATATAGAAACGTAATTTTTTTGACAAAATTTGCAACTGACAACTTGCTACCGATATTGATAGATTGTATTTGAAAATATAATAAGTTCTTTGATTTATATCGAAACGAGTCTTCAACGGGACTAAAACCTCAGAAGAATACATCCTTAGCCAAACCTTTTGTATAGACTTATTCTTCATAGACAGATAATTGGATTTTTTTTCGATAGTGAACTGTGGAGAACCATTCGAGGTACCAAACACATCAAAGGAGGGGACCGGAACTACGGTAGGATCTGAAAGGAAATACACATGTAGAGCTGGGACAAGTTCGATATCTGGCATACAGTCAACCGTGTCACGGTGCCAAAACAACGGGGACTGGTCTAGTCCAAATATCGCATGCGAAGGTAGTTAACAAATGAGACTCGAATAAAAACTGACCTATGTAAACATTTCCATAGTTACAGATGAAAGAGAAAAAAAAAGTAAAGTTTGGACTTAAATCTGTACTTTTCTTTCGAGAAATCGGAGCCAGGCGTCGATCTATCACAACAAAACTTAAAGCGAGACCCGATGCGACTCAATCTCAATTTGAAATATATTTTTTGCGAAACAATTTAGTTTTAGTAGAATAAAAAATACACTGATGACCTGTAGTATAATACAATAAATGATAAGAATTTTTAGAAATTTTATAATTTAGTATATCAAATTAAATATAATTTGATATAATGTATAACATGGCGATGAATGTAGTATAATACATATAAATGATAAGAAATTTTGAGACGTTTGAAATTTGCCTAATATACTAGATTATCCACATATATCTTTCACGTACGGGTTATGATAACACATTCAGTGTAACATACCCCGTACGTGAAAGTATATGTGGATAATTACATATATAGTCCAAATTTCAAACTCTAAAATTCTTCATCTTTATATGTATTATACTACATTCGTCGCCATGTTATAACATTATATCAAATTAGATATAATTTGACTATAATAAATTATAAAATTCTAAAAATTCTTATCATTTATATGCATGTACAATTCATACAATGAAAATTTACAGTTAAGTTAAAAAATGAAAGTAAGACACTTTCAAATATTTTCAATATTTTGATTGAAAAATAAAAATATATATAAAGAAAGTGAAATTATTGATATGAATGTTGCTTGAAAAGAAATATATAAAGCATAATAAGTATAGTAGTAAAAACATAAGAGTTCCGAATAGATAATTAAAAACACAGTATTCAAAATATAACTTTTAAAATGATCCAACTAGATAGAGTCATATGAATGTTTATAAATGACCCGTCGCTGAAGTAAGTGATGCAAGGAAGTTATAGGCGCTGAAAACCGATGTACCAACCATCTTGAATCAACGGTGATTTCTGGCACAATTAAGGTAAAGAATTATTTTAAGATGAGGTTCCGTGTAAAAATTGTAGAATATAGTTAAACCAAGTTGTAATGAGTCCTCTCTGGAGATGAAATATAAAACACCTTTTCCCGGCGATTAGACTGGCATCAGGTACATTCCAAATCCGTAATCGACATCGTATACACACCACACAAACCTACGAAACTACACGAAGTATGTTGATAATCATATTGGCGCCGTGCATGAAGAACCGGGTTAGGACATTTCGGAAGTTAATACCACGATTTGATCACCGTTAACAGGTATGTAGATTTTACATTTCATTGATTCATTTTGAGAACATTGTGCTTTTAGGTGCTCCACCTAGGTATTCTATTTTTGTTCATTTCACATTTCGCTACCACTCTTATAAACACTACACACATATTGAAATGTCAACTGAGCAAAACACAGAGCCCCACAAACACACTCCCAGTACAACATACGCTATTGAACTTTTAACGCCAACGCCACAAGTGTCACAATTTAATTCATAATCAGTTCTCAGAGGCAAAACTTTTAGAAATACGACTTAAGTAATTAATCTTGGGCAGACGAATTCTTGTGTGCAGGAAAACTTTCAATGGGGATCGCTCGCACATGTTAGCAATGGATGCGGGACATTGATAAACAGCACACATTAACTGGCAATCACAAATAAAAACCACATTCTTGCACTCCAATCTTCCAAGGTCCTGTCTGTGAATTCTATACACGCTATACTCAAAGGCATTGAACAGTCCTGATGCGGCTGACCTAAACACCAACTTACTCGTTGTTTGCGACATTCAGGAGCATCACATGCATTTTGCTCTATAAGCAAATCACGCAAGGCCCATGAACCGGTTTCCAACATATTGCCGCAACGCATTTTATCTTTAGCGGAGAAGGTGTATACGAGGGTCATAAATCTGGGTTCACCGATAGTTGCCACAACAGTGGTGGTCAGATTTTTCTGAAGATGGTTATAGAATTCCGTGATATTCGTTTAAAAAGTAACTGCGGGGCGAATACACAAATTTTGATAGGGATAGTCAATTGTGCAATGCGTGAAATGAATATTCGCCATTGCAATCCAATATCCGTTGTCAAAGATCGTCACATCACCACAAAACACCATCAACAACTTTCACACACACCACACCATTTACCACAATAACTCAGTCCAATTAGGGAAGAGGAACCAATGGAAATTGGCACCGCGCAAGATTAAAATCAGTGAAATGCATGTACCTTGACACAATGAACACAGGCAGGCACTACAAGAAATCGACCACACAATATGAATCACAAACACCATCAACCACCATCTCAATACAATGACGGTAATAACAAACACGTCATTACCCAAACAACCACACAGATTCTTATCCACATCATAATTGAACACATTCCAATCGTAATCGACATCATGATACACACACCAGACATACAGCTTCGTGCGTTATTACTAATCAGGGAGGACCAAGCATGCATACAGTCCGCCTCACACTCAATCTCAGTATCATCCACCTAGGGGTCACGTCCAGAACTACAGAATTACGACCTGATCCATAGTATCATAACATCACACACTCACCACAATGGTAGATCACGCCAGCACAAAAGATCTTACCCCAGGGAAACTAATTAAGCTCGATTCGAGAGGTGATATCGGTCACAATCAAATCGGCTATCTTGACACAATTAATACTGTAGGCAGTACTCCGAATTCATGTCAGATCAAAATGCAAAAAGAGCCAATATAGAAGAGTCTTTTAAGATACGGTGCTGATTTGAGCTCGTTCATTACAGAGTTATTGAACAATTTACATTTACACATTCACATTCAAAAAGTTCTGTTTTACTGACATCTGACAATGGTAACAAGCTTGATGGTCTCGGGGAAAATCCTAATTTCCACAATTCGTGGAGTAAATTTTCACACACTTTTGTGATATCAAAGACATGTCAGAAACTTTATCTTAGCAGAGATTGGTTTGTAAAAGAAGGGTTTAGTCGCTTATTTAAAACATGCTTTAAAAGTTCGAAACATCTTAGTACCAATCATGGTTGATGATTATTTTGTATCGTCATGTCCGCTTCCACAAAAGTTGTGTTACCACAATCAATCGTAGCACAGTGGTACGGTAAACTTACCTCACTACAACAACTACATGGTTCTCAACTATTTCCACATAGAACACCAATCATTCTACATCAGCACCTACTGAACCCAGACATACAAGTACTTGAAACAATTTGGTACCATTTCCTGAGATTACTCAGCTAAACTTCCTCTCACGCATTTGTAAATCCTTCACAAGAAACAATCATATTACACAGGGGAATGTTCCATTGCGAAAGTGACAGGGAAACACATGAAAATGAGATATATCTGTTATATCAGACAGCTAGTTCCAAAAGAACCTAACAAGAAAAAACAACTCATATTTCACTTGAACATTCTTGACCCACAAGTTTCTCATAAGAATTTGATGACAAACTAGTTGAAGACATATAAGACATTTTTGCTGAAAGGACACGATCTCACACGCACGACTTAGTTAAATTCTATTGACACAGGTAACAATTCACCATTAACTACGATCATATCGTACACCATTACAACAAAAAGAGAAAACTATCAGACGCTATGACGAATGTTAGAAGCAATATCTATCTCACGTTCTAGTCTCTTGATTTTCATGTGTCTTAGTTCAAAAGAAAGATGGTAGCTTAAGATTTTGTTATAAGATTACAGGAGCTTACCGCTATCACGAACCAAATATCATTCCAACTTACCTGTTATTGATGATATTTTAGCAAGAGCTTGGGAAAAAGTATGTATTTTACATCACTTGACCTTAAAATGGTACTGCAATTACCTTAAAGCCAGAAGCAAAGAGAAAACCCGCTTTCACCTGTCATAGAGGTCTTATATGGAGTTTCCAACGTATGTCCATTGTCTCCATGATTGCCCCACAGGTAATTTCGTCAGCTTATCGCTCAAGCCTGTTAAACGGTTACAAGCATTCGCTGTTGCATACCTTGACGACATCTTAATCTTTCTCTAGTAGAAGCAGAGCAATATTAGTCACATATTCAGAAATTTTTTCAGCTTCGCACAGTAACCTCGGTTAAATTAAAAAAAAAGTTCCTCTTTAAAAGGAAACCAATTCATTTGGATTTCAAATTCAATCGTCAAGGAGTAAAACCCGATCCACAAGAAGGTTGATGCATAAAATCAATGAAAATCCAACCAGATGTGAAACAGTGTCGGTCATTATAATCACTTTGTTTTTATAGTTACTATCGAGGCTTTATTCCCCAATTGTCAGCAATTCGCTCCTCATGTATCAACCTCTAAAAAGTATGCAAAGTTCCTTTGGAACATCAGAATGCCAAAACAGCATTTACCTTTTATTAAAAAGAAAGTTTGTCAGTTTTTCCTCTACTCAGTTTCTGATGTATCAAAACCATATACACATTATTACACAGATGCTTCTATGCATTGGTATAGGTGCTGCTTCTTACACAACCTTGCGTCCTGGAGAAGAAATAAATACCAGGAGAACAAATAAAAACTATCTAACTTTTATCACACAAACTTAACAAAACCATCAAAAGCATAGTGGCTCAACAGTTGAAAAAAGAAGCCTATGCTATCACTATGCCCTGAAAATCCATCGCATATACTTGCCATGGTAGCAATACACGCTACCCCTCACGCTTTATGAACTCTGACGTCAAGGAATTCGCAAAGCTGCAATTCATGGCCTTGTCGATCATGTCGGTACAATGCAAACTTGAATACATCAAAGCGGTAAGAATAATTATTGCTGACATGCTATCTAGGCACTTCCTGGCACAGATAACAATTTCAGTGATGACAATAATGACATGACGGAACACGTGGTTGATATCTTGACAACACATTTCAGGTCAATGCTCTAATCAATGCTTTCAACCTAAAAAGTTTTCAGATTTCAGAATGCACTGAGGATGATTCCAGACATTGACAGTCACACGTCAAAAACTATACATGACACAGGAACAATCTAAAATATATTACATTCATCATACAAAACAAAAAATACAAGAAGGAAAGGAGACAAACAAACACGTCATTATAGTATTATGGTTGATGAAATCAGTTATATTACACTAACAAACCAGACTCAGAAGCAGAATCAGACCTTTACATACCAGAACATTTGACACAAAAGCTGTATTAAAACAATACCATGGATAGTACAGGACTCAAGGTATAGACAGAATTTACGCAATTCAAAAGAAAAATCTATTGGGCAAATATATTCAACACTTAGACATAATCAAATTTTGTTTCCATGTCGACAGACAGACCACATTTTACCACCGCAAGTTCCACAAGCAAGAAACAGATTACACCAGCATTTCCCTTTAGCAAAATGCAGATGGAGTATCTCGGGCCCATGCACACAAAATCACGAGTAACAAAAAAATACATATTTTAAGCTTTGTTTTGTTGTCTCACAGGATGGGTAGCAAGCTTCCTCTCCTACAAAAGAGCTGTCAATGTTGCACACATTATTATGACCAGAAAGTTTTTCACGTTTTGGTTGCCTCTTCAATTGTCTCTGACAATGGAAAAGAATTTTGTCAACAAAATTATACATGACGTCTTGAGCTATTTCATAATTAACACATCACGACCAGTTTTTACAATCCAACAGGTAATTCCATGGTTGGAAAAAGCAACAGACATTGAATGGCATTTTGTCAAACTTTTGCTTGAAACTTCAAATGACTGGGATGAAACTACCCCAATGATACCAGCATTGAGATTTCATGTCAATGAAACTTCCAAATTCATCCTGTTCTATGTTATATCACAGGGACGACTCAGTATTACCTATTGACACACTCTTGAAACCTCGTAGACGAATACCTAGGCAAAATTTCCACAACACGTACATTCAGATCAAAGTCCCATGACAGAGTGTTAAAAAATCAAAAGCAGCTAAACCAAACGCACAGAACAGCTAACAACCATGTTACACGAGGGACACCATTTAGTAATGACGCAGTCTACTTGCGTAATCACCAACGCAACACCAAACCTTAACCAAAATGGACACACACTATCGCATTATAGAACAAACCATCTCATCCACATTTATCATTAAAAAACGTTAGAGGTTCCACACACAAAACGCATGCTCGCACTGCAACAGCCAAACTTGAATGGGACATTCCATACCAACAGTACAGACAGCCTTCTCGAAAAGCACACTACGCTTGCCCGCCCTCCAGCGATGCGGAAGCGACAGTGACACAGTGATGACATTCCCACCACCATCAACCCGTCCCCGCACCAAAACAGCAAGTCGAAAAAACAACCCACAAATTGTAAATCGCACATAAACACAACGCGACAACTTCCTCATGATGATGAAACCTGTCCACACACTGGAACTCGCAGTCACAGAAATAAAAAGCCACAGCACAACACAAACATCACTTCCATTGTTGTAGCCAGAAACAAGGTTTAGTTCACAACCTCCACACAAACAGAGTACAAATACAGCACAAGACGATACAGATAGGGACCATATACAATTTCATACAAAGCGGTGATACAACATATGTCTAAAGACACACGAAACAGTTGGTCAATTTACTACCTTGGATCAGGCGTAATTCATTTTTTTCTGGAAAATGCAATAATTCACATTCAAAACATAAAACTTCAACTCAACATGCTCTCATTAATCCCTTTCACCAAGCACTATTACACCTCTCAACTTCGACAAACACTGTTAGATATTCAAAACAGACACCACGCACATTAGAGCTTCCATCCAATCCAATTATGATATTTGGCAATACAATCAATATTTAACTTGTTCTACCATTAATTGACTCTGAACAAATTATAATTGTTATACCCATACCTTTAATGGATGCAGTGAAATAAGTTTCGCGTATATCAAGTTTTTAATATTCCAGTAGCTATGCCTTACCTTCCAATTCAAAATCTTCAAATCAAAAGATTGTGGAGCTTGTAAATTAGTTGCTAAATACCAATTAGAAACGTCTTCAATGCTGTGAACCCAGAAGTTTTCTAAATATATGTTTTAAATGAACCATGATACTCGTATATGTTCTCATCCTTTTTATAAACATATCAGCTTACTTCCGCAGTATATCCAATTAATCTAAGTACTCATTGTATAGTTCCTTATTTACAAACAGTAAGTTGACATTAACAAATATTGTGTCACAATTGTTGTGCCAGACTCAAAAACTTCCGTTAGGTTATTCCACATACAAAATGGTTCTTGGGCCATTACAACCAACATAGAAATGAGATTTTCCATTGTGTGCCAGAAACCTGATGAAACTTAACAAATACTTGTAAAACCTCCATACAAATTATAAATGTGCTTATTCATGCTCCGCATCCAGCGATCATATCATTTTGGCAGCCTCTTTTCAAAAGTCTATGGAACTCGTGCACTAAATATTACCTTTTCCTACACACAAACATCTAAATATTTTCTATGAGTTCTTTATGGATACCTTTTCATCAAAAATTCCCTAACTATTCAAGCTTGTAACAATACCTACTCACTTAAAACATATGGACAAACTATCGATGGCATCGTTAATTCTGAACTTTCATCTATAGAACCTATGATAATAATTTTTCACGATACAACAATACATTATTCCATAAGTTTCAGTCATAGGTGCCATTTGTTTATTTATAGTGTCGATATTATTGTATTGCAAATGTTCACATAAAGGTAAAAAGAATGTTGAATCTACTAAAATGTAACATATGGTGTTCAAAAGAAGGAAGTAACAGTAACAGTCCACCCGAGTGATCATCTTCATCACATACTACGGGAGTTCTCATACCACCACGTTATGACTACCAAACTGAAATACAGCTATATACCAACGCCTGTCAATCTATAATGCCGCCGCCAGTGGTAGAAGTGGATCAGTAGCCCATCATAATTCTGACTTTTTTGTCTTCGTTTAAATTTGACTTGTTTTGTGTATGCCGTTTCATTCTATCATTGGAGTTCCTGTTAATATATATATTCCAAAAAAGAAACTTAACATTTATTATTTCAACATACGTATATTTTCTGGATAGTCCCCTGAAGTGATTAAACACCAGGTGAAAATTGTTTTACAGGACTATGGCCAGGCTATGTCAGAGTCAGAGATAGTGACGTGTTATTTCACGCAAATTTTCAATTATATCTCTGTGCTTGAAGACATAACATTTAAAGAAAAACACCTACAATATTCAACGGATAGGGAGGAGCCGATGCAGTCTAATGCCGGAATGTTTGTCTAAAGTCTCCCTATTACAAAGAAGTCAACACTACACTTTCCACGTCAACACAATTATCATCAACGGATTTGGAAATACCCGAAGCAGTCTAATGCCGGGAAAATTGTATGAATCTCCTTCTCCGAGGAGTCAACACAACACCTTCCACGTCAACATATCTCTTCGAAGTGCTCAACGGATTTGAAATACTTGATGCAGTCTAATGCCAGGGAAAACGTGTTTTTATATTTCATCTCCAGAGACTCCAGAAGGACTCATTACACTTGGTTTAACTTATATTCTACAATTTTTACACGGAACTCTCATCTTACAATAATTCTTAGCCTTATTGTGCAAGAAATCACCGTTGGATTCAAGATGGTTGTACATCGTTTTCAGCACTCATTAACTTCATCACGCGACGGCGTATTTATAAACATTTCTATATCTACGTTGGAACATTTTTAAAGTTATATTTTGAATACTGTGTTTTTAATAATCTATTCGGAACTCTATGTTTTACATACTATACTTATTATGCTTTATATATATTCTTTTCAAGCAACATTCATATCAATAATTTCACTTTCTTTTATTATATTTTTTAATTTTCAATCAAAAAAATTGAAAATATTTATACTTGAAATTTCTTATACTTTCATTTTTAACTTAACTGTAAATTTTCATTGTATGAATGTACATGCATATAAATGATAAGAATTTTAGAAATTTTATAATTTATTATATCAAATTATATCTAATTTGATATAATGTATAACATGGCGACGAATGTAGTATAATACATATAAATGATAAGAATTTTAGAGTTTGAAATTTGGACTAATATATAATTATCCACATATATCTTTCACGTACGGGGTATGTTACACTGTGTAGGTCAAGCACATGTGTTTCATATTTACAATAGTATATGTACGTGAATGTAAAGTCTAGTGGAAACCAACTTCTGTTAGGGTCATTGTATAACTACTAATTACCTAGCCATGTTATTAATTATGATACATGGTAAGTTCTAATGGTTAACCATGTTTCCCTATGTAATACAGCAACTACGTTGGGTCATCTGGTCCAGGTATTGGCTTTCATACCCAAATATTGACATATGTTATCCTGATGTACTGCTTTATTAACTCGCCAATAATCTCTGTACAGAGTCGATTCCTAAGACTCCAATAAACGTATCGTACCATTCACTGAATCTGCGTTGGAGTTCTACATCTACATTTCCTCAACATACATTTACACGAGATTATAAAACATCATAGACCAAAACACATTATCATGGTTCCGCTTACTTCCTGTTAACAAACTTGACTCTGTAAAACTGTTTGACTCTTAAACACTCAACAAAATTGATATTTTTTGTAGCGATTCCAACATCGGATGCAACTGCTGTCACCACTGAACTCTACATCACCTTATCGAACCCTAACCTAGGTACAACAACAGTCACTCCAAGGGACACGACCACATCTACGTTATCGACCCCGTCAGCGACCCCTGACCCCGGTATAACATTCCATCTCAGGGATACAACCAGTGGTGTTATAACTCAGGCCTTATCTATAATAACATCGGCCCCGTCATCAAAACCTGGGCCCGATACAAAGAGAGTCATCCCGACCGACACGACGAGTGCTTCTATCGTTATACCAGGTAGGAGATATTGTTTAAATTGAAAATGTAAACCATACAGTACTAGTCTAACCTGTCTAAACCGGGTGACACCAGGCGGGCCTGCATATTGAATTTAATTTTGTCCAGTATACGCATATTTGCAATACTTAAGGAGGTCAAATGCCTTATAATTACACCGAAATAGATAGGAATACGGATAGACAAAGGCCGGTTTGGACAATTTTTACAGTATGATTAAGAAAATTTATATAAATTGAATATACAGTATAATCCGAAATTCTCGAAAAAAACCTATACCTGGAACACAAATATAGCCCCTTTTCACTTTCCCGTATTATTCGAGTTGACTATATTTTACAGTACTTGGAACGTGTAATATATAAATCAATCAGCCATCAATACAATAGATTCATACTTTAAAAATATATATCTAAAATAATAAAGAAGATGCGTATACTTGTGCTTGGTATTTAACTAATCCATATCATAAAAAAATCTTAACAAAATTATTTCGACGTTAAGGATTTCCAAATTAAGTAGATAACGATAAAATGGTTGATATGTAGAAAATATATAAAAGTATTAAAATTAAAATTATTGTTACCTTTGCATTGTTTGATTAGTAATCGGATTAGTATTTTATTTGGTAAGAAAACGAAATATAATTAGACACTTCGTCTCTCCTCAGCACCAACTTGAACAAAACCATGCAGCTGTCGAATTGTTTCCTGGGGAAATACAACAAAACTCGCTGCTTTGAGCTCGAAAAAACTAAAGACAATGATAACGAAACTCAAAAGTGAACTTACTGTGAACAAGTCTGGACTGTCGACATACAGAGCTACAAAGACGTCCGCTTCGGACGACAGAAGTTCTGCTGCTGGGATAGGCGCAGTTGGTATCCTCGTCATCATTTTCGCGGTGTTACTTGTTGTAGTGGTGGATGTGACGTCATTTATGACGTCACGAAGAACGCAGCCATTTCACATTTTGTAACCAGAGATCGCAAAAGTCGAGCAGAGTAATATGTTGCAGACATACACGACTGATGTTATGATGAAATATACATCGTCGACCAACGGCAATTATAACAGTAATTGAAGATATTGTAATTTTGTTTATTTAACTATAAAACTAACAAATAGAAAGAAAACAATAATCTAAAACAAAAGAACGTGCCTATGTGCCTACGCAAACATGGACTTGAAAAAAAATGGTAGTATTCATTGTCGTTACAACTTTTAGTGTCGGTTAACCATGGTGTTGCTTTGTTTCGCTATCGTTTTTAATGTTTATTTCGCGCTTGGTTCATCAAATATTAGACATTATGGAAACTAGCATATTATGATCATAAAGTTATCCAGTTATGTATTTTTTCTAATTAGGTTCTCATCGATCAAGCAATTGTGTCAAAGCATAACAAATTGAAAGTTTATACTGAAAACGTGGTAAAAATATGATAAATGAATCCAAATTTGAACAACAACGGTTTTAATGATTTTAACAACTTATTACCTTCGTATTTCTTAGTATAAACCACTATTCAAACGCTAGTGAATCTATGCTTGAGTCAACGCACTTGTAATATTGTAAATCATTGTTAAGATTATCTACAACATTTTGATCATGAAAGGCAAGACATTGTATCTTTTTTATCATTATTAATGTCTTTTTCGAATGTTATTTCACAACCAACTTATGTCGCTTAAGCCCTGGTTATGAAAATATATAAGTTTTCCATATACATAAGATATTTCTATTAAGCAACTGTGGTCATCGTTCAACATATATTTGCTGATTTTATGTAAATGTATTAAAGTTGCAAAATGTGATTGTTTTGTCATTATCGTAATATTATTGAAGCCTAACGAGATACTTGAGTAAGAAGGGTATATTATATCATTCGGTATTTATCCTGTTTATGGAAGTCGTTAGTATGCAATTACACAATCGACATGTCAATTTTACAATCATGATCTTAGAACAGTCGATTATTTTCATTGACACTACTGTGGTGTATTTGATATATACAAAATACATGGTACTGTCATCAACATTGTGCGTACTTTAATTCGTTAAAATTTAAATTGTGTCATATAAATAATACCCCAGAAAGTTTAACATTTGAATATGATTGACTAGTTAACACGTTTTTGGGTGAGAGAAACTCCCTGAATGTATTCATATCCTTTATATAATAATAATAACTATACAGTATCATAATTAAGACTAAAATAATATTGCATTGGTATAGTCTTTCATATTCCAATTTTGCATATTACAGAGTTAGCTCCCTTGCGGGTAGGTATCGATTGTTACGTCATTATTGTATGAGCGCAAATCCAAATGAAATCACGTCGTTTACTCTGTGTAAATTAAATTGTGAAAAAAGAGAATTTTAATCTTTTTGAATCATAATATGACTGAAAGAAACCTTAAAGAGCGCAGCCAGATATTTGAGTAGGTCAACCTTTAATTATGCCATGTTAAAAAGTGCAATTTATGGAAATAACGGAGCCGAATTTTCTGTTTATCTTTTATTTATACATTCACACTCTCTCCTTGTCCCCAAACCCCCATTACAGAATGAGGAAATTTTATGTCCGTAACAGATATTGAGTTTTCGGTCAGCTGATTATATTGGAAGGTGGTCTAAATCACCTAAACGCTTTCAAATAAAGAACGATAGCATTGAGCTTCTGTCGGATGAAAATTACGTTTGTTAGGTCATAAGAGCGTTTGATCCGCTTGAAGATGTAATGAGCTTACTTCAAAGCATCATATCCTTGGTGATTACCCATGATTCTCCTTCTCATATGTATAACAAATGGCGGCCACAAACTGAAGCTGTCAATATGTAGGATTGGATTTTGAAGATTGGGTTTTTTCTTATATGTTCTTGTATGTGTTACCTTTGAAGTGCTTATGGAATACATATTCTTGTTCATGTCTTATACAAGAAGAGGTGTATTGTTATTTCTTTTTTTAAAAACAAATATAATTGCAAGTGAGAATTTGGATGGTTTACATCTTCAAACACGAAATGTGTCATAAAAGAGGATGATTTTATATAATTGACTTTTATTACTTACTTCAAATTGAGTTTTTTACGAACACCTTTGAGCTCATCATCCATTAATTTCAATACATTGCAGCCTTGGGACAAGAGACAGCAATATTTTGTGATCAACTAGAAAAGCCTTTTTAAAGTCGAGGAAAACCAACATCGGTGATGTGACCTTTATTCAGTTCATATAGCGATGTGTCCGTTATTTTAGTTAAGGCAGTTTGACAGGAATGGCCCGGGAGAAAGCCTGATTGTGTCACATGAAGAATGTCGTTAGTATGGAGATAGCTCTACATTTGCTTTGCAACATGCAGTTCAAAAACGTTTGACAATGTTGGCAGAATTGAGATAGTCATATAATTACAGGGGTCACTATTTGGGCCTTGTTTATAAATAAAAGTAACTTTTGCAAATGTGCGTGTGTCATGTGATTTGTTTCCTAGGTTTAGCGTCGTATTAACAGCCAGGGTCTTTTTAAGACTGTCTTCCATGTGTGCAATATGTTGTGGTGTATGAATGTGTGTGAGGTTGCGGTATATTTCTACTGTGTCTCTTTGTAATAGCGGAATATTTTGCCGTTTTTATAAGCACACTTGTGTAAGTAAATGAAAAAAAAACACCACTGATTCCCCCTTAATTTTAGATTAAAAAACATACAAAGCTGCTTTTTTTCTTATATGGAAACGAAACCTTTCTGTACGAGTTATCTACCTCCCGAAAACGTGCTGCATACGTTTGATGATATACATGTATGTAAATGAGCTGTTACAACTGGCATCCAACATATCTCTGTTATATATAAGAAATATTATACGGCGGGGTGGGAGGGTGATATATCATGTACAAGCAAAGGTCACCCAATCCAACTGAGTAAAGTAGTAGAACGCTAATCAGGTAGAGATACAATTAAATTAACTCCAACTTGTCACTGTCAAGTACTGGTACGCTAATCTCTGTAAAAATGCTCTAGTTATGTTTGAAGAAGCATACCTGATATTTTATCATACTTATAGTTTTTTTACAGAGTTTACATTTTGTTTACATCTTACGGACAAACCAAGAAGAGCTTTTCATTATTATTACGTGTTTCTAAGGCGTTGTTTATGTCGACTTATTTATAGTTTCTACAAAATGCAACATGATATTATCACAATTCATTATTAGTTTATATGTTATGCCGACACCTAAATTGTGTAAATAATTGAAAAAAACCATCAGTGATTCCCCCTTAATTTTACATTTAAAAACTAAAAAACACACACAAACAAAATATGAAAACGAAACCTTTCTGTACGAGTTACCTCCCTCCCGAAAACGTACGGCAAACGTTTGATGATATACATGTATGTACATGAGCTGTTACCAATGGCATCTAATATTTCTTTTTATATAAGAGAAATTATACGGCAGGGTGGCATATCAGGTACAAGCAAAGGTCACTCAATCCAACAGAGTAAATTATTGGAACGCTAATCAGGTAGAAATACATTTCACTTAACTCCAACTTGTCACTGTAAAGTACTGGTACGCTAATCTATGTAAAAATGCTCTAGTTATGTTTGAAGAAGCATACCTGAAATTTTATCATACTTATAGTTTTTTTACAGAGTTTACATTTTGTTTACATCTTACTGACATACCAAGAAGAGCTTTTCATTATTATTACGTGTTTTAAGGCGTTGTTTATGTCGACTTAGTTATAGTTTCTACAAAAAGCAACATGATATTATCACAATTCATTATTAGTTTACATGTTATGTCGACAGCTACATTGTGTAAATAATTGCAAAAAAAACATCAGTAATTACCCCTTAATTTTACATTAAAAAACTTTAAAAAAACACACAAACACAATTGTTTTTTTCTTATATGTAAAAGAATCCTTCCTGTACGAGTTACCTCCCTCCCGAAACGTACGGCATACGTTTGATGATATACATGTATGTAAATGAGCTGTTACCACTGGCATCCAACATGTTTTTTTTTATATAAAAGAGAAATTATACGGCAGGGTGGGAGGGTGTCATATCATGTACAAGCAAAGGTCACCCAATCCAACTGAGTAAAGTAGTAGAACGCTAATCAGGTAGAAATACAATTCACTTAGTTCCAACTTGTCACTGTAAGGTACTGGTAAACTAATCTACCAGAAAGGGCTTTTCATTATTAATATGTGTTTTTAATCTACAAAAAGCAACCTGATATTATCACAATTCATTATTAGTTTACATGTTATGCCGACACCTAAATTGTGTAAATAATTGCAAAAAAAACATCAGTGATTCCCCCTTAATTATACATTTAAAAACTAAAAAAACACACACAAACAAAATATGAAAACGAAACCTTCCTGTACGAGTTACCTCCCTCCCGAAAACGTACGGCAAACGTTTGATGATATACATGTATGTACATGAGCTGTTACCAATGGCATCTAATCTTTCTTTTTATATAAGAGAAATTATACGGCAGGGTGGCATATCAGGTACAAGCAAAGGTCACTCAATCCAACAGAGTAAATTACTGACACGCTAATCAGGTAGAAATACATTTCACTTAACTACAACCTGATATTATCACAATTCATTATTAGTTTACATGTTATGTCGACAGCTAAATTGTGTAAATAATTGAAAAAAAACATCAGTGATTCCCCCTTAATTTTACATTTAAAAACTAAAAAAACACACACAAACAAAATATGAAAACGAAACCTTCCTGTACGAGTTACCTCCCTCCCGAAAACGTACGGCAAACGTTTTATGATATACATGTATGTACATGAGCTGTTACCAATGGCATCTAATCTCTCTTTTTAGATAAGAGAAATTATACGGCAGGGTGGCATATCAGGTACAAGCAAAGGTCACTCAATCCCACAGAGTAAATTACTGACACGCTAATCAGGTAGAAATACATTTCACTTAACTCTAACTTGTCACTGTCAAGTATTGGTACGCTAATCTCTGTAAAAATGCTCTAGTTATGTTTGAAGAAGCATACCTGACATTTTATCATACTTATAGTTTTTTTTACAGAGTTTACATTTTGTTTACATCTTACTGACAAACCAAGAAGAGCTTTTTATTATTATTACGTGTTTTTAAGGCGTTGTTTATGTCGACTTAATTATAGTTTCTACAAAAAGCAACCTGATACTATCACAATTCATTATTAGTTTACATGTTATGTCGACAGCTAAATTGTGTAAATAATTGCAAAAAAATCATCAGTGATTACCCCTTAATTTTACATTAAAAACTTTAAAAAACACACAAACACAATTGTTTTTCCTTATATGTAAAAGAATCCTTCCTGTACGAGTTACCTCCCTCCCGAAACGTACGACATACGTTTGATGATATACATGTACGTAAATGAGCAGTTACCACTGGCATCCAACATGGTTTTTTTTATAAAAAAGAGAAATTATACGGCAGGGTGGGAGGGTGTCATATCAGGTATAAGCAAAGGTCATCCAATCCAACTGAGTAAAGTAGTAGAACGCTAATCAGGTAAAAATACAATTCACTTAGTTCCAACTTGTCACTGTAAGGTACTGGTAAACTAATCTACCAAAAAGGGCTTTTCATTATTAATATGTGTTTTTAATCTACAAAAAAGCAACCTGGTATTATCACAATTCATTATTAGTTTACATATTATGTCGACACCTAAATTGTGTAAATAATTGCAAAAAAATCAGTGATACCCCCTTAATTTTACATTTTAAAACTAAAAAAACACAAACAAACAAAATATGAAAACGAAACCTTTCTGTACGAGTTACCTCCCTCCCGGAAACGTATTGCAAACGTTTGATGATATACATGTATGTACATGAGCTGTTACCACTGGCATCTAATATTTCTTTTTATATAAGAGAAAGGGTGGCAGATAAGGTACAAGCAAAGGTCACTCAATCCAACAGAGTAACTTATTATATTACTTATATATATTTCTCTCCAGCTATATTCTGACTAATCTTTGCTTCTGTAATGATTACATTGTTTCAATTTCAATGGAGTGAAAGTGTGTGCATGTGAATATACTTACAAAGAATTAACATGCAATATGTGTGTATTTTGTTTTGAATGTTTAAATGTATGTTACATATTCTTATGTATAAATTGATTATTGAATAAAATTATTTTTTTGGAAAAAAAATCCAACAAAGTAAAGTACCTGATATTATCACAATTCATTATTAGTTTACATCTTATTTCGACAGCTAAATTATGTAAATAATTGCAATTTAGAAATATATTCTTATGAAAATGTTTGAAATTGATTGAAATGTTGTACTTATCTTTGTATATCCGTTTTATCGATGGGTTTATTTCATCTACTGTTATAATTTAGTCGGTTCACCGTGGCAACACACCAGAAGTTGCAAGAACTCATCTCTTTCCCACCAAATCATTGACTGTGCCACCAAATGATATTTATTTTATTTTCATGGTTATTTTTTATCCATTTTCTTGTTTATAAAGGGAATGACTATATAAATGTAAATATAAGCATTGGTTGTAATATTTCTGACATGCATTTGTGTGTAACATACATTGGTTTTTCTAGCATGTCTATCAAGGTGCGCTAAAAAGCACCATTGGCTTTGCTAGAATATCCAATGTATTTTACATACCAATGCATGTCAAAATATGACAACCTATGTGTAAGTGAATTTAAATCCCGGTTATAGAACAACATAGAAACAATACATTTTATTCCCGGATACAATAGGAAGACACCAAACTAAATATATCAACATTACTAATGAGAAGTTAACACAAACGGACAATCCTTTTAATTAAATCCTATATTAAACTTAGCTTGTACTTTACTTTTTTAGTTTAAACATATTCTATTGTCTAAACAAAAGACAAAGGGATAAGGCGAAAGTTATTACAACTTATAAATGCCTTCTCCTAACATACAATGACGAGACAAGAGACGTAGACAATATTATTTTTATTAATTACAAAATTTACTTCTTTTATAAAATCAAAACTTTTACTTTTATAGAGTAGCATTCCGATAATGCGCCGTCCTTGGGGCGTAGATCGGAAATGAAGGTGAACTTCTTCGCATGTATATTCTTTGTCACTGATTTTGTTACCTGTTGTACTAGACAGCCTGTGATATAGAGGATGACTATCGAGACATCCAAAGTTAAAACTAATAAGCCAATTGATAATCACTCAAAACCTTAACTTATTAGTACAGATATGATAATCAAGAAATTAAAAACGAATTAAGTCAATGTACAAATATTTTGATTCACATCATATTTTTAAAATTTTAAAATAATTACTTTTGAAGGAAAACAACTACTATAACACAGGAATGCCAATGATAGGTTATGTTGGATCATATTATATGACATCTGGCCATTATGTTATAAAATATGCATGGATTTTTTAATCTACAAATAATTAATTTTTCTTTGTTTTCATACCAAATCTGGCTTTTTGATTGGCCAATATATTTTTTTTGCATACCACTATGAAAATAAAATCCGAGAATGGCGCGAAACACCGACGTTATCTTGATGTCACAATAGAGACATTGACGTTGCGTATTGATTCGGAAAAAAGAATCCCTTGAAAAACCACTGTAATGTTACATTTAAACAAACTTTATTTTATCAAATAGAGTATAAAATTAATTATAAGTATTGATGTCACTATTTTTTAATTTTATCGGGTTATGAAAAAAGTTGTTTGCAAACTTTTGTGAGAATCCGCTACGCGGATTCACACAGTTTACAAACAATTATTTTTTCATACCCCGATAAAATTAAAAAATAGTGACATCGATGCTTAACTGAAAAAAAACCCATGTTCCCCGAATATCTTACAGGTTTTGTATATTCTCCGAATTGTAAACACATATGAATCCAGTTTTTGCAATCAACCACTGATTGGTGTGTGTCTTATCTGCATGGTAAAGAGTAACTTTGAGTAACACTGTAAATATTAACGATGTGTATGTATTATTTAACATGAATTATACGACCACCATTTAGGTCTATATATATAAGTCACGGTTCTTACGATGTGTGTCATTTGTCTCCAGCAGTACTCATTCAAACGTACTGAACTTACAATTCTGCGTTTGAGTTTTACATCAACATATCTACACATCACAACCAATCTACGACCTAGGCGATGCCAAAAAAATCATCCATTACATTTCTAGTAAAAGTACAATTACTGGTATATATCTTTGTATTTAGTAAACAATGTTTTACAGACAACACAGTTACGACAGTCAGGTTGTACAAACGTTAGATTGGTAATTTATAATTATTGATACTTCACTTTGGTATTTTCTGCGTACATCTCCCGAAAAGTCGCCAAAACGTGGTACATATGAAAAAAGAGCGGAATGGTGTGTTTTGTTAATAGTATTAATAACGGTCTCTGTGACTCAGCTGACGGAGCATGCTTCCTAAATTCAGTCATTTTTTTTTTAAATCGGAGACCTGCGTTCGATTTCTGATCCGTTCACCGACATAAACCATGTGCATTTTCCCCCTGTTCTTCTAACATACAGTAGTTTTCATAAAGAACATATGAATGAATAGAATAGTTGGTATTTAAAAAAGTAGAACCTGTGTCATTAAGGTGAACATTGTAAATCATCGAATGAACCAGCCACTATACTGTTGGTCAAATTTACATGTTGATAGTCACATAACACATCGTTCTACATGCGGGACTCCATTCGTTGTTTCATTCCTCTTGCCCTACATGAAGTAGAGTGGACCCTGTGCTTTGAAGGTAGGAATGACGTCACATCCGCTATGACGATCATCAGAACTACAATGACAATAATGGCGATACCGATCGTCCCGATGCCTGCAGCAGAACTCCTGTCGTCGGAGGCAGATATCTTCTTAGCTTTGTACGTCGACAATGCTGTCTTGTTAACGCTCAGTTGGGACTTCAGTTGCTTTATCTTTTTGTTTAGTTCAGCGAGTTTTGTTGGACTTAAATCTTCAAGGCTTGTTATATTTCCCCACAGGACAGATTTACACGGGCATGAGCTCAGACATTCTGCAAATAGGAAGAGGAAATGATATGTGTAGTGATCTTATGATGGTAGGTTATAAAACAAATTTATGTTTATGCAATTTAATCTTTTTCTGTTAAAAAGACACTCGCCTTTCACCTGTTTAGCCGGGGTTCATTCCCAGGCACAGACATGGACATGTCAATGGCCAACTGACGGGCACTGGTGCTTGTCATTCTAATACACTTCCGAGATTACATCCGGGTAATCGAAAGTGAAATACATACCTCATTTAACTTCTTACTCAACATAAAATTGAGTTCCTTTTAAAGGGATGAAATGCGTACCTACCATGAATCAAAACAAATTGTTTGTCCATGCATACCATGGGACACCAGATATCTTTGATATCTTAACATTTGTGATAACAATTATGGCGTTTTGTTTAAGAAGTGTCTAATATGTGGTGAGGCATCAATTGTGACGTCAGAATTTTGCGAAGGAAAGGGTTTTTTGTCTGAAAATAATTTTACGTTACGTTCGCAAATGCAGGACGTCAAAAAAAAAAAAAAAAAAAAAAAGTTTACCTTGTTCTACGGGCGTGTTGGGGAATGATGCCGTCCTATCCAAAGACGGGCGATTAGTTGATATGGTAGTTGCCATTGTCTCGGGTAAACCAGACACGGATTGATCCGTAATGGTTGTATCTGAAAAATGTGACGTTTCATAGCAATACATATTAATCTGTTATATTCTAATCCTCTCTCTTATTTCGCGTCATACTTAATGTAGAACTGTAACAATATTTCACTTAAACGTTCTATTTGTACTTAATCCGATTGGGATACAGTGGTTTTACCATTGTAATATTTTTGCTGGTTTAACATGCCCTGGGGTGCTTTTCATTGGCTGCATCGGACATGACATCGATTATGACGTCATTACTATCATTTATTGTAAAGTTATAACGATATTAACATAGCTTTAATACCTTGAGATCTTATTTTTGTAGGTCTCAAATCACAACGTTATATCTTACAAGAAGACCACACACTACGTGGTATGTGAGTTTATATAGAAAACCAGGCAATATTTCTTTGCAGATGTGTACTTGGTAAACATATACCCCCTAAAACTTGATCCGATGTCGGTTCACTTGTCGTTGCTATGCTGCTGATCGTCGTATCGGATAGAGTGACCGACCCGAGAGAAACGGGGGCAAATGCCGACGGCGGTGTAGATGTTTCAGAAGACGTTGTCATGTCGCTAGTACTACCAGTTGAGACTGATGTTGTGTTCAGTGTAGCCGATGTTGAAATCACTACAACGCAGAAATAGTATGTATTTATTTTGTTTATACTTACATTGTTGGTGCATCTTCACTACGTATGGTTACCAAACACAGTAATGCTGATGATGTATAATTTCAAGTCGTTTATTTTGACGTCAGTATCACTGTGAGTTGGTCGCAACTGTCGTCATGGCGACACAGGAGACGGCTGTTGAAATGGCTGCTTCGTTCTTGACGGACATAACATTTCTACTCGACTGATTGACATTTATAAAATAATGGATTCCAACAGCACCAAATTTGATCTTCATCTAATATTAACATGCATATTATACACTTCATTAGTATTTTCGGATGACGTGACTGGAATCCACTGCAGATTAGCATGTGGCGCCTAACAGAACACAGTCACAGTGAGGACTAAAGATGTGATTCAGCCGAAACTACCCATGTGTTAGGATACTTTTTTTGAGGTTCACTTTTTATCCATGGTTTTCATTTTAGTCATTTCGAGTACACTCACAATAGTCGCTTATTTATATAACTGAATAATGTATATAGATATAAGAAAACTCCTTCAAATATGATATTCTTAAACTGAAATACCTGCGCATTCTATTGAAGCCTGCGGCCAGACTCCATCCCAACAGACAATCTTGATAGGACTTGTCCCAGAAATCAGACTCGTCCCGGGAGCACATTTGTAGGTCCGATAAGGTCTGCCATTTATCGTTGTCCCAGAGATTACCACAACGTTCGCTGGGTGGACAGGATCACCACAAGGAACTATTAGAAAATGATAGAATAATTGAGAAGTACCAAGAGACATCTGAAATATCTTTGATACATATCGATACGTGGAATAATTTGTCGATATTTCCTTACGTCACAATACACACATTTTTATTAATAGAAAATTGCTTATATAGAACCAGAGTCGAATAATAACTGCCATAAATAGGTATGCCTGCAACATTCAATCGATTTTGTAAATTGGTGTATACGTAAACATGATCAAATTTTTGAAAAGAGTTAATTATAAAAAGTCCACTTTTTGTAGAGCGCATCAGAGGATCAATTTCTACTATGACACATTTTATTCAATGAAGTAAAATACAACTTTTATCATATTCTTAAGAAGTAGTCCTCCGATGTGCACGAACCGAAACATGAGAAAAACTTAGCTGACAAAATATCTTATGTTGATACCAGATAGACTGCGTAAGGATTTTAAATCACAATAGCTGTATATAATAGTCCTGTAAAGCCCATGCGGTTGTTATAGACAAGAACTATTTTGTCATGAAATACATTTATATTGTAAATTATGTTTAATACCAGATAAGTTAATAATTACATGCACGAGTATTCTTAGTTATTCTTTCCTTACAAAGATGTCCTATTTTATATGCACGTTCTAAATCTGAACGTATAACCTGTCCAATGTATACAAATAAAATATTCCTGCATACAATGTTTGCCTCGAGGATTGCCATACAATCATACGGAGGTGTTGCTAGAGAGTATCTTCTATAATCAAGACACGTTTTTATTTCGACATTTTTCTATGCATTTGGTATGTTACCTACTTACTTTCACATGTGATGCTTGCCAATGACCAGGTCCCATTGCTTTGACAGTGTGACGAAGCAGGGTCCGAGCCCGATACCAAACTAGTCCCTGGGGAGCAGTTATAAGTCCGTAAGGACCCCACAATAGTCCCGGTACCGTCCCTCACCGTGTTAACGATATCTGGGGGCTCGTTACATGTTGCTATTCAAATAGAAATGATCAAGGCTTTCCTGATCCATTTTTTCATTGTACATTCATATTGTAAACCTCAAAAATTTCGCGTTTTCATTATTTTCAACATGCCGATGAGTGGTTCTTTTTCATACTTGTGCATTATTGCATACGTTATTATAGCATTATAATAATAATTGACTTTATTTAAACTTGATTGTATGTAACACTCGTATTACACGTGGTAAAGCGTATATAATTATTCGCGAAACATTTTAAATAACAAATAAGTAATTTAAATTACGCTGACATTTATATCTCACGAAGATAAAGTGATTGCCAGTATAAATAGTAGAAGACAACATGGGAAGAAATATTCGAATTCATACGGACGATGTACATGTAGAAAGGTAATTTTGAAACTGTATTATTTCACTGTACAATTAATTAAACATTGAATCAAGCTAAAACCTCTTTCTCATTGGATAACGAATTTGCGCATAGAGCAATGATCATGGTCAAAGTTGACTTTGGTCAGGGTGAAGAAAATTTAATATCTTACCAAATCGTCCTTGAATGACAAAGTAATCGGCGACATCGTAAGGTAAATCTGTAGATATCAAAATGAAAAAAAACCAAACAAACCTTTTAAACAATTGTCATACAGGGGAAGAAAATATCAAATATAAATAATACAAATGTCTCTTATTTTACACATCTTTGGCCTGTCGGCAAACCTCAGGCACATGGAAGCAAAATTCAGCTATGTCGAGAAGGACTTTACATCACAGAAAACGTAAAAAAATATGTATCATGTTTAAATTAAATGTTAACATTTAAAATTAGATACAAAATTGAATATCAGATTTGACTACATTTAAATCAAAGTCACTGTAGGTCACCGGGTTAATTTTTCTTCCAGGGTTATTTAAAGATATATATTAACGACTTCAAATTACGGATTTTAAGTTTTTTTCAATAAATAATATTTTCTCCTTGTAACTTCACTTAACATATAAAGAAGATGCTCGTAACATCTTCATACCTTCAGTAGGATATATGTAATTCATAACTATATCAAATAAGCTGGGTTTTTAACAATAAAACAAAATATCGTTATTTCAAAAGTAATTCTGGACCTAATTTTAGTGAAAAATTGCATCAAAATAGTCATGTTTTTTTCTTCTGAAAAAATAATCTCAAGAAAAATCGATTTTTTAGAATTTCTATGAAGATTGACCTATTTGCAATAAGAAAAGCCAATAAGAACTATACCTCTCTGAACTTTTTTTTTCAAATTATGACCGATTTGCTTTCTAATACCTCTTAAATTTTGGCCTGAAAACGTTTAAAATAGGGAAATCCGTAGCACTTTTCAACATTTTATGTTATTCATTTACCGTTGTTAGTTTTCTATATTTATGATATTATTGGAGCATACAAAATAACATAATAAATATATTTTGATGATTTTATTTATGTTTTATAAGATAAGTTTGCAAACTACATGTAGGCCTGACCTAAAACTTTCAAAAAGAGTCGTATTCAGCAGGAAATATATAAGCTTTTCTGAGACAAATATTTTGCTCTGTGTGATACTGTATCAAAATGAATTATTTTACGTAGTAGCATCTTTCAAATCATAAGTAAAGATTTTAAAAAAATGAAAATATGTTCCAGCAATTGTAATTCCGTATATTGTTTGTCCGTATCCGGACGAAAATCAGTATACCGGTATGTTACGATTCGTATCTATCGAAGTTCAAAACTCGAATGTTTGCATTTAAAACATCGCTAACTTCCTTCAGCATTGATATACTGTGGGATTTAATATCAATCCTGCAAAAACATAGATACATAGCATGACGGTCATTCTTATGTTCAGTTACTATGCCTAACTGATGCGAAGTTTTTCATTTTGGATCCCCGTCAATCTGTCTATTCCATGTGATTGTTTAGCGACCATTATGATTCTTGGAATTTACTTCATGCACGAATCTTCAAAATTATACTATATTTACCGATGAGCACACAGTTCACACCTTTATATTGGTACGTCAAGTGAACACACGGAAAGCTGGCAGACGAACTATTTGCGGATATCGAAAGCGAGTTGTAGTAGGTGGGTACGGAGAAATAAAATATGGTTGCCGGGATCCGGAAAGCGATGTTACAAACGTATGACGTCACAGAAGGGACGGTCTACGTTAATATAGATGCTCGGCTTAAATAAGTCGTTTACTTAAGTACTTCATTTAATAAGTGCCCCATTTACAATGCCGCGCCGTTTTCTTACATTATCTATTTTCAACTTATTTGTGAACACATGCATTCGTAATCACGGGTTGTTACCGAAGATCGTATATTAATATAAACTCTTTATTGATAAACACGCTGAAGCTCTTCCGCGAACATTCGTATCCCGCTACAATTAAGTGATTGACAATAGCTACCATACTGTACTTACAAGAATACGTAATATTGATCCTCAAGTCGGTAATGAAGCCGTTTCCGTATGGTTGTATGTCAATGTATAAGAATTCCATATCGAAATTAGACTCAAAAGACCATTGATCCTGAAAAAGGCAAACATATTGAATCAGGCATCAGTTGCCCATGTCACTTTTCACGTTTTACATCCCCACAACAATAAAAAAGGATTGGGTTTGTTATAATGAATTAAGGTTGTCCGTATGTAGAAATAGTCATTAATCAACTGCTATTCCTTTACCACTGGAAGGATTTCGAAACCTGGTAGCAAATGGTCTATTCTGAAACAATATTTAAGAAATAATCTGTTACCAGATTGGACAAACAGTTGATATGAAGCTCATGTGTAAGGAGGATAAATAGAATGGCGCCTGTTAGGCCGCCATGAATTTCATCTTTCTGGCGGATGTGATGTATATCAACTCTATGTCCAATATAGTATCAGTTTATTAGTTATATTTCGGTCACGGTCATTCAAATTCAAAACTATACATATATTTCCTTTGAAATTCCCACTTGTGCTAGTGTTGACGTCACCAAGTTCAATAAACGGAACAGCCATAGCATCAGCTTCTGTATATAGTTCAACACAAAACGGTTTTAAACAAGCGAACATATGAAAATTATGCGAAGGTTATTTTTTTAATACATGCTTTTAGGTCAAAATGATAATACTTTTACATTGCATAGACCGCACAACTTTAAAACCACTTTCTAAATTATTCGACCGTTATGTATAGGCTTAAGTATACATTGTATACAATGTCATTGACGCGGCGAAAACCAATACAGGGAAATAATCGTCCTTTGTAAGCATGCCACCATTGGATAGCATTACCATATGTATAGGTTCTTGTCACGTTTATTTTGCTGGCTAAGTTAACGTTAAAGATCCCGGATTCGGTCTTAAAGGGGCGAGCGCTAACCCTAAGATCATGAGTAATGTTGTGGCAGTGAGACACAGAAGAAAATGTTAACCTAAGTATAGTGATGTCCGGAATCCAAACTAGTCAAACCAATAGCATTGCTAAATGAAAAGAAAGATACACAGGTAAATCTTAAGCTATTGTGTAATTCCAACGCACTCGCCGTACGGAGCAGCTTGACCTTGTTAAGGACTTTCTAAATTAGGCTACATTTAAAAATTGATTTCCGCACTTTGTTCTGAACTTTTCGTTATGATCTCTAGTTTTATTGTACTAGTTAAAGATGCTCCACCGCCGACAAATGGTATTTTGTACTGACAAAAACATTAGCAGACGATTTAGTATTTTTCTTCAGTTACAAAAGTTACTTACTTTACACCATTACAACCATTGAAAAGTTTGAGCTTCTAATTTTACTTCAATCAAGTTAAAAAATGAAAAAATAACTAATTGCATCACAAAAATATTCCGTGGCACTATATCCTATATGGAATGAAGTACTGATTGCGCATGCACCAAAAGCAAATTAAATTATTTTTATATTATTTTTGTGTTAATTAGACATATATATATACACGAATAAACACCAATTGTTGTTCAAATAATGAATATTATGCTCTGTCGGCGGTTGCGCATCATTAAGAGACTTTTAAATACTAAATTCAAATTTCAACTTAATACCATGAAAGGCAATAACTACCAAGTACGTGTTGACTATGACATTTAAATGTCAAAAAACACTGCATCATTGTGCTTCACCTGTACTAATCGTTCCATTGTATCTCCATTTTTCAGACCTAGATATATCATGAAAGAAATTGGGTCCACTTGCAAAGTTGCCAACTGTATGTTCTTGACGATAACACCGTCGGCCATCTCGAAAAATGTTTTAGAAAGTTCACCGTGATGACCAACTCTATGTATCTTGCGAACTATTTTGTGGTTGTGAGAACTAATTCTTTCTTGAGTGACAGCAAGCGAGTCCGTCTCGTCGGCATCGATTCTCGACTGATACGTATGCAAGTGAAGGTTGGAAACAATTTCTGAAAAAAATATATATTATCGATAAAATATCAGTTCTATTATAGAGTGCCTTCTTTGATCAAATGTTGTGATTAAAATGGTTTGTCATTGTAAGAAAATATCAGAATGCCAAGTGAAGTTCATCATTGAAGGCCGAACATACACAAATACCGCGAATATGGTACTGTTAGTATTTAATTTTCAATGTTGCAGGTGTATCATATCGCGATTTACTGTGTTGGCGTTATTCGTGGGGGCTTATTTTCTCGAATTTATCTTAGTAACCTTTGCAAGCGTTATTGAGACGACTAGCTATAATATGTAAAACCATGGCTTTGGTAAACTTCGCAAATTTGGGTGGTCCTGCGAATTTACCGGAATAATGCCAATCGCGAAATTCAGCACATATACATGGACAGTATTGAAGAATCCTTCATGGTAACAAAGGGGTCAAGTTGGGTGTTATCAGAATATAGTAAAACCAGCTAAGCTGCCACCTCCAATAAATGGCCAACTGTCATAAGCGGTCAGTTAAAGGTCTCCATGGTGTATATCACTATATATTTAAATAAAATAATTAAGTGATCGTCTGTCTTACGCGACCAGCGGCGAATCAAATCTAAATTACGAAAATTGTATATTTTTATTGTTTATTTTTCCTTTTGTATACAGATTGTGAATGTACATGCTACTTACCAAAATACATTTGAACTCTTTATTTGTCTTATGGTTAGACTGCGTCTGGTTTTAGCAGCCACATGTCATAAAATATTTTGTGGATTTCTTGAGTGATTTCTTTAAAAAGTTTGGCTATACATCAGTAGCTCTCGACTTAATCACAATTAAGTAAATGGAATGCAAGTTAACGAATTCGATAGCCTGCATAGACACGCACATAAAAACGTCCAAACAACATAAAATCGAATCATTGCATAGTTATCACCCTAGTTTTACAATCGTTGCGGTAGAAATGTTTATTAAATACATAACAAGGGAAAATGTTATTTTGTTAGATAAAAAATGTTGCACTGTTGGACTTTTTACTTTCATTAAAATTCTGCAAACATATTCACATCCGAACTTTATGCCAATCGCAAGTACGAATGAATTAATTTATTTCTGGTGCATAGAGCGAAATCTAACACACACCGATAGAGCGAAATCTAAAACACACCGAACTGTTTGAAAGCTTATACAGAGCCAATAACCTTGACGGAATTAAGCAAAAAGGAATCTTTTGACCAGCATTCTATCTTACCGTTAATGGCTCCGATGTTCCGGGTGTGTGATGTTAACAGAAGACTGTCTCTTCCCGAAACATCCCGAGTGTCCACTATAAGTGCCATGCCTCCTTTAACTAGTGTTTCTACCCCATTCACAGTAATAGTCGATTCATAGTTATATCTAAACATACTCCATTTCCTGTACAAAAATATGACCTATTGTTGTTAGTTGTTCTAACGAAGACAACATGCCTCCTTCGTTTATAAACGTATTCTATAAATAACAGTCAATTGTCTCTCACATCTATTTAATTATCAAACAAGTGAATCATTAGGCCTTAATCAACGCTCACCTGGTGGATTAAGATAATAATATATAACTAAAACGTATGTCAAAAATATACAATAGCATATAGTTTTTTTTCTATTAAAAAGTAATAATTTTCAACATAGCATGGTGAGGTATGTTTTTTTAAAACTATTACTTGTTTGTTTAGAGGGTAACCTTAGGCAAGTATTTACTGTATTTTTTATTTACAATTTAGTCTTGGTGGAACACTTAACCTTCAAAACAGTCAATTGTCTATCATATTTCTTTTTTATGATTAAACACGTGACTTAATAGGCCTTAAACGCTTACCAGGTAAATTAAGTAAATATTAAAACTTATGTAAAAGTGTAAAATAACATAAAATTTGTACAATGTACTGAATTATCACTGTCTCACTGATTATTTACATTCTATAAAAAAACAAATATGAAGTATATACAGTAAGTATAAATTTCAATTCTACATGATGTATTCTTAAGGATGCTCCATCGCTGACAAACGGTATTTTTGTTTCATTATCATAACAAGAACAGACAATTAAGTATTTTTCTTCAGTTGCAAAATTTACTTACTTTACATCATTACAACCATTTACAAGATCGAGCTTCTAATTCTACTTCAAGATAAAAATATTAATATAAAATAAAAAAATACTTAATTGCATCCCGAAAAAATTCCTAGTACTATATATGTCCTTTATCGAATGAAGTACTGAATGCGCATGTAACTAAAGCAAAATTAGTTATTTTATATTATTGTTTGTGTTTATTAGACATATATACACACGATTAAATACCAATTATTGTTAAAATGATGAGTATCGTTTATGCTTTGTCGGCGATAGAGCATCTTTAATGCCTATACATAACGGTCCAATAATTAAAGTTGTGCGGTCTTGAAATTCCAATAGGATTATCATTAGGACAAAAAATAGCATAGTTTTCATTTGTTCGCTTGTTTTAAACCGTTTTTTGAACTATATTCAGAAGCAGATGTAATGGCTGTTCCGTTTATTAAACTTGGTGAGCTCAACAATAGCGCAATCGGGAAATTCAAAAGATATGCACGATTTTTTTTAAAATTTTGATGTTAATAATAGATATAAAAGTAATTAACTGCGTTAAACATTTTTTTACAGTACCAAGGTGTTGTTTTTGCTACCAAAACTGATTTCTTCATATGATTTACAGAGAAAACATGTCTAATATCTATATATATCTATCAAACTGCAACTCATTCTTAAATATTGTAAATGATCAAAACTGGTTTTTTGAACTGTTTAAACAAGTCAGATATAATACCATCTGTTCCTAGAAAATGGAATATAATTTTTAACAAGGAGCCGCAAAGCGTTAAAATGTATGCAAGTATTGTAAAACTGGAAAAAAATAAATAACATAAGGTAACAAAAGTAAATTGTAATTTGGTATTTTTGACCGAGTTTCCATGGAAACAGATAAAATAAAAAAAAAATGATGGCCGCAACAACAAAAGCCACAACTACGGTATTTGTCTGATATATACAGAAAGTTTCACGTAGCTGCGTTGAACGGTTTTGGAGTTATAGCCCCGAGACAAAAAGAAATAGGAATGTGGTATTTTGACTAAGTTTCCACGATAACGGAAACATTCTTAAAATAGAAGGTCCGCAATAGCAAAATGTACAACCAGGGCACTTTTATGATGTAAACAGACAGGAGCTACATTGAACGGTTTTGGAGTTATTGCCCAGAAAAAAAGGATCTCGCACGGACGAACGGACACTAAAATAATACCCCTGCTCAGGCGTTTCGCGGGAGATAACAATAAAGATTATGAAACTTGGTGTAAAATTTGATAATTTCCATTTAATGTTACAACAAGTACCAAACAGTGGTTCCAATATAGATTAATCCATCATATTTTGGCAGCAAATTCATTTTTTGAGTAGTTATCTCCCCTCTTTGTGTACTCTGTACTACTGAGCCTGGAACTATTACACACATATTATGGGAGTGTGAGGAAAAGCAGGGATTACTTAAAAGTTTTGACATATTATGACAAGCGGAATTAAATCCATTTTCTGTTAATAAAAACTCATTTCCATAGTAATATAGTCGAAAATGAAACCATTATCATTATAAGGCAATACATTTACATAATGAAATGTTTACACAGTTCATTAAGCACCAACGCCCCTATCAACACAATTAAAAAGAAAATTATTATAGAGAAAAAGGAAAAAAAACTAATCAAGTTGTAATTGCATTTTGTCACACTTTTACGTTATTAACTTAATTATAATAATTTTTTTTACCAATCCCCTCGCAGCTCCCTCAATCCCCCACCGCACAAAGCCGATTTTTTTTTAATTACACCATACAGTTTTCAATTTAAAATATTGTTCCTCTGTCACCGTCCTACCTAGACCTTTTCAACTTTTCTTCATATTTCTTTTACTTTTACGCCACCAGTCAGATACGATCAGTGGAAATGAAGAAGTCGAATAGTGATTTATTAAACAACTCGAATACACTGTAGAACAATTTTTCACCCTGAGTACCTTGCTTTAAAAATACGTTTTCACTGTTTTAATGTAAATAACTCCTTTATCATAATGAACTGCCCAAACTCTTAAATTGATGAATTAAATCGTGTCATTAGTGATAATTGTATTACGGTACTGGATACTAACGACTGATCTTGATATGGTGATTCCATCACTCTCGTATATCTGTGTGGGTCCGACACATATTCCTCTCTCATCCAGTCGTTAAAACTGCTGGAGGCAACCGTAGAGGTGTTAAAGAGGATTGACTGCAAGACGTGTACTTCTTCATCCCTGTACCTGACTGCCTGGACTTCTAGCTGTAATGAGAGATTATTCAAGGATAACAATTTCTCCAAGGATTATGAACTTAATATGAAGATATAATATTACATCCTGTTTTTGTGATATCGAAAGCCGAATATTCACGCTTTGAATTTGAAGGTTCATTTAAGGTCATAGAGTCTCCCCTGTGTGCAATGTACTATGTATATCAATGTCTTTATGTTCCCATGCATAGGTTACGTCCACCATGAAATTCATACACGCAACACACAGCATGCAAAATATACCCTCCTTACCTCACCAATTCTGTTAATAAGACGGTAATTGAATAATAAAAAAACCCAATAAAGATAAGTAACGTTATCTTGTGAGCAGAAATTTATAATTGTCATTCTATCCCTGTTGATCATTGAACGACTTAACGGAGTGGGATGATACAATTTGATTAAAATACATATCTTATAACAACTTCAAAAAAGATATGCACCATCCCACGAGAGGTCATCGAATGGCCTTATACCACCTATACATCAGATCAAATGCATTTTCTACTCTACACCTGCTGATCATTGAATCACTAAACGGAGTGGGATGACATGATGATTGGTTGTCCCAATGGAATTACAAAGATTTGGTGTATCTACAGTATACGTCATTGAGGTTCTGCTATCAAGATACTGAACAAAATTGAAACATCGACATTGCTCGAAACAAATAAACACTCAAGCATGCATTTCATCTCCAGCAGGAGATACATTCATGCGGAAGCCGTGAATGTGACGCAATAATATCAATAGCAAACGGCTGTAATATGATGATGATCGTTACCATTTGAAATCTGAACGCGGTGCAAGATGAATAGACACGAGCAATATAGTATATTGTCATATTTCATGCCAGAAGCATTAAAAAGCATCAGAAACTATGTATGATTCTCAAAGATATCTAGATTATATGTTAAAAGGGCATGATCTCGATTATTACAAGGCGCTATACAACGAATATACCACAGGCTCCCTAAACATACAGGCATTTATACATCAAGACCTATTGCACACATGAGCAGCTCTCTTTAAATGGCCTTGGCTGTTTATAAGTCTTTATACCAAAACAAGCGGCTCAATTTTCTGAACGGGCAATTGACAACCTTGGCAATGATTAATTAAATATGGTGGAATGGTGGCATTCCTTGGAATTGGATCAACCCGGAATGCATTAACACTTTGTCGAAACAATGTAACAATGTCAGGATTATTTCAGGCAAGTTTCAGTTTAATTGCACTTGTAGAACTGGAACTGAAGTTTCAAACATGAAACGTTTCGGACAGGGAGAAGGTGCACGACGTCGGACGAAGCAGTGTTTTTGTGCGAATTTTGACACACCGAACATAGGCTGCACACAGCAATTTTACCAGCTGTCGATTACTTCACAAGCAATGAGCGCCAAAGTATATATTATTTTAATAGTGACCAGCAACTCGATTTGTTCAACCGAAACACTTGTATTACTTCAAAAAGATATTGTTGTGTCGTTGCAACCAGGTCTATTTGGAAATCATATTTTACCTTGCATTAATTGCGAAAAAATGAAAAAGATATCTGGGTATTCTTTTTTCACAAATGTAACTTATGACCACTGTAAACAACTATCATGGTGCGAATTATATGGAACGATACCTGATAGATTATGTAACTTTCACCTTTAAGGTATAGCTCCCCATTAAATAAACAATAATCTTACCATATCAGGTCTGATGGTATCCCAAGTGCTAATTCGCTCGGACACAAAGGGTGTAGTCTCGGTTACGTTTACAATCCATTGTTCAGTTGTTGAGTTCTCAGATCGTTTGGGATTGGTCTGTTCCTTCCAAATATCCAACGGAGACATAGAGGCGTTTCCTGTCACGTTAACAATCAATAACGGCTCCCAGACATCTATTTGTGAACAAATACAATACACTCTACTGTTACATGTATCTTAAACATTTTGGTAATTCGAAACTATCTATCGTTGAAAACTAGACGCGGAAAAATCAATCTGATTAAAATACAGATCCATATTATCACTACGTTGGATAAGAGAACGGAGTGGTTATAAGGATCTGTATTTCAATCAGATTGCGGAAAAATATAAAATAGATATGTTGACATAATTTATAACAGGAGGTACAGATATAGATGTCAGACAAGCTGATACTGATATTGTCACATACAGTACATGGTAATCCATGTTGTATACAAAACTATTTTATCTAAAGACGATATAAATAAATTCTTATTGGGGAAAAAATCCGGCATAATCGTGCTGTTTCTCCTAGCAAAAAAAAGCAGTACGGTAAAATCAAAATGGCTTAACATTTTTACAATAATTATATTTTCTATTTCTTAAAAACAAATTTGAATTTTTAACAGATCCTAAATTTCTGGAGATGACAGATAAATGACTAGAGAACTTTTCAAATGGAGAAATATCGCGCTTTGCCGGCATTAAGAAAACTGGGCGACTGGTTTCTCGTTGTTAGTATTATGTGACCGGGTGGGGTTTGTTGCTTGGTGTGTTAGGTGTCGTTTCCGTGATACAACAATATAAATAGGACAAGAAATCCATAGTACAAGAAGACACAAAACGGATATACCGCAGTCTTCCAAAACAGTCCATAAACTATACACACTGCATACATGGAAGGCCGTCCTCACATGACCCTAGCTGTATAACGGACATACATCTATCAAACAAACAAAGCTGTTAAAACCAATCATAATTATAAATATTCAAAATTGCTAAACTATTCCAATTGCGAATATCTCGGACCACTATTTTCTTTCTGCACCCTTTGCAATTTGTTTACTTTAGAGTATAAATATTTTTTTTATTATTATGTCTTTTAATATTCGAGATTCCTTGGAAATTTCATTAAAATGGTTTTTATACTAAAACGTCTAAGTATGATCTTTACCATCATTAGATCAGGCTTTCAAATATTTTAGGTACGTTATCACTTCATAATTAAATTATTACTTGTTCTACATCTTTACTACTTACACATCTGAACGCACAACAGGCATGATGCAAGCATGTTCCAAAACAGAAGGCTACTAATCATATCTATATATACTTGCTACGTGGATTCCAGCCTTCTTCTTTGAAGAAAATGGCGAAAGGAAAAATATACTCTACCTTTATAAGCCAAACGAAAATTTTAAATACCTTTTTATTGTTTTACTTATCTCCAACTTTGTCTAGGGAATAATAAGCTTAGATCCAATACGTGGTTTTATGAGTCGCCTTATCATATTTGACTAGCGCTTTTTTCTATTGATTAAGATATGTTTCTGTCATCTAATATATATTTCAATACGTATATGTCCCAAGTGACATTAGCACATAACAACATAAAACAATTGATATTTTTATATATGTACAATTTTGAATTGTAGGCTATATTTGGTTTTAAATACTGTTCCACTATTATTTATTCACATATCTAGGAAAAAACCTACCATAATCTCATGTCTATCTATAGTTATAAACATCTTGAAGAGTGTTACGAGTCTTAAGGGGTAATTGTGTAACCTTATGTAAAATAATTGATGAGGTTGTGTGTTTTTTGGTTGATACTATCACGTACAAAAACTTTCTAACGCCTCCTTCGACACTGTCATGCATTTGGCCTTGAGAACAGAGTGCTAGTCTATGTTGGGAAGGCTGATATACGCCATAATCTGAACAATTGGTAGCTTCTTGTATTGCTAATCGTGCGGCATGAAGAGAAAAAGGCTGGCTTGACCATTTCCAGGGTAATGTGAAAGGAATGTACTTGTTCGACGTCTGGTGGTGTGTTTCAATGTGATAGTACTATAAAAGGGGCGAAAATACCATTATAACAAGGAACCACAACGCTAATACATTGTATATGGCATTTTCTGAAATCATAGAGATATTTTGTAAAGAGGTAGGAAATTGTATACATAACTCGCTTACATAACTCGCTGTCATTGGACTTAATAAAACGATGGGCCTTATAACCAATTAACGTTTAAAACACTTCTTTTCGTTTTATAACGTGTAGTATTTAATACTACGACAGTGAAGTGATACATATCTCCAGGCAGGCTTTTACGTATTTAGTTATTGTTTACTTTGTAAGAGCGTATTGCGTAAACAATGCGAGACAAAATTTTACGAGATTCCAAGTATTCTCCATTATCAGGGCCCGGTTTCATGAATATTCCTTAACTTTAAGAAATGTCTTTACTTAAATTTCCCCATAGAAAAGCATTGTTAAAGTTAAGGAGAAAAATTAATTGTTGGAGCCTACCTTAAATATGTAATGCTTTTCTATGGATAATTTTATTTTCATTAAGGGATACCTCAAAATGAATGATTGTGAAACTGGGTCCAGGCATACGAACTGGTTGTACTTAGTGTTTTCTGTCAAACCAAATGCAAACAACGTTCAATATGCAAAAACTCGTATCACTAAAACTGATAAACAGATAAAATGATATACAATAAAATTGATAAATCGTATATGGCTAAATGTTACTTTGGGATCAGATTGTCTTTTTTCTATTTGTCTTTAACTGTTAAACCAACAACCAAATACAAACAACTATGTCCCCGATCATCATGCAAACACCCGTATCATTAAAACTGCGGTTTAAACAATTATAATATTATGTAGCGATAAAGTAAGCAGAACCAAATTCCCCGGTTATGATACATTTCAGTAAAGCTGTGAATTAAAGCGACAATAATCCATACATCTGTTTGTTTGTTTGATTAAATTATCGTCATATTATTAGTTAGGGTAATGTAAGGACGGCTTCCCATTAATGCGGTGCAAAATACATCAAAATGTTGCGTAAGGTTCTTTATAAGTCGTATTTTTGTAAACTTGTAGTTAATGACCTATACAGAGGGCATGATCTACATAAAGGCAGTGGGACGACTGTTTCGCCCGTTGTCAGTATAATGTGACCGTGTGGGATGTGTTGCTTGGTGTCTTCGGTGGCATGCTTCAGTGATATAGCACTATAAAAAGGGCAACAGTTCCACTATACAAGAAGACACTACATGAGTATATCGCAGTCTCCCAAGACACGCACCTCGCACAACATACACGCAACACACAGCATACATGGGAGGACGTCCTTACATGACCATAGCTGTTAATAGGACGCTTATTGATTTGAAACAGACAAAAAATGATCTACATAGATGTATTTTTAGTACGTATGCTGCACAGTTAAGGTTCATTTCAGACCAATCCAATGTTTCATATATACTATTAAAGGAACAATCGAAGTTTATTGATCTGCGTGTGTCTTTTGACTTCCAGATTAAAAAAAATTGAAACAGAACAAATATACTGTGTCAATAATTGTCAATAGAAGGCTAAAATCAGATTAAAATGTAGATACTTTTTACTACCTCCCATAAGGGATCTGGTATCAAATCGTTACATTATGGGTCATGTTCTGGTGACATCTATACACATTGTATTGTAGTCTACATATATTGCATCTCACTATCGTGCCAGCATACATGTTTTAGATACATTTTTGCTTTGAACGAAATGACTGCGCACACACAAAAAAAAAAAAAATCTGACATATACTGCAGACCATTTAGTCCCCCTCGGTAATTTGGAGGTAGTCATTTATTTGGTGATTGCTCGTCAGAAATTGACCACTTATGGGGTATCTATGAAATTAATTTAGAATAAGGACCTGTGTTTTAACCTGATCTAAAGACATACATATTTCGCTATGATCAAGTAGCACACCTTCGCTAGCCACGGGTATTCAGTCCGATGCTCTCCCTGAAACCCTTGTCCAATCTCGCGTCGAAATAGCAGTTTCCGCATTGCGTTACATGCTGGAGCACACGCAGATGCGCCCCGTTACATGTTATCCATCAATTGAATAGTAACATAATTCATCATTTTGGAGTTTGTAGTGCTAAAGATAAAAAAGACGAAAGCTTCTCCACAGGTTTGTGAACCACAGTGCTTGTGTGAGTATTTTAATATCATATTAACTGCCAGGGTCAAGTAAACGCGGCTTACCGTGTAAGTAGTGTGTGTGTGAAGTGCGAGGTATGTGTAATGGGAAACTGCGGTATGTTCGTGTTGTGTCTTCTTGTACCAAATTGTTAAACATTTTATACTATTAAAACAGCTAAATATTAATATTAGTTAGCTATTGTGAGACTTAATTAAAGCTCAAATCAAATTTTAACCAGGCAGGTAGCCATTTAGAAATAAGGTGCAGTTTGCACTGAATAATCCTTGAATTATATAGGTTTTCCTATTCAAAACTGATAAATTTGTTCTCGGGTCAAAATTCTATTCTATTCTGTTCTCCATAAACACTCTAAACACACATTTCGAAAGTTCATTTTTTATTTAGTTGGTTGTTACTTACATACAAATGTATATATTTACATTAAGTCACTGGTGAATTGATAATATAATATAAACCCTGCTGATTTCATGTAACTTTATTGCTTTATTGATTGAGTATGTAAAGCGCAATTTGCAGCCACGCGGACGAATTTATGATGGTCCACATCGGAAACTGTTGGTGTTTTCAGTACCGATCGACTGTATATTCGTTTTGTACCTCTTTTAATATAATTAAATCTATGTTAAAACATGATTAAAGTGAATAGTACGGCAAGGGAAGGTGAAAGTGGTAATTTTGTATATTACAAGTATAATTTCGTATGAAATAGCAAAAAATAATTTCTCATCAATATCGCTCTACATGCCAAGAGATCTAATTTATATGACAAAAATCCTAAAACGTCCTCCTGGCTGGCTATGTCCGCGTTGACATTTTCACGCAGCCTCGCTTTCAAAGAGTTACGCAAACTATTTAGAATTGTGCAAAATCAACACGGGAACTTTCCATAATTTTAAAGGTCAATACTGGACAATGTAAGCAAAACTTGACCGGCGTTTTGATAAATAAGGACTTTCGGAAGGCCAATGAACGCATTAAGACTGGTTTCCTGTATCCGACAAATCACTAAAAATACAGTTTTTGGAAAGCATTATGCCAAACAGTAATGTTGTAGAAGCGGATCTTAAACATTTGACTGCATAAGGCTACCGTAGTATATTGCTTAAAATGGGAGCTTTGATGACAAAAGAACCCATTGGTTTGTTTGTTTGATTACATTAACGTTCCATTACCGGCCAGGATCATGTAAAGGATCCCATGTATGCGGTGGTTTGTGTCTGTAAAGTATTCGATATCAATATAAAAACTTAAACAAACACTTACTTTAATTAGTGATTTTACTAGTATATACATTGAAACATATAAATGAAACCGTACTGTAGTACCATGATTTAACCCCTTAACTCCCAAGAATTTATAGCAGAGTTCTCGAAAATCTGACATTTTCTTTCAAAGTGATTTTTCACCCTTTTGCAGCAATATTTTTGGTAATCAACCCATATATATTTAGAAACTTCAGATCACAAACTTTTCAAATTTTGAAAGAAAAATGGTGTTTTCACATTAATTACGTTACCATAGCAGCCGAAATTTTGGACTTTTACAAAAAAGTTAAAGTTTCTTACATTTATAACTCTTAAGACAATGAAAGTTATTTAGATGTCAATTTATCAACCTAACAATCAAGTATATTATTGCAGAAAGGTTAAAAATTTTATCGAATGCCATAATTTCCATTTGATTTTGAATATTACCATGGTTACCAACAAAATTAAAAACCGATGATTTTTGAAAATGCTTAAATTAGTGTTTCACATGGCTTGCTTCATCTAGAGAAAGTTTGTTCTATATTTAACAGGCTTGGTGATCTTTTACCTTTCATATTAATTTCAAAAGAGAACGTGATCAGAATTGGTATCAAATCCATTAATCTTTTGCGTAAAAAATGTTACCATGGAAACCAAAATATATACTACGGAAAAATGCGATTTTACACTGATAGAACCATTTTCACGGGCTTCCAGTTGACTAAAATATCGAAAAAAATGTAATCAGTGATCAATCTACATCCGCATCCCGAGTCCTGGACTCACAGAATTTTAAAAGGACCCATGAAATTTCTGGGAATGGGTATCTGTAACACTGTGGGACCCATTGTTTTCACAAAAACCATTGAAAAGGACCCACGAAAAATAATCGTAGATTGAACACTGGTAATGTGTTGCAAAATCGTTTGTTTGACATGTTACTGTTTATAATATTAAATATTTATATTCATACTCAGATCATTTCAATTTTTTGGAACGCCAAAAACCAACATTATAACCTGTATGTCATTGTAGCAAGCTGGCTTACAAATATTTATCAAGATGTTTAGATAATATATCTAAATATATATTTGTACACAATAAAAAATGCAATGCGGTACTCTCATAGTGTACGCCAGTTTCTTTAGTTTATCCACACAAAAGTATCAATATCCATCAAGATAATAAATGAATACAGAGTAAAAGACAAGCAGACAAAGACTTGACAAAATTTGTGTATTCTACATGTATATGTACTCATAATAATTTGCATGCTATTTTTTTAAAGACAAAAACGCATATACATATTCTATATTTGATAGAAATACAAACCATCTCTATTAATCATTTATTATCTGTGTGTTCTATGTCCAGTTCTATATTGCTTGGTTACCAAAAAGACAACCTTATATATATATATATATATTATGGTAGAAGCCCTCACTTTTTCCCACATATACATCTATATACATTTGCAAAAAATGCATCGTACATATATGTGTATATGTGATGTATACCTTGTCCATATTGTAGATACCATGTAATGTAGTCACTAAAACTGTCTATATTGTTAGGCTTTTTTTAATAAATTTTTTTGTCTATATATTTGGCAAAATAAAAAAGAAGCCTTATTATAATAATATAGGCAGGTTTAGCGGACTACATTTAATGCACATACTTGTGTGTTATTGACTCTTGACCATATTGTAGATACACTGCATACACTGTACATACATGTACATACATGTATATTTGATATGTCTTGGCCATACTGCAGAACATTGTTTTCTGACATATGCTCTTTTTACAAATGATTTGATTAAGATAAAAAAAATGTATTATTTTAACAAGAAACAATTCAAAAATCATATATGATTATTTCAAATAAAGAAAGCAAGGCAAA